>RJWM01000862.1:0-183491 GCA_004363535.1 Dasyprocta punctata | reverse complement strand
ATCAATCTTGCATGTCTATATCTGTTAATGTAAGAAACCATTTTAAAGATAACGATGCGCAAATTGCAACCATTGTCAAGCTTCTATCTTCCGGCTTTGTAAACCTGCAATGTTGTGTATTTACGCTAGTTGTTTGCTTGTCTCCTTTGCTTGTTGTTTTTACTATATATGTCGTTTTTTTTTTTGTTGTTGTTGTAGTTTTTGTTTGTTTTGTTTTTCTTCGCTCAAATAAAATAAAAAAAAATTTTCTGAACACCTTCAGAGTATTTGTACACTTTGGGGAGTCTGCCTTCTCCATTTCAAAGCATTTTCCATTTCTGTGCAAAGGATCTGATGTAAATGTTTAGGCTCTGTGAGCCACAAGTCGGTGTAGCAACTCCTCACCTCTGCAATTACAATGTGAAAACAGACATAAACAATATACACATTAATGGGGATGACTGTGATTCTTTATTAAAAGAAATAAGTCACAATAATTTGCATTTGGCTCTTGATCTCTATTTACTAAATGATTACAGCTGTAGATTATCAACAGATCTAATGGTAAGTAATATCGAAGGCCAACATTTCCAAAGAAAACATTGGAAATTCATCAAATCCCAGACTAGTACTAACATCTGTATGCATAGCCTAAAACATATTAGTCTGTGACCCCCAAAATTAGCAATCCACCCAAAATAAGTCTGCAATGTCTATTTGGAGACAATAAAAGTATATGATATTATATATAGAAACACAGTGTATTCTGATCCTTTACAAAAAGTCTTTGTGTCAGGATTGAATTAAAAATGCATTTAAATAGAACTTGGCAAAGTTTGTAAATGTCACATAAAGTTTCAGTTCAGACTGAAAGTACGACGGATCAGTGGTTTTCAATCAGCACCTTGTACTGACGTCACACTTGGGCACCAGCAGCATCCACTTCAGCTGATGCATGATTTCATTACTGTCATTCAGGACATGTACTTGATATCAAGTGACAGGCAAAGGTCATTTATAAAAAAAAAATCTTGGATGGTTCCTCATCCACCAACTGGAGCTATGTTTATTGTAAAGATAATGCACCAACTTCCATAGGATCACAACTCCATAAGAAATCTACTCTTCACTGAAAGCTAAAATAGTGTCTCTGCAAGCAGAAGAGAGAAAAGATCATGGCAAAAATACCTAGCAGAATCGTGATAAAGATAACTGTTAGAAAAGAACATCTTTAAACAATGATTGAAATTGTGTCGGATTTCCCAGCATTACTGTGCTTGGGAAAAGTAATCTGTGTTCCACGAATCGGACTGGCAGGCCACTCAATCAAGATTTAATACCACTTCACACCAAAAATGTTGGGTATAAAACAAGCTTAGACACTTGAGGTGATGGCCAGAATGTTCTATGTGCTTGGCATAGAATAACTATCAATTCAGCCTTAACCTTTTTCTTAGTCATGTATCTGAACAGGCAAATCTTAATCTCATGTGAAAATACTTGCCCTCTTGTGTATGGGTCTTTAATGTGCTGAAGAAGGTATTAATTATCTCTGAATATTTGTCCATCACACCATCTTGACGATGTTTTATGACCTGAAAATCAGATATTTATTTGTTCAGGTTAACAAGAAAGAGAAGAAAAGTTGAAGACACCCGTTGTACCTTTTTTTCTGCTGTGCAGGTTTTATATATTTTTAAAAAATAAACATAATGCTTAATAAATTGTATTAATCACATTTAAGAACTATGTAAGTTTCACTAGCCTTAAAAACGTAAAACTCCTCATTCTATTGTAAGCTTTGTTCTCTAAGTGATCACTGCTGAATGAAATCCTGAGGTTCTGTCCAGATCTAGGAAATAGCTAAAATTCATTGACTACTTACCATGTGCCTGGCATTGCTCTAAGAATTTACCAGTTGTGACTGATGTAATGCTCATTTATCTCTATACTGGGGTTTTATTACTGTGCTTTGATGAGCTCACAGAGTTATGTAATACCTCAGTGATCACACAGTAATTGCAGAGCTAAAATTCAAATTCAGGAAGGTTAGCTTCAGAATTTGTGATTTTAGCCAGCACTTTCTGTATCACGTTAAATATTTGTTTTTAAAATTCATATTTTGTCTCAAAACTTCTGGCCAACATTTGACTACAACCCATGTCTGGACCATACAACTATTTTATGAATTCAGAAATGCATCAGAGAAGCAAGCTGAAGTTGCTTTCTTTGTGTTATTATTAAAAATAACAACTTCCTAAATAATTCTATAGAAGGAGTAATCAAAGCAATGTATGAAAGTTTAAGAGGAGAAAAAGACAGGAGAGAAACAGAGACAGAAGCAGAAGGAAAGAGAGAGATAGAGGGAGAGGCAGAGAGAGATAAAAAGATCCTTAAGCTAAATCTTTGTGTGTGTTAGCATGAATCTTCCTTTGGACTGTCATTTTTCAATTGGAGGTTACTCTCACAGCCATAGCACTACCTCCTTTAACCCTGAATCATTGCCCTTTCAGATTCTATTTTTCATTGTTCTTAATCTACATCCAAGTATCCATCAGATCTCAGCACAATACAGGGCCAAATGCAGGGCTGTTTCATGACACATTTGCTTCCTATATAATGGCTTGAATTCCATAATGTAAGTTTATTCTATCCTGTGTTTTACAAACACATTTAACTTAACAATGTTCTAAAATGGAGTCATAAAATTATTCACTACAGTTATCCAGAGAGAATATATTTGGGAGCAAAGAAAAACCATTCTTCTCTTCACATTCAGGCACAGACTGGAGTATTCATTAACGTGCTCTTTCCTCTACTTTTTCCAAGAAATTCACAAGATGAAGTTTCTTGATTTTTCAAATTTACCAACATACAATTAACTTTAAAATGTCCAGAAAAGCTTTTGTAATTTACAAGACTATACTTTCTTAACTTTACACTTTACAGAACTATACATTTATGTGTGGAAGTCCTAGGTTTGAAATTTACCCACTTGGATTGGACAGGGACTCTTACCACAGGGTAAAATGGACAAATGTGGTAGAATTAGGAAAAGAAGAGAATATATGGGAGAGAGACATTTTGTGATTTATAGTTGAAGGTTAGTTTCTTACGGCAATTGAATCTGCTACAAACTAGGTATATTTAAAAAACAGAGTTATTATCTCGAGTTCTTAGGATCAGAAGTCTAAAATCAAGGAGTCCACAATGCCATGCTACCTCTAAAGCTGCAAGAGGAATCTTGTTTGCCTTTTCCATTTTCCAGTGATTCTGGACTTTTGTAGAGCTGCATCACTCCAATGTCTACATTGCCCTTACACGACTTTCTTACCTGTGTCTTTCATTCTATGTTTCTTTATCAGGAATCTATAATTTAGGGTCCTTGTTAATCTAGACTGATCTCATCTCAAAATTTTATCTTCCTTATATCTTTGAAGACTGTCATTCCCAGTGAGTCCCATCCTGAAGTTCTGAGGTTGGCATGAATATGTATGTTTGAGATCCAATTGAATCTACTGCAAACCTGTTACAATTTTTTTCTAATTGTCATCATTCATTATGGTTACAGAATTGAAAATATTTTTATTGAGTGAAATCATAGTAGATAATTTGCCTTATATGTATATGCATTTGTGGTGTGTGTCTAAGTGTACATGTGTTACAGTTTGGATCTGAAAGCCTTCTCAAAGGCCTGTGTGTTTAAGGCTTTGTTCTCAACCCATGGCTATGGGGAGATGGTGAAATTTTTAAGAGGTGGGGCCTAGCACAAAGAAGTTAAGTCATTAGTGGCATGGCCTTGAATGCAGTATTAGGACTCTGGTTTTTCCTTTCTCTCTTTGCCACTCAACTGCTATTAGGTGATCAGATTTGCTATATTACTTACCCTCCACTATGATGTTCTGCCTGGAGAAGTCCCCAAAGCACTGAACATTTGTACTTGAATGTCTGGATGAGTAGATAGGAAATGATGAGTTACATAAAGGCATGGGAGTGAGATTTATTTCCTCACTTCTAAGGCATTGAGGCTGTCTGGAGTTCGACCACGGAATATACTTATTCAGGATTCTAATGGGATGTATCATTGGTAACTCACAGAGTCACTGTGCTAAATATGGAGTGACTGGCGTCTGCCTGCAGGTGTTCCTTACCTGCCAGCACATGTACTCTACTTACTCTAGAGCCTTTCTTCATCTTCTACTGCTTTCGTTCTCTTCAAATGTATAATTAAATGATTGCTAGAAGAGTTATTTGAAGTTTGCATTGTAAAAGTCAATATATAAAAATTATAGATCCCTTGCAGGGTCCACATCAAGTGAAGTACCAGGCTTGAAATCAAAGCTTTCTTTTAATCACAGTTATATGTGAAAACTTGAAAAACCATTATGAATCCACACGTGTGTAGCTATGCACGTCTACTCTCTGCATGCCTCCTGTTGCTATTGCTGGATAGTAGTGGAATAGAATAGACTTGTGCATTGTTCTTTATTCCCTTGTTCTTAAAAAGTACTTTATTTCAAGCCCACAATGCATTAGCATACTCCTAGCATATATTAACCTGATTTCCTTTAATACAAATGTGTGGATGACCAGGAAGGAATGGGAGCCAGGGTCAAGAAAGTTTAGAAAACATAACTTCAAGACAATTTATTTCACTGTGGCCATATAAGTCACCATTTCCCTATTAGGGAAATTAAAACTTAACATTTTATATTTGGAAGACTTTTGGGCTGAGTAATAAACTTTATTAAAGAAATTCCAAAATTCATTAGTAACTCTTGAGAAGTAACTTTCCTACAATAATTATATTGATGTAACACATATGAAAACCATTTCCTCTCCCATTTAGGTATGAGCTCCCCACTCCATTTTTATGCAAAATGAAAATGTATTTGCATATTTCAATGAATTGAAGGAGGTGACTAAATGACAATGCAGATAAGGTATGATTTAAAATCATCTTAAAGGAATTATTTGTTGAGGATATTTTGCATTTTGTAAAGATAAACTATAACCCAAAGCCTTTCATATATTTTCAGGAAATGAGGAATTAAGGTGAATTATTCTGAAATAAAATGAAGCTTACCTGCGCCCTTTCAATTGCCTTTCCAATAGAGAGCAGCTGATGTCAAAGTATAATTTTAAAAAAAGAATATATAATCTAAATGTGTATAGAATGATTCTGAAAATGAGTTTCATAAATTTCATGTAGAATAAACATACACCAAAATTTAACTCATTAATGATAGAGTTAAAGATTAGTGAATCAGGAAAGCATTTGAGGAGCATAGGTGTATAAAGCAAGAGTAGGAAGGTGTACTGAAACAGTTCATCAAGCTAGGGACAAAATCTGGCAAACTTTATAGTGTATAGAGTTTGTGTTCTCTTCTCTTTAGAACTGGTATTATTTACATCTCCGAAATAAGAAAACTATGAGTTAACATGTAACCACATGGAATCTAGTCCTCAATCAATAGAAAAACACTAATTAAATAAAGGCAAGTTTCCCTAGAAAAATAAATATTCCTTGGAAGTATCTATTAAACAACATTACGACATGACACATAAAGAGCATGTAAAGATGTTCTTATGTTTCTTTTTAGAGACATGGTTGTTTTCAAGTTCAGGATAAAACGTTTAACAATCCTTTGATCACATGTAATCTGAAAAGATTATTTCTTATTACAAAAGGTTCTGATCTCATTCTGGTTTTGATGGGTTAACTTACAGAAATGGAGCAGGAAGTGTTGATTAACCAGATCAGCCTCCTATCTAACATTTCACAAATCCAGAGACCCTTCCGAGTGAGTAAGTTCTGAGGCCAGAGAGTTAACTTCTGACTGGAAAATTCGTAAGAAGTCTCAGATTTTATTTTCAACAGTATCTGTTATTCTTGAGAGATTTTAAAAGACTTTCTCTTGCTGGATCTTCCGTCACAAAGGGAAGAAATGAAACCCAGACCGGGGACATTCGTGTCCACAGGTTACACCTATGTCTCCTTTATAATTGTGAAAATTTCCTTCTACTCAAATTTTTCCAAATGTGATTAGGTTCTGCTTGCCCATAAAGGCTGAGACCCTGTAAGACACAACAAGTTTCCTGGGAGAGTTCTGCAAACATCAGTTCCTTACATGAAACACAATTCAGATTCCTTAACGATGTGTTTGCCATATCTACTTACAATGAGATTTATTCACCAATATATGACTGCAGGTGTAGCCTTGACTGCAGAATCAGTTGTATCCTGGTAAAAAGAAGATCAAATGCTGGTAGGAAAAAGTACACTTCCAAGAAAAGTAAAGTAATAGAATTCATATATACACACAGACACACACAGAATCTATACACACACATGTGTGTGTGTAAGCACACCACTGGAGCAGAAAATGCCCTCTAGTCAGTCTATTAGTTGCCCAGGTTACAGTCCCTGTTATTTTTGCTTCTTAGAAAGGGCTGTTCACCATAATGCATAGCTGGTCACTAATACATATTGTAAGAATCAATCAAAGACAGCTACATACTCTGCCTTTATACTCCCACTTGCAGATCCCATAAAAACCTCCCTTCATGGGCCTTCAAGGCCTGACATTTTAAGGAATAATTCCTATTCCGTGCCCAAGCAACATGAAATAAATCTGTTTCCAAATCCTGGGTGTCATTTCAGTATTTCTGTTTGTCGTAGCACTACCTTACTCATTATTATTCATACATCCAAAGATTAGTCATCATTAACTCCATTGCACATTAGACAGAGGGTTTAAGTTCAAGTTAACTAGGATTTTGTAAATAATATTTAATTAGACACAATTTAAACAAATAATATAAAATGTTTTCAGAACTATAAATTAGACCCATGTGTCTATTTAATTAGCTTAAAACATTTTATGAAAATGCTATTAGTTTCTCTAAGCAGTAGATAAACATGAAAACTTTTAGACATTAATATTTATAATGTCTTCTTAGGAAAGTAAACTGAATACTATAATACTAGAAGCATCTTTTCAAGAAAACTTTCAGAACATGAATGTGCACTTGTATTATATACAATGATTATAGCTGTTTTTAAGCCAATATTACAAATCAGTCCAAAGATTCCTCTTGATCAGGTAGACTAATATGCTTCTAAAAAATGCTTCTGAGCTTTCATTTTCTGTAAAAAGGATCTTTTCCCTTAAGTAGTTAGCATATTATAACTTCAGTTTTCTTATTTTCTTGGCATTCTGGGAATAGTAGATTCATGCAAATACTTGGAACATGCCTCCTTTATTTTGAGAAAGTTTATAATTTAATTTATTCAGGAATTGTTTCACATTTCCTCAAGGAGAAGTATAGAGTTTACTCCATTACGGACACAAAAATAATGTGGCTCCCATTGTAAACTGAAGAGGTCAGGGTTCAAACCTCTGAAGGATGTCCTACTGCCCAAGGGGTAGGAAATTCTTTAGAGTTTTTCTTTGTTTTATTAGTTTGCGGACAGACAAGCGGATAGACAAAACAAAAATAACCAACAAGCTGAACTAGGTGTAGAGGGATTAGTAACCCTGACCAGAAACAAGGGGGCAGAGATGCCACAGGAAAACAGAATCACAAGCACAGAGCCATAGCGCTGCCTGAGATCCACACCTGGAATTGAGGAAAAGATGTCCTGAAGTTTTACTAGCTCATGTAGTGACTTTCTCTGAAAATTTCCTTTAATTGGCTCTAGCAGGAGAGTCGATTTTATCAAGTCAGTGGGATATCCTCCAAAACCACCTAGGTATAATATTCAAAAAGTTAAAAATACTAATTTTATATAAATATTAAATAAACATAAGCCAAGATTAATTTAACTTACTGAGTAGAAGTCTGAAAATGGGAAAACTAATTCAAAAAGCCTTCAGAGAATCTGAGTATAGATAGACCATGGGGAAAGGCATACTGAAAATGTTTCCCAAATTAAAGGGAATACCGGTTAATATTCATCCATTTGTCTATGTCCAAGTGTTGGATAATTTTTTTTATGTTGGACAACTAGGGTGGAATCTAGACAGAGCCAAATTTTTCTAGAGAGGATTAATATCTTTTGATTGTTGAAAAGAAGAATTTTGGCTCACTGAGGATATAACAATGTAAGTATTGTAAGTACTCTATATTATCAAGAAGGTGGACAGTTTTATGCATTGTATAAAAATTGGATGAAGACCTTGAAGTGAGAATAATTTTATTCTCAATAATATCTTACCTTTTTATAGCAAGAATTTCAGAGTCCCTGGAAAGTGTCCAGGGCAAATACCTTGATGCCATTCCCCCTTTTGCCATTGTAACTGTTTATAATTAAACCCCTTGGGAAAAGTCTGTGCCAACCTAGATTCCACAGTACATGCTAAAAATGCTTACTTATTAAGTGTATGTAATAAATATAGGGCAAGTGTATTTAATTGCAGAATGTGAAGTTATCACCAAAAACAAAGCTTTTTAATGTCAATTTGTGGAATTAATTTTCTTCAAAACAACTTTAAATGATCTTATTAGAAACTTGTTAAACCTCACACTGTCTCATACACCCACTCACATCAACGCACATGCATATCCACCCAGAAAAACCGACTCAAAATTCTCTTAGATTTAAACTGGTTATTTTTATTTTATTTTGTATGCTATCTATTCAACTCTGGAGTTTCTAATGAACATCTGTTATTTGTTTAATTGGATGCAATATCAGCTAACTCTTTTCTTCTTTTCTTTTTGATCACCTTCACCTGGTTTTACATGCTATACAGAAATGTCAAAAAAAAAAAAAAAAAAAAAAAGAAAATCCCCAGTGAAGTCCCTAACACAACTACAACCTGTTTGAGCTTGATAGCAGGGAGCTCACCCTGACTACCACAGGAGCATTAGCTGTTTCTTTTCAGATTTTGCAAATAACTCAGAAATTAGAGTTGAGGAAGACCAACTTGGTTACCCTTCAATGGTCTCCTTATTATTCCAGTGAATACATTTTCCAGATTACTCAATGCACACCATGAAACTAATATTTTGTGAACATATTTCTCTTGTTTAAAGACAATCTGGATGAACTGAAACAAAACTTATGTATATATAAAAATTAGTTGGGCCAGTTAGAGAAAAAGAAAAACAGAATGTATATTATTTGATATTTGGATCCAATTTTGCTTTTTGAATTACATTTTTTTGTTACTACTTGAAAAAAATAGGTCTTGAAATCTTTAAAAAAAAGACAATTTAGTGTATTGGTAATGAATTTTTTTAGTCAGTTATGGATTGAATAATATAAATTTCCCTCTGAATCCTATATAGCTACATGATTAAATTTTGATAAACTATTTTCTTATTTTTATTTATTTCACATTCTTAAAATTTTTCTGTTCAGATGTTTTATTTAGATGATAATATTATAAATGTGTTCTTTTATGTCCCAATATATTATAGTTTTGCCTTCTGTTTCTGATCCTTTGCTAAATTTCATTGTAATCTGCCAGTTTACAAAAACAAAAACAAAAAAAAAAACATTAAAGGCAGTCTGGAGAAGTATTTCTCAGATTAATAAAACCTGTTACTGAATTTATCTCAATTTCTCCTCATTAGATTCCTTATAATGTTGGTGTCACTCTTATTTCTGCTATATGTAAATGCAAGTTTAAGCCTCACTAATAAAAAGAATTGAAATCCAAAATGCTCCAAAATCTGAAACTTTCTGGATGTGGCATGTCACCACAAATGGAAAATTTCATACTATGAACTTTTGTTTCAGGCATAAAATTATTAAATGTATTGTATAAAGTTACCTTCAGGTGTAAACGGTGCATAGAAACAAATGAATTTCATATTAGCCTTAAGTTTCATGCCTAAGGTATCTCATGTGGTGTATGCAAATACACTAAAATCTCTCAAAGTCTCAAATCCAAAAATCTTCTGGCATTTTGGATATAGATGCCCAGTCTTCATCTTGTTTTTGCTCACTTATGTGACCTATACTGCTTGGGCAGCTCCTAAAATACTTTTAAAAGGAGGAGAGTTTTTTTTTTTCTTACAATATTGCACACCTTAAAAATGTGTTTCAACATTTAAAATGAATTTGAAACTCACCACATTTTTTAATATACATAAGTTAGGGAAATTGGGGCCATTCTGAAGGCTCTTGAAAATTGTAGATTGAAAGCTTCTGGGTTGAGAGTTTTAAACCCAATTGACTTTAATTTTTATGTTCCTTCCTAGGAGGGAACATTCTCTTGTTTTTAGGTGGCATGGATGAGGCAGGACTGTATAATTTTTCTGAGGATGCCTACCTTGCACAGTATGAGTCATTTTTCTGTTTGACTTTTCCATTGATTTTGCTCTGATACTTCTCTCATTAATGGCCACTATTGTGAATTATGAAGTATTCTGAGAATACTTCCACACATCTGTGAATTCTATCAGTGGCATATTTTTTGTCTTCTCAGGAGTGATCAGGGACTTTTTGGTTTCTCCACATTCTCTCAGCATGGAAACCTTTCTGAAAGCTTTGCCTGGAGGTGTTAAGCTGCTCTGAAATACACTTCTTAGAGTATGAACCCAGAGTAGAATGATCACATGAAAGTGCTACATTGGTTGATAATCACATTTAGTACTTAGATAGCAGTTTTCATTTCCCAAACACTTTACAAATAGCAATTAAATAAACCCTTCAACAACTCCATTAAATAGATAAATAAGCATTATTATCTTTGCATTCTATTTTGTGAAGAAAAAAGTCTTTATTGGTTTATAACTACAGAGGAAATTATTTCAGAGTAATGTCTCCAACTTCTGTGTTTGTAAGCCTTTGACTCTATGTGTCCATTTTTCTTTCCAAGGGAACTGATTAATTGGTGTTAGTGTCGGTCATTGTGAAAGTGCAGTCAAAGCCATTTCCCTTGGACACTGTAAGTTCACAGGGTTTCTGAGAGATGAGGGCCTGGGAAGTGTCTGTCAGAGGGCTGACTTTGGGAGGAAAAAAACAAAGACTTGAAATCTATGAAGGGAGTTAGTTGAAGAAGCCTGTCTCAGTGAGTAAAACTTCCCTTGGTTAACATTAATGATTTCTTACAGCCTTGTAATTAAACCCTTCCCAAGGCCTGGTGGACGATGGCATACTCTTTGCATCTGGTGAACTTCAGAAATGGCAATGCTTCTAACAGTTAAACACATTTTCTTTCTTGTTTTCTCGGGCGTACAGAGAATCACTACCTGTTCTAGCCTGAGGGCAGATTTTTAACATGTTTTCTACTTGCTTCTTTTTCTGCTATACATTTCTTTTCCTGAATAAAAAATAATCTCTTATTTTGATGGATATATGTGGACATACTTTCTTTCAAGTGAAATACAGTTCACTTCCAAAGGTCGGCATGCCACAAATTAGCCATTACGTGTCACCTTTTATCGTGTGATGATTTTGTTCTTAAAATACTTCAAAGTATTAAAGTCTATATTTGTATTTTTCCATTTAAACTAAAAGTCTTCTTAAAATGAACAGAGTCAAGGTTGAGGGTGCAGATTCTGACATCAAACTGTGTCACCAATTAGGTTAACTCAAGTCTTAGTCTTGCAATGATAAAATGGGATCATGGACATTACCTACCTGAGTAGTTTTCTAAGAGGATTGAGGAAATGATGTGTTTGAAGTAGGAGCACAGGGCGGGCCTATGAAAAGGTTCAATATATGGGTCTCATCTCTGCCATCATCAGTATGATCATCATGTTCATCATCACGATCTGACAATGTCACAATTTAGAAACAGAAACAAAGATTCGTTCTAGGAGAGACTGCAATCATCAACCTGAGATTAAGTGAAACCTTTAATATTCAACTTAGGTTTACTTGATCCCTTAAGAATTGCTTCTGCCACAGTTATAGTAGGATAATGGATTTCTCGCATTTCGCAATGTATTGATATTATGCTAAATAAGATTTTAATGGAAAATGCAAAAGGAGTTCAAATTAGTTGTACCTGAACAGCTAGGAACCAGAAGAAAATGAATTTGCTAAACGTCTTTGAAGTTCTAAGATCCAGAAATACGTAGAGAGGAGCTTCAGAGAGTGGCAGCTGAGAAAATAAATGCCTCCCATCCTCGTGAACTTCAGAAGAAGGAGGAAAGTTTCTCCATAGAGCTTGAAGAGGCACAGCGGTCACACTCATCATTAACATGGGCAATGCCCCATCTCCTGTGGTCTCCCAGGGAGCCACACATGTAAGAACTGGAATAGTATAAGAACATAGATAATTTCACTAAAAATACACAAAATAAAAGAACATCGGGCTATTTGGAATATTGAATTATCTTGTTTTTTAGAAAATCTAAGATAACAGATAATGTTTATAAAACTTTAGATTTTTGAGTAAGCTAGAAGTCACTTGGGGTTATTGTTATTTGTAATCTTATTGCTATTTGTAAGTCTTATTATTGCTATTTTAAGTGTTTTCTTTGGTTGTGCAGTTCAAAAACATTGAACAACATGAATATAACTGAATCTGAAACATTTGGATTATAGTTTTACATGTAGCTAGAGTTGTACATTTTGTACTGTGTAATCAGGAACTAAAATAAGTCAAAATAGATATAAAAGAAGTTGTACAAGAGTTCTAGAATTTTTTGGGGTCTTGCTATAAAATGGAGAACATCTTGTTTTTAATTGCAAAAGCACTATGAGGACATGCTCTCACTGTGCATAATTTCAAATATAGGAATGTAATTAGAAAAAAAATATGAAGATACTTTTTTACCTATTTCCAGTCTGCCCTTGAGGTACCCACCATCAATTACTCTGTGTACTGTCAATCTTTTGGTATGCATGCATGTATATAAATATATGCAACATAAGATGTAACACATTATTAAGGACCATGCTCTGGTAATTTCATAATGAATCTTTGAGGTCATTTTTAATTTAATATATTTAGACCTCTACTTAGTGCCATAAAATGTTTGTACTATAATGCATTTACTAGTGAGTTTATATTTTCCCACATATTTTGCTAATTTAACAAATAATACAGAAACCTGTTTGTATATCATTGAGCGTGTATAAAGCAGACTTGCTAGGTCATAAGAAATACACAGTGGTAATTTTTATATATACTGCTAAATTAGCTCCTAAGAGACTTAACCGATCTTCAATCTCATGAGTCAATGTAGAGACCAGAGAGCAGGCGAATATTATTGTGATTTAACGCCTTTTTTTATACTATTTACAAGGTTGGTTTCAGATCTTCATTGCCACTGATCAAAGGAATATTTGTGGAATCAATGCTCTAAAAGCTCCTGTAATATTTTCTTCTACTTCTTCTATCTCTGCTATCACAGATTTTACCATTTTATAAACATGGTGATGAAATTTTTTCATTTGCATTTTACCAAATTTTTAAAAGAGAAAACCAAGATCCAGAAGGAGCAGTTGAAGTATACCCAAGATTTTTATGGAAGCCATAAGTAACTAATCTAACCAAATTCCAAAATCTATCTGGCAACTTAGTAATGAATAAGTTTTTCTTTTTTTTTCACTCTGAGAATTTGATGTAATTTAATTCAGAGATGACAATTGGAGAAAAGAGTGAAAGAAATTCTGAGATATGAACAAGGCAGACAGACAAAATGGGAAAGAGCATGACAACTGAATGAGAAGACTAAGGATATTTGAAGAATTAAGGAAGATGGAGCTAGAAGAAATCCTTAAGTAACTGAAGAGCAAGCTACAAGAGCTTCATGACAAAAGTCCTGGATGGTTTTGACCCAGTGATGTGTAGCTCGACACAGGGCTCGGTGTAGTGCCACCCCAGTTCTTTACACAATATGGGCAATTCTCTTGCTATTTCTCAGAGTCTGAGATCGATAGATAGTACAGTAATAAGAATTTAACTATTCTTGTATCACAGAATCTCTGTGTTGTACGAATGGACTAGTAGAGGCATACTCCATTTACAGGTAGGAAAATTGTGATAACAAAGAGATAATTGCTTAGACAAATTATACCATTAAGGTAAGGTGAAATATCTATATAAATTTTGACTTTCAGTTCCCTATCTTCTGTATATTCCAATATTAATATCTACCTGCTAGATCAAACTAAAACTTTTAAGTCAATCTAACCCTTTTAAATATTCCAAAACCCCTTAGCATGACCTTATTATTTCATATAGAATTGAGTTTTATGTGATGTGGATCATCTTTGCACTTTACATCAAGAGGCTTAGTTATTGAAGTTCACAAAGGACCCTGTTACAGGGCAGTGTGCCTTGAAGTTATATTAAAGCATGAGTCAGAGGAGAGTTACCCTCAGAAGATGGCTCCGAGGGAGAGACAATGACCGATGCCAGATGAAGGCACAGAGTATGTCTGCTTATACCTCAGAAGATTGTACTGCCAGATTTGCTAAATTGTCTCTTGTATAATTTCCCTTGGGGCATGCTTGAATATTTCTTTTTTTAGGAGAAATCATATACTTGCTTTTCTTCTGGCAGAATGGGTATTTTATGGATTTAATTTTGTTTTCCCATTTTTTGCCAGATTTTTGGAAATCTGTGCTGTGTGATCTCTGATCACTTATTTTGTGCCTTCTGAGTTAGGTAATTCCATATAAACCCAGTGGAAAGGGCAAGTGAATTTTTGCCTTTTTAAGAGACCAAAGGCATATTTTTATAGCATTGATTGACTGCTACTGAATCAGAATATCACAATTAGAGCCAGAAACTTCATACTTTTAATATGTCTCCTCAATGATTCTCACATATATAAGGCAAAGAAAACCACTAATTTAGGCCACATGCCTACAGGCAGAGGGGTACTTCACATTTTAATATTTTATATCCTTTCTAATCCAGGACCAGCCCCACCTTTTGATAAATGTCATTGATCTATTGAGGTGATCAAACTAATATAGTTGTCTTATAAGTTCACCCTTTAATAATATAATTTTTCTAATTATTTCTTTTTGATGTCCTTCACTTCGTTTTCTCCAAATTCCTGTAAATTGAATACCAGATTTCTAGACTTGCTTGGGTTCAGGTTCAACGCTTTTGCCAGAACACCTCAGATAGTAGTATATGCATTATATTTCTTTTTACATGTGGGTATTGCACATCTGACTTTGCTCCTGTTAGCCCTTCCACTTTTGACTCCAAGGTTGAAGTGGTTGTAATTAGGCTTATCCACTATAAAGTTGAGCCTCCTTCTTCTCAAACAGGAAGTTATGAGACTTTGACAGCAGACACTCACCCAGTTCCCCAGTAGCTTTTCACCTGGGGTTCTAAAATGGTGAATGGATAATGAAGAAGCTATTTTATGAGGGTTTATAGAATGGTGATATTCTATTATTCCTTCTTCATTATTCTATTTCTCTAGAGAAAGAATAATCCTCTTAGGAGGTGAGTTAGATCATGTCACTCTTCCCTTAACTCCTGTTCCTAGTAGCTTCTCTCTTCTAAAGACCTCCAACCACCTCTCCCTCAACAGCCAGTGTGGGCACTGACTTCATCTCCTTCACTCTGCCTTGACCTTACTACTCCTGCATCCTTGCTGGAAGGTAGCAAGGATTCCCATAGGCACTGCTGTTCCTTCTACCAGAATGCTTTCCTCCAACTCTTGTTTTAGGTTCCTTCTCAAATATGAATTCATCGATGTACCCTTCTGTCATTGCCTTATTTAAAATAGCCATCCTTTCAACACATTCTTGTCCCCTTCCCACTTTATTTTTGATCTGTAACACTTAGCATCAGTTAACATGCTTTGTATTTACTTATTGCTTTCTTTGCAACCTAGATGAGACAAATTAACAATTGAAAGGAATAGTGATGTCCAGAGAGTCTAAATAGTATTTCAGATATCATTCATCAAATTAATAGAAAGAAAGGAAAACAGAGTTTTGACAGATGTCAGCTGCAAACTGGTGCAAATATTAGATCTTCATTTTCTGCTATTGAATATAAACAATTTCCTAGAATACAATATCAAACAAGATCATTCTGAAACCCGGATTAAGACAAAAAGCAAACCTTTCTGTAATCATGGCCTAGCACAGACAAAATATAAATGCTATGCAAAGCACAAAATATCCATGTACCCCTCGATCAGCTGTTAGAACTACTGCTTGCTCACCAGGAGTTTTTGTCCTAATACAACTTTTCTTCCTCCTAGACATAAATTATCAAAATACCTATACTAGTTTCCTGTGGCCGCTGCAACAAACTCCCATAAACTGGTGTTCTAAAATAACATAAAATTCTTCTCTTGCAGTTCTTGAAGGGAGAGTGTCAGCCTAGCCATGTTCCCTTGTAAGACTCTAGAGAAGAATTCTTGGCTGTTCTATCTTCTGCAGGTTGTTGACATTTCTTTCTTGAGGTTGCATAATTCCAATCTCTTCATCTGTATCCATGACATTGTCCTGTTGTTTCCTACTTAAATCAGCTTTAACGATGATTTTTTTTTTTTTTTTTCGGCACCAGGGATCGAACTCACAGCCTCGCGCCTGCCAGACAGGCGCTTAAGCTGCTGAGCCAAGCTCCTGGCCCTAGTTTTTTGAGGCAGGGTTGCACTATGTAGCTCAGGCCGGCCTTGCGCTCGCGTTGTAGCCCAAGCCGGCCTCGAACTCACAACGCTCCGCCTACCTCAGCCTCCCGAGTGCTGGGATTAAAGGCGTGGGCCACCACGCCCGGCTAATGATGATTTTTTAATGACAGGTTTGATTGCATGAAAGCTCCATCTGGGTAATCCAGAATAATCCTTCCATTTCAAAATCCTTGATTTAATCACAACTTCAAAGGAATTAGTGCCTAAATATCTTTGGAGAAGGTACATTGTTTAGCTTTTTACAAACCCTACTACACTTCTAGACATGACTCAACCCAGAACAAAGCATGACTTTCTTGAGCCAATATGCACTTTATCCCCTGGACAAAGTCATTTACTAGAATTCAAAATATTATGACAACTGTCTCCTACTCTCTTTTAAATGACCTATCTTGTATTTCCCCAAGTGTTATTGTCTCTTTTGTTGCAGACAAGCAATAAATCTAACTTTCTGTGATACAAGTGGTTTTGTGGAGTTCCTGGCTAGTGGCTGTGAACACTTATATCTATGTATCTATATATCTTTATATCTGTATACCTATCCATATATCTATATCTATGTATGTATATATCTATCTATCTATGCTTGTTTTTATCCATATAATACTAGATCTCAGTACAATATTTCAATTACTGCAGTTTTTCTTTATTCTTTAAAATAAATCAGTGGTACATCTAAGTTAGTAGTTTCCACAGAGCATAGAAAGTTGTCGTTAAAAGGATCTTTGCAATTTTTGTATAATTATAACACATTTGAAGGTATTTTATTCTTTCAAAGAATCACAAAGGATTGCCCTGGTTTCTGCTATTAGATATAATTTAAGTGTTCCTACATGCTTGGATCGGAGGTATAAAATATTAAGCTATTTTCAAAACTTATTCTGGAAATTAAAGCTTATCTTTCTCATGTATTGCCTTGGATAAAGGATAGAGAACGTTATTAGAAATGACATTTTGTATGAAGTAATGCATTATTTCTCACACCTGTAGTTTTTTCTCGGAACTTTCACCACCTGACATGACCTCCCAGTAAAGCCTTTTGAAAAACTATACATCTTTGCGGTATGTGTATTAAATTCAGTTATAGAAATGTATTTTAAGACAAGACATCGGCACAGATGTTTAAGAACATTGCATTATTATAAAAGTATGAGCAAAGACATCTGTGTGAAACAGGATGATGAACACTATATTCAATTAACTAGAAGTGCTGTAAATTTATGAAAGTTATAGAAGCTACAAATTTTTGCAGCGCATAAACATGGGAATACCTATTTTAAATCATTGCATTTAAAAAATAAACAGAAGTGTAGTAGAAGTGATTAATCATGATTTTCAAATTGATAGGATTGAGAGATGCCTAAAAATTAGTTGAACACAATTCTGGGTGTGCCTGTGAGCATGTTTCCAGAGACAATTGGCACATGGGTCAGTGAACCGAGGGCAAAAGACCCATCCTGAACATGTGCCACACCCTCCAATGGACTGAAGGTCTCGATGGAGCAAAAGTACATAAAAATTAAAGCACATTCATGTTGCCAAACTCCATTCTTCTAGAGAAGGTGTGTTTCTTGTTCATTATCCACAGATATCAGACTTCAGCTTCTTGAGGCTTTTGATGATGTGAATTCACAACACCAACTCCCCAGATATCTTCTAGGCTGGTAGCCTCAGTCTGGGGATGCATCAGTGATTTCCTTTGTTCTGAGGTTTATGGATTTCAGAATTAAGAAGCTACTGGCTTCCCCAGCTCTGCAACCTGTAGATTGACATGGTGGGATGATTCAGCCTCTGATCATGTAAGCCAACCTGAGACACAGCTATTAATCCACCTAGTACTCCCCCTCACTTTGAACACACTTATCCCATTGCTCTTACCACTCTCTGAAGCATTGCTGCAAGCCCTCCTTTGTGAAAGTGTTCATGAGATGTGATAAAAATATGCTGTATGCTGCTGCTGAGTGCCATCTAAAAGAAAGGCAAACTCATAAAAACATTACAGCGTGTCTTCATTTACATCATTCACTGTATCTTTTACTATGTGACTTCTGGCTCCTCCCCAAAGTCAAAATGACCACAAAAGACAGGCACTTTGAGTGGATGCAGGACATTGAAGTGCTCATGGTAGTATAACTGATGATTTTCACAAAAAAGGACTTTCAGGATGCTTAACAAGTTTGCAATCATAGGATGATACGCATGCTTGAAGCAAGGGGGGATATTTTGAGGAGGATTATTGGTAATATGTCTTTAATATCTTTTATTTAAACATACTACATTTTCAGATCAACTCTAATACAGACATGGATTTATTACATACATAAAGACATAATATATATTCCAGTTTTCTTTGCCTTTGGAGAACTCTGCCTCATGTAAGAACCTTGTGTTATAAAAGGCCCAATAGTTCATGCTACAAATACCTATGTTTGATTAAGATCTTTGAATATTGTTATCACATTCTATATCAAAAGTTTTGCTGATCAACATAGGAGTTGCTAGCTGGGCATGGTGGCCCACACTTTTAATTCCAGCACTCAGTAGGCTGACGTAGGCAGAGCATTGTGAGTTCAAAGCCGGCTTGGGCTACAATGTAAGTGAGGCCAGCCTGAACTACATAGTGTGACACTATCTCAAAAAACTAGGGCTGGGAGTTCGGTTCAGCAGTTTACGTGCCTGCCTGACAGGCCTGAGTTTGTGAGTTTGATCCCCAGTGCCACGTACACAAAAATGAATAAATAAATAATAAAAAATAAAAATAGGAGTTGTTAGAAATAAAGTATTTTGTTGCTTGGCTAAGAATATTGCAGTGGTCATGCCATAAAACTGCCATTGTTGACAGAAGATTTGTATCTATGAAAGTTTTCCACTTACACTTCTGTTAAAGCTACCAGTAACACTTGGAAAGCACAGCAATGGTTAAGCATTCTTTGAAACAGTGAAACCAAGTCTGTGAGGATTAAGATTGGGTACTGTGGACTTGTTACCACTCCTATGGCTAAAATTGCATGAAAGAAAATTTGTGTTATTGTAACCCAGACCTATCATAATTCATTGTAGATGAGCTAATAGAAAAGTGGTAAGTGGTAAATTGATTTGAAATTCAGGAAATACTGATATTGTTGACTGATGAAAGTAAATCTCTGTTTAATATATAAGAAAAAAAGATAGGAAGAGAATACTGACATGTTTTGAAATATATAAAAGGGAAAACAAATTAAGAAAATAAAAAATCTATCTAAAACCCTGCTGAGAAGCAGATTAAAGGTTCCACCTTGTTAATCTCTAACTAGCTTATGCATTACCCAGGAAAATAAGGAAATCAACCAGGAAATCCACATGACACAGAGAAGTGTAGGTACTGAGTAAGAAAGGAAAAAAAACGTGGTACCAGGCTAGATAATCAGGAGAAAAGAAAAGAGAAGAGCTTCTTTTCCAGAGAATATGCAAAAGATGATGGTAACTTGGGAAATACTTAGTTTCCCAAGGAAGGGACAGACATGTACTTCAGAAGCTCATTAAAGAGAGTGAATACTTGATGGCAAAACAAAAGGCTAAATCAATCTCATTGACATAAAAGGAAAAGTATTATACAATTCAAATAAACATTGACAAAGCAAGCCAGGATTGGAATGGTTTAGTAAGAGGCAAAAAACTGACTTAAACTTGAATGGTGCAACAGTCCCTAGGAAAATCAGTTCTAGTGGAGTAAATTATATTGCTTTTGGAATTATCTTACATAGATATGAGGTGTGACATATTATGGGATACAGATAGAACTTAGATTTTAATAAAGGACATGCAATTAGAATACTCAAAAGTATTAGCTTAGCCCTCACTGTTCAACAAATAAGTGGAATACTATGTTGAATTGAGAGACAGTTGGAAAGAATTAGTAGAAAATATCACAGAAATAATATGGAGGTCTAAAGGTACTTACAGATTCAGCGAAAAAATTGCTCAGACGTGAAAAATTGTAGCATAGTTATTGTTATTCATTCTACCATACCATGCCCATCAAGTCAGAGAAAAAGAACCAATATGGGCACAAGATACTCTAACACATAATGGAAGATCCTAGAACTTAGTGATTTGATAAATTTTACCTAGAGAAGTAAAGCCCTCCAAACTTTTTTTTTAATACAAATGTTAACCCTGGTTTCTTCTAATAAACAGGAAAAGTATCACACCTTTTTATACCTTATACTTAAAAAAGTAGTGAAGTTAATTATGAGGCTCACATTTACCTTAACATTGGAATTTCTAAGTAACATTGAAATTTCTAAGTAAGTAAGTAAGTAACATTGAAATTTCTAAGTAAGTAAAATCAGAGACTGATTTTACAGTATCCTCAATTACAGGCAGTCTGGGTAGCAATACTAAGGTGTCAGTTTTTTTCATATTTTTCCAGAGTTTTACATGATGGTATAGACTTTCCATATGGTCAAGTAGTTTAGAATAGTCTCTGAGTAATAGGAAAACAGTTTTGGAAAAGGATTAAAAAAGTCTTGAGAGATTCATCAATACAAATGTGGGCATGTGATTTACCAAAACAATAAAAGAAGCACTTCCAAAAGAATGAGAGGACAGAATGTACTTGCTGCCGGCATAAAACCTATTTAAAACTGGCTAGACTTTCAGAGATAGTGCTAACATAGAACCTTTACATAGACATATCAGGAGGAAGACAAAGATATAGATGGTCCTTCAGGCACAGTTCTTTTAAGAGAGTAAAGGTCAAAAATGGCATATGTTTGTGAATGCTAAACATGTTTAACAGGCAGTAGTAAAGAGTCCAGTGTGACAGCTGACTAACAATTTTTAATAAAATTGAAGTCCAAGTTCCCAAGGATTGTTTCCCAGGAAACAAACATGAGAGGATTAAGTGTGACCTTTTTCAAACTCAACAAAATCTTTTTTATACTGTCACTGGCTCAAAATGAGGTTGGGGACCTGTGTACATTCCTCAGTTGTGACCGGTTAGAAGAAAATCAAGAGTTGGACAAGCTGTATGCAAGATAGCTTAGAGTCAAAGAGTTATAATTTTAATGCAGGTAATAATTTGAATTATCCAGTCAAGAAAGAAAATGTCATTTTATCTTGAAACTAATTGCATAAGTACATTTCATATATCTTTTTATCATGATTTTTTTCTGTTTGGAATGTCTCACTGTGCAACAAGACACTGACCAATCAAAAGGGAGCTTTTGTTTTGTGAATTAAATTCCCAAGATCATTAACAAATCCAATGGAAAAATACTGTTCAATTTAAGCGTAGCCCTCCAGAAAATGTAGCAACTCTCGGGACAGCTTTGGAAAATGCCTTTAGTTGTCAACTAACAAAGTGGAAATCATCATACACGGGCAGTCAAAGAGTTTCAGAGCCAAGGATATAAATATTCTACCACATTTTGTTCAAAATGTAGAATTATATGCTCACATTTATTATTCAATCATTAGTTTTTCTAACAAATATAATTGTGTGCTTAACTATGTGCCAGGCCTTTTATGAATACTGGAAAACAGGAAACAGTAGATGGTAAAAGTTCTTGCCTGCATGAAAGTTATAATTCTAGTAAGCAGGAGAGACAGATGATACATTTGCAACCATGTGAAATAAACATTGTATTATTTGGTGTGAAGTCATAGGGCATGAGGATTTAGAGACACAAGTTGGAGATTGTCTGGTCCAGAAATGCCTCCTTGAGGAAACAATTAAGCCAGTGTACATAAATAGTAAAGATTTTTGTTTATTACTCTTAAATATCAGAACAGATGCAGAAATCTTTCATCTAGATATTTTTAATTGGTAACTGGAAGATAGGAATCTGATCTAAATGCATATAATGGAAATAAATGAAATTTTTTTCTAGGAATTGTGTTAAAGATGATGTCTGTAGTGATAGTTTGGCCAGCTACCAATTAGCAATTAAGATCACCAAATAAAAATATCTCTGTGTCCTATAATCCCATTTTGATAATGTGACTTGAATTGGGCAAAACTTAGCCCAAATGTAAAGCAATATCATTTTGGTGGGACATCACATGGAAATGAAAGTCATTTGGAAAATCTCAAGTCATAATGCACACAATATTTTAACCAACAAAATCTTTACTGGAGTATTTCAGGGGCTATATAACCTTCAGGACCGACTAGACTTAAAGGTCACACTATACATTAAAATGCCTAGATGGATAAGCGTGTTACAGCTGAGATTCACAGAGTTATGTAATTTTAGAACAGGTACAAGACATTGGCAATTTTATTTCATTTACAAGTCTCTGAGTCTCCTAACAATCAAAAACTTAATCAGACATCAAACCTATATTTTACTGGTGACATTTAATAGTACCCACAACATGTGGCCCAGAAGAATGAGACCATGATGTGTTAGAACTCCCTGGAAGCCCCATTTGACTGTCAAATTGCCTTCTTAATTTTCACAGCACCTAATTTTTAAAAAGTCACAGACTTACAGAGGATCTGTAGTAGTTTTCTTACAGAGTCTGTCTGTTATCCTATGATCTGTTTCAAGTGTTACACTGGTTAGCTTAGAGAAGGTACTTTATAGAAATTAGGATTTCAGAAAATCATCAAAAAACAAAAAGATGAGAGCCCATAATAGCAAACAGAGGAATGGATGATTTTTAAGGCTATTTTATAACAGAGCATCCTGTAGTTTTATGGGGATGATTTCCTGCCAAGGATGTTATATCTCTGGTGTTCATATTTTAATGGGTATTGGCTGTTTAAATCGTTTTTGAGGCCATAGAGAAAAGCATAAGTTGTCCAGTACAGATGTACAGGGATGGCACCAGAGGTGTTAGAACAAGTTGGAAGTGAATATTAGCCCCAGAATATTATAAACTTGTGTGAATGATTCCAGCATCCCATAAATGATATAATTGAAACTTTTAAGACAGAACTTGGGACTACCCTGGCAGAAGGATGGCATTAAATGTGTTGAGTACATTTCTGCATTGGGGTGTGTGGGAATTGGAAAGAAAAAATGGATGAGAAATGCAGATATTAAGGATAATTTCAGTAACAACACAAAACAAATAAGAGATATGGTAAACATAATTATTTTTTCCCAGAGAGTTATTGCAAAAGAAACCCACAGAGAATTGTAAATGGGACGTTGATTGGCAATGTGAAATTATTCTTCAATAAACAAAGAGTATTGAAATCAAAGTTTCAATGCAATTAAATGAAGTGAATGAAACAGTTATCCTGCCTCTCTGAAGTTCTAGTGAGTACATGACCACATAACACTGTCAAGAAAATTCTACTTTCAAGAGTCCAGGTGATAGTATAGGATCAATAACAGAACTGAAAAACCCAAATGTGCTTCTCAACCACTGACACATAATGGTAAAAATATTTTGTGAAAAGACAGTGTGTGATACTAAAATAATGTTAATCATTAAATCTAGTTAAAAGAGAGAAGCATGAATTTATGAAAGAGGGATGAAACTTCCAGATCTTCATTCTGTGTTCAATTCCACCTTTGGTAATAGTTGAAATGTTTATGTATTTATTCAAGGTGTTAAATAACATAAGGCAAAAATTATCATCTTTTTTGTGCTTATGATAAAGATACCATCAATCAAAATGTGTTTTATGTTTAACTTTATAGGAATTACACTGAATATAGGAAAAAACTTCCAATATTCTCACTTCCTGATATTCATAATCTAGTATAATCCCCTCCTAATGAGTGGCCTAAACATAAGTGACTTAATTTTGAAGAAAAAAATTCAATGAAACTAAAGGGGCATAATTTTTAAGATTATGCTCCAAAAATGCTGTGGCTTTCCCTCTCATTTTTTTACTGTGGTGGAAGTTACTTGAGATGTTTTGAGTTGTCCTGTGAAGAAATCTTCACCCTACACAGAAACAAACTGTGGGGGTCCTTCTAGAAAGAGACCCAAGAACTGAGACCCATACCCCAATAACTCATGGAGACTACCTAGTTACTTTGTGTCCAAGTTTCTATTTCAGAAAACCTGAGATAGCAAGTACTTGATATTTTTAGATGAAAAGTTTGAGATAATTTGTTATACAGTAGTTGAGGCCAATTAATAACATAAGAAAGAATTCAGGCAAATTGAGATGTTGCGACAGCCTACCAAATGCAACTATTACGCTTTGTGCACTAAATCCAAGCTTCAAAGCCAAAGGGACTGTCAAACCTTGAAGAAACGTAAGATTACAATATACCAAATTAATTTTCACAATATAAAGACTAAAGATATTTTTGAGATAATTGAAATAATGAATATGGATTGTGTATTGAAATATATTAAATTATTCATGTTATTCAAGGTACTGTTATTTTGGCTCTATGAGAAATGTTTTCTCAAAAAATATATATAACATGTCTCATACATATACTTAAGGGTGAAATATGTCTTACAAAGTATTTTATGCGTAAGTATAATAAAACAACAAACTGATGTGTTTCAATTCATTTGATTCTCAGTTAGCATTTGAAGTACCTTAATTATATGTCTTCATTCCAATGGTAGCCACAAATATTATTGTAGAAACCTATAGAAGGTGGTTTATTTTTAACTAATGAGTTCTTAAAAAATAATTTTTGTTGCTGAAGTATAAGTGATAATGAAAGCTGTTTGTTCAGTTAGGTTGTGTATATGTTGTTCACCATCTTTGCATGACAATGAAATGTTAGATATTCAGGGAAACCAGATGTCAAGTATCTTCAGAGCAACATTTGTGGGACAGGTTCCGTGACTCCTTTAATAGCCTGGCCATTGATATAACTGACTGTTTTTCTAGTGCACCCAACGTAGCCTCAGTATCACTGGATACATCATACTACTGGTCTTGGGTTGAAATTTTCATTTCAGCCACTCGAGGATGGGAATTTCCCAGGCTTATGAAGAAAAGGTTTTCATACTTCCTTTTCTTGTAAAAACAAGCCACCTGTTATCTAAAGTCTGGAGGAAGGATTGTATGATGCCCAGTTCTTTCTAATCTCTACAGGATACCTGTATTAGTCAAAGTTCTTCAGGGAAACAGAATTGATAGGGCTCATTAAGTATATAAAATGAAAGAGGACAGAACTATTGAGGCTGATAAACCCCACGATATGCTATCTACAAGCTCAAGAATCCAGAAAATTAGTAAAATAGCTCAGTTCAGATATGAAGCCCTGGGAATTAGAAGAGTCAGTGGTAAAACTTTCCATCTGACATTGAAGGCCTGAGAAGTGAGGGAGCCAATAATATAAAGTCTGTCTTCTGAAGGCTAGAAAACCTGGAGTTCTAATGTACAAGAGCAGATACAGATCTGTATCCCAGAAGGAAAATGAGTTTTCCTGTTCCTCATCTCTTTTTGTCTGTGTGGGTTCTTAATGGATTGGGTGGTGTCCATCCACACTTGGTAGAGCAAATTGTTCTCACTTACTGTTAGAAACATACTTGTAGATATACCCAGAAATAATACTTTACCAACTAGCTGGGAATTTCATAGACTAGTCGAATTGACCCATAAAAATATTCAACACAATGCCAATTATGAAAGATTGCTATTATCTGTTAAGTATTTGATTTTTTTCTTTAGTAGCACAGCCATATAACTTGCTTTTGGTAATAAATGTGACCCATGCAACTTCCATGCCAAAGCTCTCAGAGACAGGGCATAATTCATTAGACAAATTCTTTTTAAGTTTCTCTGAAAATACAGGAGGATATGACTAGATGATATTTCTGTATGCTCTAACACCCTAAGAGACATGAGGACAGAGATCCTTTGTTAATGCACACACATAGATGATAATGATGAAAAATACTCTGCATTGTTTATATACAAAGTTTTTTTTTAAAAAATTACATCTTACAGTTTTGCCTCTCCAGAATGGTCCAGAAAACTGTTAAATGGTATTGCTCACTAGTTGGTGGCTTCAATAAATTGCAAAACCATTTCACAGTGAATTGACAATGAAATTTGGAAATGAACAGATTTAAAAGTGCTTGAAAGGACTGGAAGAATAGCAGAGAGAATTAGTTTTTAATAACTCTTATCAGAGGAATCATTTCCTTCTTATGCTTTAGACATTAGGACTTCCTCTGACCTTATTTCCATTTAACTAAGAAAATATGAAGCAATAAAAACAATTTACACATATGTTTAACTCCACCTTTGTCAGCCAGTTAGCTAACTTTGTCTTTCCTATTTCTATTAGACAAGCCATACACTTGTCTGAGATCAATCTGAAATTGTGTTCTGAATTCTTTCCCTTTTGACCTCCTCAAGTTCAGTAATTTTCCTGCTTTCTTGTATGTCATTAATTTCTCCTCTTCTGCCACTTCACTCTTCAGTGTTGACCATGGTTGCTCCATCCTGGCCTGTATTTTTGTTCATAACCTCTCAGGACCTCTTGCTGCCACCTAAGTGTGCAACGCACTGTCATGGTAGGATGCTTTGTATGAATGGTCAGGCTGTTTGAACTGTTAACTATCTCCCTCCTGAAAATATGAACCAGGTTATATCCCAAACTATTCATCCATAAAAACATGTCCAAATATTACCTATGTGAAAATTCGATTTTTCCCAACTAGAATTAATTTTTCCTTTGTTTCTCCCACTGTCCTCCTTTTATTCAATAATTCACCATCTATTTGGTGGTTACTAGAGGCCAGATAGTACAGAAGATGTTGTTGAGGAACATTTGGGGAAAGAGTCATGTACACAGAAAATGTAAAGCTTGCTAAGTATGCTTTAGATCAGATTTCAAATGTAATCTTTTGTGGATAGCAATAAAGAAATAGTATATGGATGCATTTAATAGTTTTTATTTTATCTCTTTACTTATCTATCCTACAATGTAGAATAAATGCTACTGTTGTATGAAAACTTTCTTTACTCACTACGAGTTTATTGAATATTGATTGAGATGATTAGGTTCATACTGAAACAGATACGATGTCAAATTCTTCTCTTCTAATTATTATATCTCTTTGCCTTATTAAAACTTGGATTTAAAAAGGTAAGACAAATGGAATTTTGGCTGAAAAAGATGAAAGCATAATGAAAACTACCCAAATCCAGAAAATTATTAACAACAACTGCATAAACATATATGCAAAAAAATTGATGAAATTAAAAGAAATAGAGAAATTTCTAGATACATATGAATTTGCAAAACTGAGCCAAGAAAACTTAAAAATCTTGAAAGGTCCAGTAACAGGCAATTAAATTGAAGCAATAATAAAAAATAAGTTACCAACTAAGAAAAGTCTAGGACTTGATGTGTTCACAGTTGAATTCTATATAAATTTCAGGGAAGTTCTAATACCAATCAATATTCCTCTAACTTTTTATTGAACTTAAGAGGGAACAAGTAGTTCTAAAGTCTTGAAAGCTAACATCTTAATACCAGAACTAGACAAGTGACAAATCATCAGGAAGATAATATAGCATGACCAAGTAGGCTTCACACCAGGGATAAGAATGGTTCAGCATATGCAAATCAATAAATGTAATTCACCACATAAAAAGAAGCAAAGACAAAAATCACATGAGATATTAACAGATTAAAAAAAAAAGCCTTTGATAAAATCCAACCCTATTGCCAACTTCATATTGAATGGGAAAAACTGAAAATGTTTCCTCTAATAAAGGAACAAAACAAAAATGTCCATTATTGCCACCCCTATTCAACATGGTCCTTGAAATATTAGCCAGAGAAATCAGGCAAGGGAAACAAAAAGGAAAGGTTATATATGGGAGTGGAGAAATTCGATGTATCACTATTTGCAGATGACATGACCTTTTACTTGCAAGAGTGAAAATATCTTCACCACAAGCTACCAGAATTGATAACCAAATTCAGCAGTGTAGCAGGATATAAAGTGAATGCACAGAAATCAATATACACTAAAAGTGAGTTCACTGAAAAAGCAATTAGGAAAACAACACCATCCACAATAGAATCAAAAAATTTGAATACTTTAGTATTTAGTAACTGAGGAAGTGAAAGACCTTTACAATGAAAATGACATCAGATTGAAAAAGAAAAATTGAAGAGGACATTAGAAAATGGAAAAATATCCCATCTTTTTTTTTTTTTTTTTTTTTGCGGCACCGGGGATTGAACTCACAACCTCGCGCTTGCCAGGGCAGGCGCTTAAGGCACTGAGCCAAACTCCCGGCCCTGGTTTTTTGAGGCAGGGTCGCACTATGTAAGCAGAGCCAACATAATCAAAATAGCTATATTCCCAAAACTTATACACAGATTTAATGCAACCTCAGTCAAAATATCAACATCATTTCTCATAGAGCTAGAGAAGGCAATTGAAAAATTTGTGTGGAGCCAGAAAAGACCCAGAATAACAAAAACAATCTTGAATAACATAAGCAAAGCACTTGGCATCACAATTCCAGTCTTAAATTTATACTATAAAAGTACACTGACTAAAACAATATGGCACTGACACAGAAAAGGCATGTGAATCCATGGAATAAAAGAAAGAAAAAATAACTCTATGAACATGCAGATATTTTATCTTTGAAATAGAAGTCAAAAACATACATCAGGGAAGATAGCCTGCTTAATAATAGTGCTGAGATAACTGAATATCTATGTACAGAAGATTGCATTTGGTTACATATATCTCACAATGTACTAACTTAAAATCAAAACTGATCAAATATCTAAATGTTAAAACTGAAACACTTAATCTTCTGGAAGATAAGTATATTCAACTCTTGAAGACACGGTGTTATGGTTTGTGTTTGGATGGCCCCCCACTGAATCCTCGCAATCATGGACAGGGCTGAGTCTGGCATTCATGATTGGTTTGTTGTTTGGTGCTGGGATTGGTGGTGTGAGTGCTGCACCCACACAGGAGTGGAGCTGCCATACAGTGTAAGGGCGGAAAGAAGATGTGTCTTCTCTCTTTTCCTCTGTTTGTGCTTGCTGTTTGCAGTGGCCATGAATGGCTGCTCCGTCGTGCCTCACAGCCTTGGACCCAGTTGTATATAGACTAAAACCTCCAAAAACTGTAAGAAACAAACCTTTCCTTCCTTCTTGTTGGGCATCATGCATTTTGTCTCAATATTGTGAGAAAAATAACCAAGACATACAGGTGTAGGGAAGGACTATCTGAGCAGAACTCCACTGGCACAAGAAAAAAATACAGAGAATAAATAATTGGCCTCATATCAAATTAAAAATTTTCTGCACAGCAAAGAAATCAACCAACAGAGTGAGGACACAATCTACAGATTGAGAAAATTTTTTGCCACCTATTCCACAGACAGAAAACTAATACCAAGAGTATATAAAGAACTCAAAGAAATTAAAGCCCACCACAAATAAAAAATTCAATTAAAAAATGAATAGACATGTCTCAGAAAAAAAGTGCAAATGGCCAGTAAATACATGAAAAAATGCTCATTATCCCTGATCATCACAGAACATGCAAATTAAAACTACACTGAGATGTCATCTTACCCCAGAAAGAATGGCTGTCACCAAAAAATCTAAAAATAACAAATGCTGGTGAGCATGTGAGTGAAAATGAAACTCTAGTATATAGTTGTTGGGGATGGAAACTAGTACAACCACAATGGCAACAGTGTGACTATTGATAATAAAACTAAAAATGGAAATTCCATTTTACCTAGCTATTCTCCTCCTAGGTATCTTTCCCTAAGAGTTGCGATAATAATATTACAGGGATAAATACATACCCATGTTTACAGCAGCACAATTTTGAATAAATAGGTGTTAAAAACAGTGTGTATGTCCATCAACAGATGAATGGGTAAGGAAAATGGGTATTTATACAGAATGGAGTACTGCACTACCATAAAGAAAAATAAACTTGAGATATTCATAGTTAATGGATACAACTTGAGAACATAATGTCTAATGAAATAAGTCAGGTTCATGTGTTCAAATGTTGCATGGTTTCTCTTATATGAGGAAAACACTATACACACATACACATAGAGAGAGAGAGAGAAAGAGAGAGAGAGAAAGAGAGATGAATGGAAAATAGTGAGAAATTCAAACAGTTCCCTAAATTGCACATCCCATTGCTTTAAAATGTATCAATATGTATGCTAATTTGTTTCATACATATTAAAAGTGTATCTTAGTTCAATGTAAAGAAAGTTTGTGCTATTATCTGTTTCATTTTTGTAAAAATCTTTTTGGTTTATGTCTTGTACTGAGTAACTACTTTGAAGACAATGATATACAGTGTAATAATTTTTGTTATTCTCATTTTATTTGGTTACAAAAATATTTTATATTTTTCCATAAAATAAAAACTTTGCATTTTTTGGTTATGCAAAGTACCATAGTTATAGAGATGATCACTTAACAGTTTTTTTTTTTTTTTTTTTTTTGTAGTACCAGGGATTGAACTCTCAACCTCGCGCCTGCCAGGCAGGCGCTTAAGCCACTGAGACAAACTCCCAGCACTGTATTTTTTTTTGAGGCAGGGTCACACTATGTGGTTCAGGCTGGACTTGCTCATGTTGTAGCCCAAATCGGCCTTGAACTCACAACGCTCCACCTACCTCAGCCTCCGTAGTGCTGGGATTAAAGGTGTGAGCCACCACGTCTGGCTTCACTTAACAGTTTTAGCCAACTTTTTAATATGGAATAGGTCTCCCATAGCCATTTGCCATTGCTGATATTATTAATATTATTTTATTGTTATCACAATATTTATTTTCGTAAGGCTTATGCAGTATCTGGTATGTAGTAGACATTCAATAAACATACTATAAATGAATAAATGAATGAGTAAATGCATACAATTCCCATAACTTTAATTTCATCATTAGGAATTTAGTTTCACACTGTTCTGTTGAATAAAATGGTTAAAAATTTAAAACACAATATGCTTATATTTTATTAGTGTATGTTTCCAGTGCAGAATAGTTATGTTTGTTTTGGGAAATGGAAGTCATTAGGAATGGAAGCTAAGTTCAGTGAGCTTCAATGACCAATTCTAGCATTTTCTAGAAAGAACAGCTAAACGACTTTGTAGCCAGTTGCACAATTGTAACTTGGCCATAAAAGATATGAAATGCCCCCATTTTCTCTGATGCATCCTAGAACACATTTTCTGAATTGGTAATTTCCTTTTCTAGCCATCCTGGAGTTCCCATTCATAGCCTATTCTGTGTTCTGCAATCTTCTGGTAGAAGACTTGTTTCCATTGTAGGCCATTATTGTGAGTGTCTTGAAACAGACCAGGCATTCTGGAAAAAAAAAAAAAAAACATAAAACCAAAAACCAAAAACCTAAAAAACCGAAAAATAAACAAAAAACTAACAAACAAAAGACCAACAACTACTAGTTAACTGGATGATGCACCTCCTTGATGTCAACTGGAAGACACTAGATCTCATTGACCTTCAAGAGAAATAGAAGGATTTACTTCTCTAGAGCAGACAATTTTTAGTCTATCCATCAAATTCTGATGCCTTCTTCTCTCTCTTTATACCTGGCAGGATATGAGATGACCCCCATTGAAAGATCACCAGAAGCATTTTTTTTCCTTTGACATTCCAGACTCATTGCTATCCTATGGCAGAAAAACTTCGATATTCCATAAAATTTTATGCTTTCTCACAGAGAGTGCAGTTGTTTCCTAAACAGATGCTACATTTGCCAAGCTGTATTCCATCAGGGTAGAGCCACAGGAACTGGTTGATGTTAGTGGAATGAGAAAAAGTGACGCGTGCCACTCTGGGCTGAGAAGAATAGGAAGGTGTCTGTGGATGGCTTGCAGACACCAGGAGGATTTAGGAAGCCATGAGTTTAAAATGACAGAGTCTCCTTCAGCCAGAGTCCTCGAACAGTGGAACAAACAGAGCCCCTCTAATCCCACCAACCATAAGGATTCATTTGTCTGTCACAGAGGAGACAAATTACTGGGTTAATTGACTGACACTGGGACTTTGTCTGATCTGGTAACTATTCCCTTAACTTTTATACCATACTCCCTACTATTTATGTGCCAAAATAAAAGTCTCAAGGAATTCATTACATGCAGGAACAATCTGACAATTCAATTAGTCTTAAAGTCACTGGACAAAGCACTTTTTAAAGAGACATTTGGGCCAGTATTCATTTGTTTCTTTATTTTTTTATTTAAGAGATAAAAAGACACATATAACAAAGACAAAAAGCAAAAGAGACAAACAAACAACTAGAGTAAATGCACAACAGTAACATTACAGGTTTATAAAACAGGATAGAAACTTGACAATGGTTGCAATATTGCCTATTGCTATCTTCAAAATGGTTGTTTACATTAACAGATATAAACATGTAAAATTGATCTAATCATATGAGTATTAATTGTTCTTTCTCAATAGTGAATACATTCAGCAGTGTGTTTGTTTTGGTTATCTTACATATACGTATATACAGATTTATATCTTTTCCTTTTCCCTTCCCTCTTTCTCCCTTTTCCCTTCCCAAATATTTTTGCTCTTTGAGTTACTTTTTACCCTTATCTAGTATTTATTATAGATTTTGGATCATATATACTGTTTCTTACACTAGGGAGACAATACAGTATTTACACATGTGGGTTTGATTTATCTCACTTATGAGTATGGTCTCAAGTCATGACCATTTACTTATAAAAGTCTCAATGCAATCCTTCTTAATAGCTGAGTAGTACTCCATTGTATAAAAATACCACATCTTTTTTATCCAGTCTTTGATTGATGGGCACTTGGGTTGTTTCCAAGATCTGGCTATTACAAATGGGGTTGCTATAAACATGGGTGCACAGATATCACTGTGGTATGATATTTTCAATTCTTCTGGGAAAATGCCCAGAAGTGGGATAGCTGGGTTGAATGGGATCTCTAGTCTTAGCTTCTTCTTCTTTTTTTTTTTTTTTGTGGCACCGGGGATTGAACTCACAACCTCGCGCCTGCCAGGGCAGGCGCTTAAGGCACTGAGCCAAACTCCCAGCCCTGGTTTTTTGAGGCAGGGTTGCACTATGTAGCTCAGGCCGGTCTTACACTCGCGTTGTAGCCCAAGCCGGCCTCGAACTCACAATGCTCCGCCTACCTCAGCCTCCCGAGTGCTGGGATTAAAGTCGTGCGCCACCACGCCCGGCTAGTCTTAGCTTCTTGAGGAATCTCCACACTGACTTCCACAGTGGTTGCACCAGTCTACACTCCACTATTTAAAAATGACTCCTTAAACCGGGTGTGGTGGCGCACTCCTTTAATCCTAGCACTTGGGAAGCTGAGGTAGGAGGAGCCTTGTGAGTTCAAGGCCTGCTTGGGCTACAACAGAAGCACAAGGCCAGCCTGAGCTACACAGTGTGACCCTCCCTCAAAAAACCAGGGCTGGGAGTTTGGCTCAGTGGCTTAAGCACCTGTCTGACAGGTGCGAGGCTGTGAGTTTGATCCCCGGTGCAACAAACAAACAAACAAACAAACAAAAACTCCTAGTGTTTTACTCTGAAACCTTTCTAGTTAGGGTAAGTAGTGCAAGCTCTAGCAATCAGCAACTTCAAATCTTACTGACTTTTCTCCACAAAGTAGGGAAGATTTTCTCAGAAGATAAGAAAAAGTTTAATACAGTTAGGAACTTTACCTTCATCTTCCGTGCAATCCGTAAGTCTGCCCTTCATGTCAAGACTTGATTAAACTAGGGTGAGAAATTCCCTGGCTTCAAACATTCCTTCAACCTTAGTTCAAAAGTTGCCATTATAAAATAAGTTATGCTACAATTCATAGTTAAAATGCTGCCCACTTCCCTAATTCTCATATGTTTAGAGATGGGACTTTTTTCCTGACCTAATTTGTTTTATTGGTACATTTTAGATGTATATAATGATCATATTTATCATTGAGAGTTTGTACCTGTACAAGATATAACTTGATTTTTACTGATTCCATTTTCCTCCCTTCAACCCCTCCTCCCATCCCCATTGACAGAATCTTTGTTTCCATTTTTTCTTTCCTTTCTCACAGCCTTTACTTTTCCCTTCTTTCCTTTCCTTCTCCTACCTCCCTTGTTCCTCTCCCCATTTGAACATTTTCTTCATAAAGGTAGGACTTTTGGAAGGTGATTAGATCATGGGAATGCTACGATCATTTGTGGGTTAATCCATTCATTATTTCACAATTGAATATGCTATCAGGAGGCAGGACCTGGTTAGAGGTGGATCGCAGGGGTCTTGATCAGGAAGAATGTCTTTTTGTCCTAGACTGTGCGCTTCTCTCTCTGTTTCATGGCTGTCATGGTTGAGTAGCTTTCCTTTGGCAGATTCTTCCACCATCTATTTCTACACTGGACCTAGATGACCAAGAACCAAACCCGCTGAATCTGTGAGTCAAAATAAACCTTTTCTTTCTTAAATTTCACATGTGTAGCATTTTGTTGTAGAGATCTGAAAGTGACTAAAATAGGTTATAAACCCTGTTTTCATCAGAACCTATATTTTTAAAATGTATAGCATAAAAATAAATAAACAACATGTATTTCTATTTTGAAAGATTTACCTAAGGTTCCAGCTATTGTCTGTTGCATTTAGTCATGGCATTACCAAACCTGAACTAATTTGCTGTTGAAAGCATGGTGGCTTTGAACATGTAGCTACTACTTAAGGGTTTTATTGTTATCATTATAAAATCATAACTATTTTAAGGCAGAATAGAAATGAAATGGAATCGTTTCCCACTGCTACCTCAGCAAACCAAAACAAAAATAAAAACAAAGGAAAACATAGCATTTCTTTTTTTAATCTTTCCTTTTAGAAATACTGATTATAAAAAATAGGCTTAGATTCAAATTCAACATTTGCTTCTAGATAATATGTAATTTCACAAATTTCAGTGTGCTGCACATGTTATTTTTATATTCCAATAACTATACTGTGCTTTACTCATTTTAAAGTCATAAAAATTTGCTCACCACTCTCTAAAATCACAATTTACCCTTTTGTTAGCCTACGTTAAAAACTGGGCTTTATACCATGAAAATAATACATTGTTTTTATAAAAGCAGATTTTTATTGACTTATGATTTTCAATTCTCTTTAAAGGCTATAATGTTCAATATAACTACGTAGTTTAAGAAAGTGCATAAAACCTTTTTCCATGAAAACTTGTTATGTATTTTAAATAAGTAACATATTAAATTTTTCAAAGAAAGAAATGGTAATAGCAAATATTTTTACTATGTAAAATAATGAATTTTTTTCTTCTTGCTGAGATCTGGTCTGTGTTTGTGTCCTTTCCAAATTCTTGTGTTAAAATATAATCCCCAAGATGATGCCATCAGCAGAAGTGACCACTGCTTGCCCATGTGAATGAGATTTGTGCTCTTATTAGAGATGCAATCCATGCATGAGGGCACATGTAGAAGGGACCATTCTCTGAAGCAGGAAATATGCAGTGATCACATCTACCAGTGCCTAGATCTTGGACTTCCCAGACTTTAGAACTGTAAGAAATAAATTTCTGTTGTTTGTAAGTCACTCACTCTATGGTATTCTTTTTATAACAGCACAAATAGACTAAGAGAGTAAATTAACATCAAGATGTCAGAGTGCTACTGTAATAATATCTGAGCATGCAAAAATGGCTTTGAAACTAGATAGCAAGTAGGCACAGAAAAAAATCTTGAGGTGCATGCTAGCGAAATTCTACTTTTATGTGAATAGGCTAAGAAAGATGATTCTGGTAAAGATGAAAGAGGGAAGAAGGAGAGCTATAGATAAAGCCTTGACTTTCTTAGAGAATTCCTAAATGATAATGAACAGAATGTTGACAGAAGTGTGGATTGCTAAGGTCATTCTGATGAGGTCTTCCTTGAAAGTGAGAAACATGCTATTGGAAGATGGAAGAGAAATCATCTCTGTCACAAAAAAGCAAAAATTTTTGTTTCTCTGAATGGTGATCATGTCCTATCACGTGGAAGGTAGAACTTGCAAGCAATAAAATGCAGTTTTGGCTGGAGAAAAATTTAAGCAAAACAGTAAAGGTAGAACTTGACTTTTCTTAGGTATTTATTATCAAGAGCAAAAACAGTTCAAAGAAGGAATTATTAATCAAAAGGGCAACAGAATTTAAAACTTTGGAAAATTCTTAAAGAATCAATATCCAAAGAAATAAGAAAGATTGCTCAGGGAAAGAACAAAGGTCTACCCAAATGATCTTCTTATGAAGGGATTAGTTTGGATTTGCCATCTAAACAGAAACCAGGATTTGTTTTCTGAGACAATAAAAGAATGTTCCCAAAAGAATTTAAGAGATCATTGTTTTACCAGTCACATGTGCTCAGGTTCCTTTGCTTGTTGCTGAACAAATAAAAGCAGTTCATTTGTTTTGGTTAAAGAAAAAAAAGGAAAACTGACTTATTCAAAACTCGAGAAGATGGAGAAGCTCATTTGTCTCAAATCCCTAGCTCACTGGGTACTGGTGGCTAAGGGTCTTTTACAGTAAGGAATGGAAGTGACAGGGAGCATAGAGAGATAGTGCCAATCTCCACTCCAGCTTTTTGTTTTTTAATATGTTTTTTTATTTAAAGAGAATAAAATAAAACAAAACAAATAGAACAGAACAAAGCAAATCAGAACAGAACAATGAAGGCAACACAGAACTTCAAAACATGACAACAGGAAATCAACAGTGGCTACCATAATGTCTCTTGTTTTCTTCAAAATAGCTGTCCATCCAAGAGACATTATGATAGCCATTGTTGATTTGCTATTGTCTTGTTTTGAAGTCCCATAATGATTTCATTCTTTTGTTTTGATTGGTTTTATACTATTTTGTTTTGTTTGATTTTATTGTGTGTGAAAGTATCCTCTCTAGCTTTATCATTAATCACATCCTCCTTGGTCTTGTGAAAAGGAGATGGGCCATGGTGGCCTCCTGGGGCTGGTATCTGCATCTTCCCTCACTTCTTTTGGGTTGAGCTGGGCAGGGAGTGTTGGCTGTGTGCTCAGCAGGAGGAGGTTTGGAGAAGTTAGTTTTCTCTAAAAGAAAAAATTCTAACTCCTAAAGTTTCATTTTGTAGTGCAGGTTACAGTCTGGGCTGCTCCTCCATAGACTCAGAGTGCAAGGCTTGAGGGTAGATAGATATCAAACCTCTGCTCCTTGCATACTGCACCTTACTCCTCAGCTGCATCAGTTCCCAGTGGGCTCACATGCAGTGTGGGCTACAATGACCATCCTTCCAGAAGGCACAGACTGTAACCCTTGGTGACATCCCTGTAATGCCATCTCCAATATCACCATGCAACGTACATGACGCATAGTTATGACACTTTGATTTAGATTTCAAAGATTGTAGTGCCTTGAACCTGGCCCACACAACCATTAGGGATGGCTGCTGTGAAGATACAACCACCACAGAAAGTCCTAACAAGACTGATGCACAACAGAACCATGAGAATGGAGTGTCCTTCACATTCTAGAACAGTAGTCAGCAGCTCACAGCTGTAGCCTTGGAGAGCCACAGACACTTGACTCCCGTCACTGATATCTTTACAGTGTGAGTCGCATCAGGCAAACACATGGGTGTAGGACTACCCAGAGGCTTGGAGATACAGATCACCCACTAGTGGGTCTGAAATGGAGGACACCATGCCAAAGAAGATGACTCTCAATTTTTAAGATTTACCACTGTTTTCCCTGTGGGGTTCTGAATTTACTTGAGATGTGTTACCCTTTTCTTCCTTTCACAATTCTCTCTTTCAGAATGAGAATGCTTAGCCTGTGCCTATCTACCACTGTTTTAGAAGCACAAATGTATTTGATTTCATAGTTCACAGCTAGAGAGAATGTTGCCCATTATGATAATAAAGAAAGCATATGTTTGATTTTATCCATTTCTATTTTGCATAATATTTAGATGAGACTTTGACTTTAAAGTGACACTTGAACAAATTAAAAATTTTAGGGCTACCACAATGTAATGAATGTATTTTGCATATAAGAAAGTCTAATTTTGAGGGGATGTGGCTAAAGTGTTATGAGCTGGATGTTTGTGTCACTCAGAAATTCATACATTAAAACCTAATTGTCAATGTGATTTATAGGGAGCAAGGGGGTAATTGGGTTATTGAGCGTGAAACACCAATGAAATGGATTAATTCCTTTATAAATAAAAGGTGTGTAGAGCTGTGTTCCTCTTTCCACTGTATGAAGACATGGCAAGAAGGCTGATTGACTTCATAAACCAGAAAGCAGGCTCTCACTGGACACCAAATGTGACAGTACCTTGACCCTGAGCTTCCCATATTCAACAGCAGAGAAGTAAATTTCTGTTTCTAAGCTACTTAGGTCTATAGTATTTTGTGCTAACAGTACAAATGAACTAAAATATTCCCTTAAATTTATGAAATGCAGGCCAGGGTTATAGCTCAGTGGCACAGTGCCTGCCTGGAATGCACAAGATTGAGTTCATTTCCTGGTACCAAATATGTATAAATATGAAATGCCTAAAGAATCTCCAGAAGTTAAAACTTATGGAGAGAAAATTGAGAACGCCTAAAAATATATAATTTTTAAAAGTGAAACCACAGTACCTAAATAAAAGATGTATGTTATTGATATGCTTGAAGAGGAAGCTAACAATTAAACTGAGTGATAACTTAGTAATTTCCCCCCGTGGAGTACCTAAGACTAGGATAATACAGAAAGTCTAGAACTATTCCAAACATGATCGTCTTTCTGCTTGAAAACTTTCTTTCAAAGTTAATGTCCTTCCTAGAATGAGATGGATTTCAGCTCACGTAGAACCCATTTTCACTTCTAGATTTCCAGTGTATGGAAGATGCAAAAGGAGCTTCTTTCAACAGTGCTTCACCCAAGCTGCTATCACATAGTAATCATTGGAGATTTGACCCTTTATTTCCAGACTGAAATCCCTACGGACATGAACTTCTTGCCTTTAGGCAAATTGTAAAATTTCAGAATGACTCAATATGGACTGCTGATGACAAATTCAGCTTAACAACAACAAATTTTTTGTTTCAAGTACTCAGAAGTTTCCAAGTGTTACACTGGCTTCCTACATAGTTGGCTTACCGGCTTTCTTAGAACCGTGCCCTTCCTTTGATTTGAACTCCTTGAGTAGATTAAAAGCCTTTGTCCAAAATGTAGCAGTGTAGCTTCTGGAAACTTCAGACTTCATGGTATTTGATACACAGATCTGAAATGGAGAGAGAAAATCTTCAGTGATTATGCAAACACTAGACTTAGAAAAAATACTAGCCTTTGTTTAAGCACCCTTTCCCAGAACCCAAGAATTGACTTTGTTTCTAGCTGAACCACAGGACTATTCACGAGCCAGAGTTCCCCAAAAGAAAGAGAGGTTATGTTGCTATTAAAGGCTGCTAAGTTAGATAGAAATTCGTATACAGTTGAAAGGGCACTGGAGTCTTAAGGAAGTCAGCAGGAAAAAGTAAAGACCTCACACTTGTGGCTGGAAGTGCATGTGAAGACCAGATTTCAAGATAAAGAAGCAATGGCCAGACCTACATGCCTCCTTAAGGATTAAGCAGTAATTTGGAATTACACGACATAACAGGTCCAGGAATTTCAACTAGGGATCAGTCACCCAGGATGGTGACCAGATCCTCTGAACCCATTAAGGTATGGATCCCAAAATGCCTCAGTTCTTTCCATGTACCTTTGTCGTGTGACTTGTTTCCCTATTAGATCAATATCAGCTAAGCAGCTGTACTTGTAAGCCCATAGGCTGATTATGGTTTGACCTATGTCGTACCCACGTGGTGACTTTGCTGTATAAATTATCCCTGACAGAGCAACCCACTGGCAACCCACTTATGAGAACTTTCCTGTCTCTCAGGAGCTAGCTCTCGATAAATCTTTCCTGCTCTAAACCTCCATCATCCTTTGGAATTTATCCTTCAATTTCAGGGTACACGAACTTGGTACATCTGACATCTAGCAGGTTGGGAGTGATATTTCTCCTATGTCATTATCAGAAAGGAGAATGAATGCAACCATTAGATAGTTCTGAAGTGCTGATTGAAGTCAGGATCTGTGACAGACACTTTAGGACCATGTGTATTCTGTCCCATGGCCACTGCCATCCCATACACAGTTGAAATTATTATCATTATTATTATTATCCCTTTTACAAACCTTAGTGAGATTAGAATATTTGCCCAAGTTACCTTTAAGTATCTGAATTTGTACTCGACTTTAGATCTCCTTTGTTCCTGGGCTCAGGTTTTGAAGCACAGTTCTGTGTGGAATAGCTTCATATTTCAGGTTCAAAAGTGTAAGTGAAATTTGTCCCATTTCACTTTTTTTTTCTTTTTCTGTATGATGGATTCTTCTAAGGTCTTTCATCTTCTCCTTGCTATTTGTTCCTTTCCACTCTTCCAAAATATCTTTCTCAAAGAATTGGAGTTAAGAGTATAATTTGAATTTAATTAAAGTCTCTTTTTGCTTTACTCAATTGGATTTCTGGGGTATTACAGTATTAAAATAATTTTAGTTCACATTGGGCAAGGAAAACAAAGTTGGCAACTGCAAGATGGTAGTTTGTGTTAATGTAAGAGCTTTTACCAGATCTTTGGTTAGTTTCCCCCATCAAGGTTCGCCTCTCTTAGCTATAAAATTGCAATCTATAGCTTTGTTTTCTCCTTCAACTCCATGAGGATGTGCAGTTAAGTGCTTATCTTCCTGCTTATACAATCCTGCATAATCAGTTAGAAGAAACAAGCTGAAGGATAAGAAATCTTTCTTTTTACTTTATTGAATTTAATTCCCTAAGTCATGAAGTTATAAATAAATCAAATAAGAATATTAAAGCATATTTTCCCCTGAGAAAAGGGAGCCATTAATGAGAGTTTTACATATCAGTAGGTTCTGATAGAAAATTTGAGTTGCTGGAGTGGCATTCAGTTTCCCCACTCTAAATATGAAATGAAAATGGATATCTTGAAATTTCTCTATTACTCTAGTCATTGACCTGTTAAAAATATTATGGGATGGTTTACCTCAGAAATTAGTATAAATAGGAAAATGGTAAAAGAAAAAAAAAAACTTGCTGCCCAAATACTGCTGTTTCCAGGGTGGTAAAAATTACACAGGCACTCATTTCAGTTTTTCATTTAGAGTGGCAGGGAAGAGTGAACGGAAATCAAATATATCCTCTGACTCTTAAGTGGAAATGTGCTCACGCTAGTTGGTTCAGGGAGAGATGTGTGAATATAAGAGGGTCTATTCAGAGTCCAGATTATTTTCTCCTCTTAATGCTTGATTTTGCTTTAGGTCTGATTTGAGTCACACTCTTTAATGGGAATATGGGAATAATTCTCAGAGTGCCATGAATAACTATCACTCTGCAGCTTGCTAGTGAAAAATGATTGTATCTCCTCATTTCCTGGTCTTTTATCAGTTAGTTAATACAGGTCAATGGGGACCTCGAAAACAACCACATTTTTCCTTCTTACATAGTATTTTGGCAAAAGAAATAATGACAGGGGTGTCAATTTCCAATTTATACAAAAAGAGTATTTTCATTTCACTGAAGAACTTTTGTGCATTTTAAAATGGTTTTTCATTGATTTTCTCTGTGTCTTTGTAAGGTTGATGATGATATCACTATCAGTGGAGGTATATTTCCCAACTAAAAAAGAATGTGAAATACACTGACTTTTCAATGAGTCTAATTAGTAGTAGCAACATGCCAGTTTTGCAGGAGAGGAAGTGAATCTCCAGAAACACTGAATGAAAATAACACCATGCAGCGAGGAGTACGGAAAGAGCAGAAAGTTTCCCTCTGTGTCCTGTCATCAGCATAAGGAGCTGCTCTGGTGTCACACTGGAATCACGTCTCACTGTATATACAGTTCTCTTCTGGCTGTTGATATATTTTAGGCCTAACATCCACTTGGTGATTTTCACTTCTTAAGTTTCTCCTGCATTGTTACAAGTTAGTTGTCTGTCTTTGAATCTGCAGATATTTTTTGCCACACAGATTATATAGTATTGCCCTGGATATTTACTCATACTTGAACTCACTCAGCTTCCTTTAGTTTTTCACTTACCCTTTCTACTAGACTGCATGCTTGCTGATATTTCTGTGTCCACTTTACTACTCATGTACTCATCCATAGTGCCAAGGAAACGGCTAACAGTATAATGGTTACAAAACCTTTGGCACATTAGAGCACATTGTAGCTATACCTTTTAATTCTACTGAAATCCATCTTCTAGACCCCAGAACATTATTTTTACATATTTTCAAAGAAAAAAAATTTGAAGTTTTGCTCATTATTTATTTGGTCACACCAAACTCCTGGTTATTTTAAATGCAACTGAAAATTCCTACTGAAAGAGCAAATGTTAATAGGAATGCAGTACAAATGTTTAATAGAAGTAAAGATTGATGTAAAATGCAAACAACTTATTTCAAGCACAATTTAATCTGAAGAATTGGAATTATATTAGTGTTTATAGAGAAAAATTTGATTTTATTCTATTTTTAATTACCCAGACTTTAGATTGTATGTTTTTATTTATCTGTACTTTTGCATTTATGTTTTTAAGTAGCATCTTGTATGTTTTACTTTGATCTATTTTATTGAAACTCCAGAACACTGGCTACCTTTGACATTAATGATTGGGCTGTTATAACAAAACACTATAAACTAGTTAAATAAACCTGTTAAAATATTGATATTGAGAAGTTCAACTATTTCAGCTCTAGAAGCTCGTAAGCCCAAGATCAGGCACTGTGGTAGCAGGTCTGCTGTCCGTGGTGTTCTCACTATCTGGATTATAGATGTCAGACTATCGCTGTCTCTTCCTGTGATGAAACACTGCAAGAAACCTACCTGGGACCCCTTTATAAATACACTAATCCCATTCATAAGGGTTTTACCCTCATGATCTGATCACTCTCAAAACCTAGCCTACTAATGTCATTACCTTGATGATTAGATTTCAGCACATGAATTTAGGGTGATAGCCACACTAAGGCTACAGAAAGGAATAAGGTTTTAGAGGAGAACATGTCCTTTCTCACCTACTCCTCTGTTGATTCTTCCCTTTGAAACATGACTTTTTGTCAGATTGGCTTTGCTGAGGCAAAATATCTGGATTAAGTAATTTAAAAGCAAGAAGGGTTTATTTTGGCTGTAGTTTTAGAAGTTTATGTCTATGGCTACTTGGCGCTATTGTCTTTGGTCCTGGAGCAAGGTAGTACCTTGTAGCAGAAGTGCATGGATTCTGCTCACCTCATGGTTGGTGGGAAGAAAAAGATGAGAGAGAGAGACACGCACACACACACACAGAGAAACTAATGACATAGTACAACCATTCAAGAGTACACTCCAGTGATCTACTTTCTCCAATTTGACTTCATTTCCTAAATTTCCACCACGTCCCAATAAAATCACAGGGTGGCAACCACACTTTAGCACATGACCTTACAGCAATAGTTCAGATCCAAGCCATAACAAAAATTTTCAGTTATGACTATGCTGATAAGCTCTTCTGGACAAAATTCTTTAAGACTTTTCTAGCCCACAGCTATTTCCTCAACACAAAACAGTGTTTATGTACCTTTTTGAGCAGTGAAACTTCTAAAAGTAAATTACAAGATGATCTACTCAAGGTAGTCTCAGCACCAACACTGGGTGCTGAGCAATACAAAAGACTTTTTGACTTAATTAAATATGCTGAAATACTTCTGTATGTGGGTATAAGAGTGTGTGAGTGCTTGTGTGTGTATGCACGTGCAGTCTTATATCTGTGTTTATTTTAAGGGCATATATATTTGCATATATATGTTTAAAATTGTGGTATCGATATTAATGGTATGGGCTGGGGATCTAGCTCAGCAGCATAAGCACCTGCCTGGAAAGTGCAAGGTTGTGAGTTCGATCCCTGCTACCAAAATAACTAACTAACTAAATAAATAAATAAGATAAAAATCAATGGTAAAAAAGGTAAATTCTTGAATTCTCATGATTTAAACAAATTAGTATTAAATTGATCAGTATGTTAATCAAAAAGCGAAATAATCAAACAATTTAAAGAACACACAGATAAACACTATCTAACTGACTGGGGGTCAGGAAAATTCTAAAAACCAATAAATGAAATCACACATGGGTTGCTTATTGATATAATATTTTAGCATATAAAATAATTATAGACCAATACTAACTGGCAAATTTAAACAATTAAGGGGTTAGAATATTTCTCAAGTAAATGAATAAATTCATTTTCACAAGAAGGAGTGTTTTAATAAACCAGGAATAGAAGTTGGACACATTGACAGTGGCTACCAACTATGAATAATGTGAATTGAAGTAGGATTTCATATTATTTCATATAATTTCTTATTTTCATACAAATAATACAATTATACTAGGAATAAAGTGATGGATTTTGTTTTGAAATAAAATCAAGACTAAGGCATATTAATCCACATATGTAAGGTGGTTTTTAATCTTTTCTTTTTTTTTCTGTTCCAGATGAGGAAAACTGATATCAAGAACATCCACTTATTTTTCTAATTCCTAAAGTATTCATTGTCGACACTACCAAATGCTATTTTTCATCCATCACTGCCAGAACTTTACCACAGGTAATTTTATTTGTAGTAACTCTGACCATGCTCCACCATACATATTATTGATCTTACAATGTTATGTCTTATAGAAGTGTCTAATTTCTTTTGTAGATAGACATAGGGGTAAAGAACTTCCAATTGATACACTTTGTCAAGATTTTGGTTCCTTGAGTGAATAAGTAAGTCAAACAAGCTATTGACAGAATGCGATCCTCACTAAGCTGATTCCTGCTTTTGAGCATGGGTGCCTGCTATGGTTTAGATGTTATTTATCCCTCAGAGTTTCATGTTTGTCCCCAGTATGGCAGCATTAGGAGGTGGTGGGACCTTTATGAGGAGTGGCCTATTGGGAGTTGGTTAGGTCATTTGGTGCCTTCAGAAAAAACTCCATTCTCCCCAGTTAACTTCTGGTAGTGAGTTGTTAAGAGTGAACCTCACTCATGTTGATCTGTAACTTTTTGTCTGGCAATGTGACCTCCTTCTCTTGTCTGTGTTCCGTGACTGTGACATCATCAACCTCGAGACTCTCACCATGGCCAAGCAGATCCTGGCACTTTGCCTTGGCTTACTGTAGGCTTAAAAAAAAAAAAAAGAAAAAAAAAAGTCTTTTCTTTGTAAAGTTACCCGGGCACAATATGGCTAACAGTAATACATTATTACTCACTTGGTTATGATAATTAAAAACAAATTAGTATAGTGGTGTCAATGTATGTATTACTTTATTTTTTAAAGTTCTAATTTGATAGTGAATCATTGAAAGTATCTTCCCTTGCTGTCTTATCCCCTCACTGCTGTCTCATTCCTCAAAACCCAGGATGCATTCCAGCCTTTCTTCTCTTTCCAGGTTACAAATATCCCTCACCTTTGAGATGAAAATAAGTCCTGTTTTGTGTGGTTAGAAGGCATTTTACAGACGAGTGATAGGAACTGGATTCATCTCAACAAGCTGCACAATAATTCTCTGTGGAACCTGTGCTCCAAGGAGTCTTGAACGCTCCCCTGGCTATGTCAGAATCTCCTGGGGATCTTTGAAAAAAATTGCAGATTTCTAGGAAATAACTCCCTGAAGCATTGCATTCATGAAGATGAGGTGGAGTCTTAGAAATGAGTTTGAAAATAAAGCCAAAACAACTCTCCAGGTGATTCTAATAGTCCTCAGGTGGTAAGCCTCTTGCCCAAGGAAGCATAGCTAATTACAGTAAAACCCTGGGTTGTGAGTAACTTGTTCTGTGGATATTCTGTAAGAAGAGAAAACATATCTGTTATACAGTGATACCTCAGTTGCCAAACTCAATTTGTTTCAAATTTGTGTTCAAACACCGGAAAGTTTGAGAACTGAACATATTTTTTCCATAAGAAATAATGGAAAGTCAAATATTTGGTTCTGAAGCTCAAAAATTACACTTATAAATTCATTTGCTCAGACTTCAACAAATTTTGCAGAGATTTCTTTCATTAACTGTATCCTGGTTCTCACAGATTTCCTCTTAGCTTTACTTCTGACATCACTAGCTTACTTCGGAGTCATGGTTACAACTTATGCAGATGAAGCACACACACCCAAAAAGCACACCTATGAATGTTTTAGTGCACTAACACAGCACTGTGTGTTGTCTGGGCAAGAGCAGTGCTTAGGGAGAAGCAGACTTTCTGTGGCAATATGCAATGTGTGATTACTGTTGGCCCATACAAGTGTTATATTTTTTTTTCCTTCGGTATTAGGGATTGAACTCACAACTTTGCACTTGCCAGGCAGGCACTTGTACCACTGAGCTATATCTCCGGCTCTGTACAAGTGTTTTCAAGTCAGATCTTCTGTTTGACTGTCGAGCAAAGTTACAAAGATTTTTTTAATAAACTTTTGCTCTTCAAGTAATGGAAAGTTTCAGCTTGGAGTCCTTCTGCAACCAAGGTGTCACTGTAAATTTTAACTTTATAATCAAGCCATGTCTTGTAATCGAGTAGCACTTTGATATATGCAAGTGCTTTGGATTACAAGCACGTTTCCAGAATGGATTATGTCACAAACCAAGGTTTTATCATATTTTAAAATAATGGCTAGGATCCACATTTACCTTGCTCTGAAGTCATTCTGTGCAGAGGCCAGGCAAAATACATTTCCAGGAGAGACAATCCAGTGACAAGTGGCACTTCACATTAAGGTTAGGAGTCCAGATTCAAGGAACTTAGATGCGTAAGTAGGGGCCACTTATTAACTATGTAACGTTAGCTAAATGTTTGCACATTTATGCTTCAGTTTCCTCATTTTGTAATACAGGGATGATATAGTCCCTAGATTTAGATATTATGAGAATTGAACTACTTAAATTTTAGCAAACACATCACTTATAAGCATATAGAAAGCATTACAGGAATATTTGCTCAGTTTAATATTCCCAGTGTTTTCTTCTATGCCTAAACCATCATAATACAATGGCTTTGTATCTCTTCCAATTTGAAAAACATTTCTCTGTGTCTGACACTAAGAATTTGTAGTTGCTAAGAACATTAGATTTTCTCAAAAGAAATAGGAAATTTTCTCCCAAAGGATCTATAGATCTTGGCCCAGATGGGCTCATGGTCTGGATCGCCTTCTTTTCATTAAACTGAAGGGGCACAGAGGCCCATCAAATACCCATGCTACCCTAGAGCATTTGTGTCTATGTCAGTGAAGCTGAAGACAATGCTAAGACTTATATGTCTCTGGTCAAAAATTGGAGTCTTGGTGCTGCCTCATTTTGTTATCTCGGTGGTACTCTGAGAGGTTCAGCCAAATACAACCACCTCCAGAGTTTTATAAAGGCCTTTTAGGTTTTGAACACAGGAACCCATATTTTCTTTGTCCTCGTTAATGGGACACTAATGCTAAGAGAGGATTTGGGTGCATTTTTAAGGAGGCCCCCCATGGTTTGTCATTCTCCACTGGTGACACACGCAAATCCTCTTCAACACAAGCAGGTGGTCTGATCTCACCCATGGGCACACCACATTTCACTTCATTGCCCTGCAAGGCATATTTAAATGTGGTTCACTCATTTAGATTCAATGAAAAGAAATTAAAACTCAAAAATAAAATCAATACTTATCTCTTTGTGCCTACTCAGTGATTGTAGACTCTGGCTTTCATGGGTAATAGATTCAAGCACCACTGCCACTGAATACTGAGATTCATGGAGTTCTCCATAGTCATTAATTAATAGCATGCACACACAGAAAAATAACCAGGCGGAACACTTAGAAATGAAATTATTGCTGAAGCACTGACTACATAGTTTCAAGTGGTCAGTCAGGTGGATAAAATGAATAATTAAATATGCTTCACAGGCAGTCAGTATGGGCAAGCATCCCAACAGTTTTTTAATTTTCTATGAAGAACACTTTGCATCTGACATAGGGATATGCATTGATTTTACTCTTATCTATTTGCTAAGGCACTTTTTATAGTTGTGTTTTCCCTGTGAGGGCTTAGAAGAGTCACTGTATCATAGTGTGTGATCTCATAAAGGCTGCTTTAGGGAGCCTTTGCATTATGTAGCCCAGGACTTCATTTCAGGCTGGAAACCTGCAGAGAAGTAAAAAAGAACATGGGTTTAGCTATGATAAAAATTATTCCGTATCTTAGCCTTCTTTATACTTGTTGCAACATAATTTCTATGGGGAACTTCTCTTAAAGCACGCATTTCTTGTTGGGAATATCTGTGATCTACTGGAGCTATGCTGATTTCTTAGTATAAATTCTTGAGAGAATTTTGCTTCGTGTCCAATGATATAGGGAGATAAATGCATCCTTCCTAGAGGAATAGGATCTGAAATTATATTTGCATTTTGAAGCCAGGTTTATCTTTGATTTCCTTTTGTCCTTATTATTTCCTCTATCAGGACATTTTTGTTGCTAAGTTCAGGTTGTGGATATTTCAGTCTCTGCAGACTAAAATTATTCCATATCTGAGCCCTCTTTCAGGTCTCTGTTTGAAGTACTTGATGTTGCCACTCTTTGATGAAAGTAGCCATAGACAATCCAGAATGAAGTAAGTGTGGATATTTTCCAATGAAAATTCATCTTGCCAATAAGTGATGGGCTGGGTTAGGTCAGTGAATTGTAGTGTGATGAGCCGTGATCTTCCTGTTTCCTACTCTTAGTGACGAACATGCCAAAGCGTGGGGGCAGAAGTGGAGGTGCAGCAAGCGGTGGAGCCAGTGGTCAGCGTTCTGTAGCTCTGGCTTCTCTCCCATGGCAGGTTGCTTCCTTCAGTTTTCAGGAGTTCTTCTTCAGCTTGGCAGGTCTCGTGCTGACCAGTTGGAGAGTTAATTTACTCAGCGTGTTGTGGGAATTGGGAAGTGTGTTTCCCTTTCAAAGTCCAGAGAGAAACTCCTGGTGGAAAGAATAGCATCGTATTCTCTGATTTGTTTTTGGTGTCATTTCTCTTTCGCTTCTGATTTGTTTTTGGTGTCATTTCTCTTTCGCTTCTCTTCCAGACTAGACTCATTAACCTAAGTTCTTATACTAAGAAATCAGCATAGCTCCAGTAGATCACAGATATTCCCAACAAGAAATGCGTGCTTTAAGAGAAGTTCCCCATAGAAATTATGTTGCAACAAGTATAAAGAAGGCTAAGATACGGAATAATTTTTATCATAGCTAAACCCATGTTCTTTTTTACTTCTCTGCAGGTTTCCAGCCTGAAATGAAGTCCTCGGCTACATAATGCAAATTATGTCCCATGCACTTGGGACAAAAATATTTAGCAGACAGACAGAGTTTTGTTAGAGCTCAAGGAAAAGATCAGGAGAAGGAAAAGCACTGATATTCCCCAGGCAGAGTTTGAGAAGAAAAGAAGGCAGCATCCTCTTCAGATGATGATTCAAGCTGTGGTGAGCTCAGACATGAGGCGCGTGGATGAGAACGCAGGCCCCAGCCTCTGCTGAATGCTTTTGGACTGCACAGACTTCCCAGATCCCAAAGCTAATCAGCACCAGACAGAGAGAGGCTCAGCATTTCACAGCCTGGCTAGTCCTTTTAAGGTAATCCGCCTTTCAAGCCTGAGAATTTCCTATTGTTTAAGCATCAGCTCTTACCTTTTTCTAAAAATATTTGGAGGCATTTGAACATTAATGAAACTATAAGATATTAGTAATGAGCCCTAGCTAAGTCTATCCAAATAAAAACAAATGGAATAGATGTTGCCAGAGGTGGAAGCTGATCGCTTCATTGAGTACTGGATTTGGTATGAGTATGAAACTATTATCTGGATTGTCTCTAGGGAAGACAGAACCCAAGAACATATCTAACACTTTGTCAAGTTGCAAGGTTGGCCAGTTTATAGGATTAAGCCACAAATATTCCCTCCCCTGTCTGCTTGGATTAATTTTATTTTAGGTAGAATTTGACTTAAATAAGCATCCCTTTTAGGGGCTGCTGGTGGTGGGAAAGCCATACATGACTCCTGAGAGTATACATAGAAGGAAAAAAGCAATCTTTAAAAAAATTTATTAGTACATATTTGCAGGACATGGTGACTATAATCCTTGTGGGGGATTGGTTCATGTATGTAACACATCTGTAGATTACCAACCAGATTAGTAAATCAAAAACATATAAAACACATATGTTGTAGTCAGTGGTTTTCAAGGAGAGGAGAACAATACAGGACACATAATTCATAGTATTTTGTAATAGTCACCCAAAGAATTATGTACAAGAAATGCAGGAAATCTGTCCACACACTAAGACCCAAGGAATCCAGCTAAGGGTCTGGATTCCAGGACAATGTCCTGCATAAGTCCAGCTGAAGACCTAGAGCCCATGACAATGCCTCCCACAAGTTCAAATGGAGCCCTAGCACCCATGACAATGACTCGTAGAACTCTGTTTCACGGATCTGCACTGGGAATCCCCAAAGTGATGGAAGGTAGAAAATCTGAAGGATACTGCTGTCATGTCTGATTTTACTTTTTTTAATAACTAACATTTAACACACATGTGCGCGCACACACACACACACACGCGCGCGCGCTTTAGTGCAGCGGGATGAAGGATCTGTGCCAACAGGCTGAGGGTTTGGCACTGGAGCCAGGAAGCAGTGCTCAAAGTAAGAACCAGAGTTCCCCCAAAGAGTACCATAGCCATCCTCCACGACAATGAGGTCCAAGCTTCTCTGACAATGAGAATAGCTGAGTTCATATCAGGAAGCCAATGTGACAAGTTTCTCTGGAGACTGAGCATCACATCATCTTCCCCTCTGGAGCCAGGAATTGATGCTCAGTGTAAGGACCAGAGCGCCCCCAAAGTGAACCGCAGCCATTCTCAGCAACAAGTCCAGAACTCCTCTGATGATGAAAATAGCCAAGTTAGGGAACGAAACTCAGCAAGCTCCACCAGGTGAACCCACAGCAACAGGAGAGCCAATAGCACCAAACAACACTCTACTCTTCCTCTTCAGTTCTCCTTTCTGTCTTGGCAACAATCCTCAGGTGGGCCATCCACAATCAGTACCAATCTGATTCAATTCAGCTATTATTACAAGCTGATCACCAGTTATCAATCCACTACACATGGAAGATGATTATATTGAATAAAGGAACATTTTCCGATAACTTGTTTGTGCTGGATTACAGTAAATTTTCTCTCTCTCTTTTCCTATTGTGTGTTTTTTATATTTTTATTCACATATTGAGCTTCTTACATGCAGGAAACAAAGCAATGTTTAATCTTGTGTGTTTGACTAACTTACCATTATGTTCTCAGAGTGAATCCATTTTCCTACAAATAATTCAAGCTTATCCTTCTTTGTCACAAAGTAGTACTCCATGGTGTATAAATGCCACAGTTTCTTTAATTCATTTGTCTGTTTATGGACATACAGGCTGCCTCCAAGATTTAGCTATTATGAATTGTGCACACGGATATGCATACATCACTGTGGTATGATGCCTTTAACTATTTTGGGAAGATACCCAAGTAGAAAGAGAACGGTGGGATCAAATTAGGAAAGATGGATATGTAACTAAATGTGCCTCAGCTTCTTTTTCTCCTAGAAGAACAAAGTGGGCATGACATCTTTCTTATCTGCTGGGGGCTGGCTGCCTCTGTCAGTAGATGATTGCTTAAACAGCGGTCTCATTGATTCTCTGTTCTGACTTTGCCCCACTTCATTATTTTTTATGTTGTTATAGCAAAATACCTGAGGTTGGTTACTTGGTAAAGAGAAGAGGTTTATTTAGTTCAATTTTAGAGGCTGACAATCCAAGATCAGATGGGCTCATTATTTCAGGCTTTCAGCTTGATGGATCAAATCCCAGTGGCAGGAGTCCAAGTAGAAGAAATCACATAGTGAGATGGGAAGCAGGAGAGATTTGGGAGCCAGGCTCATTCTTTTATATACACTGTTTCACACAAGGACTAACTCACTCCATGACAGCAATATTAATCTCTCCCAAGGACAACAGCCCCAAATGACCTCACTCCTTTCCACTACATACTAGTTCTGAAAGTTTCCACCAACTCTTGCTGTGCCATATTAGAGACCAAACTTAAAACACATGTACTTTTGGGAACAAACTACAGCCAAATTATGGCGCCTACATTTAGTATAGGAGATATCGAACCTTCTCCACTAAATTCCAGGGGGAAAGTAAGCACTTCCTGTAGCAGTGTCATATGAAACTTAAGGAAAAATTGCACTAAAATGTGTGTGTGTGTCTATGTGTACGTATATATGAGTGTTAAATGTTAGTGATTAGAAAAAAGTGAAATCAGGCATGACAGCAAAATTCTTGGGAAATCTCTAGACCTTAGACTAAGGGGTCTGGGCATTCTTACCACTATTCTCATTGCTGTATCCTTCACTGGAAATTTGGTAGGTCTTTGGAAAATGCATTCAAAAATACTTGGAAGCAACTAAAAATTCACAGGTTTAGGCCAGTTGACAAACGCTGATTTAGGTTTTCAGATGGTTAAAAATGATAACTTGTATTTATTTATTTTCAAAATATTGGTCATAATGTCAAAGATACAAGTGAGGGGTTGACTCTGAAATGTACCAAGGATTCTGTATGCAGTTGTATGTGCAGTACAGTTATATGTGGCTATAATGCTGTATAAGTACACCTCACCCCCACTCTACAACTCAGTTTCTGAAACAACAAAATTAGATTATTTTCCTGCAACTCTGGACCTTCTGAAGTTTGACTATTCTCATCTGTGTTCTACAGAATCGGGCTTCTGGCTGCAGATTAAGGTCAGGTTTTCATGTTTGAACCTTCTCCACAGCAATGATAAAATTACATAAAGGCAAGAACATTTCATATTAATTTCTACTTACATTCTACTAATATTCTGTTATAAAAAACAAGTGACTCAGAGGTAGAGGTTTACAGATGCGAAGCGGATCTAGGAATGCAGAGAGAGGAGAGTTTGAAAGGGGGAAGAGGAAGTAAAAAGGATTAAGATGAGATGCATACCTCACAAGTTTCCACAGTGAAGGTATTCATTACGTATCACAAACATGTACTAATAAAAAAAATTGAAAAAAGACGTTTGAAAAGTAAAACAAATGGCTTGGCTAAGTACCAGTTCAGCAGTCAAGAAAGTACATTCTGTCTATTTTGAGCCCGTGACAAAGATGTGGGTGCATAATACCACAATGTAGTGGAAAATTTGGACCACAAATTCTATCTGCTACAGAGATATACATGTATAGGTAGGTTGCATAATACAACTGGAAAGAGCAAACTGCCTGACTAGAATAGCTTTCCGTAGTACTTTAGGACAGTGAATTGGGTGTGGTGGAGGGAAGCAGGTTCACCATTGTCAGAATAAAGGGTTTTTACTATTGGGCATTATGTCCTCTCATTTTCTATGTTTGATTGAACCATCAGGACTACCTAAAGTTTCAGTATGACAACACAGGCTGGGCCTTCCACATGCTATGTGCAAACATACTTACCATTTTTATTTTTTCCCAGTATCTTTAATAATCCCGGGGCTAGAAAACAAATTCTTTTTGCTAATTGAACTAATATACTTCATTTATAGATAATTTTTCTCTGTAGATGTGCTATTTTCTTCTTTGCTGAGATTTTCAGGTTGCTTATGGATGCACTTGGCACTTGATTGCTATAGCCTGTCTTATGGATGACTTCATTTTATTTTACTATTTTGCTTTCTTAAGAAAAGTTCTCTCTATATAGTTCAGGCTGGCCTTGAACTGGCTATGTACCCCAGGCTGGACTTCAAAACAGCAATTCTCTTGCCTCAACTGGTCAAACACTGAGATTACAAGCATGTGCCACTATGTCTGGGAGTCATGACTATTTTAATGAAGTATCTCTTTTCCATCTTTATGACTTTTGTGTTTAACTAAATAGTTTTCAGTTTTACTGACTGTGATTTCATTGCAATCTGTTTTGATTCACTCTTGAAACAGACAAAGGATGAAAAAACTAATAAAAAGGAAAAAGAAAAGGAAAGAAGGAAAGAGAAAAACAAAGCTCCAAGGCAATATAATTTTTGTCCTTACCTTGGACAATATTGAGATTGGGCAAACTTTTCATCCCTGCATTAGTAGCTTGCTTGTCACTGGGACAGAACACCTGATTCCAACAATTTAGAGGAGGAGAGGTTTATTTTAACTGTTGTGTTCAGAGGTCTCTGCCTATAGTGAGCTAGTCCCAAAGCACGATCATGGCAGAAGGATATGGTGGAGCATGGCTGCTCAGCTCACTGCAGCTGAGAAGCAGCCTGTAAGGGAAGAATGCTAGCAAGAACTGTGCTAGCCAAACATTTGCCGCAGTGACCGACCTCCGACCATGTCCCACCTCCTAACTGGAAATTCGGCTTTGAACATTGGAGAATTAAACAGCTCATGAGTATTGCATCCCATGATCCATTCATCTGTCCAGGAGTCTCTCAAAACTCAGGCAAGCTGACAAGATTAATTAACACAGTCACTAATACTGAGTAATAATGAGAACAATCAACAATAACTTAATTCCCGGAAGATATTTTCTTTCAAATGATTGTATTAATAGCTAAATAAAACAGTTTTATTGTCAACACTAAGAGCTTCCCATCATCAATGCTCACTTCCAGGTCTTCACATTCCTATTTCCGCCAATCCAAAATTCTTGTGTCATAATCTCTGGCATGCAAACCCCAGTTGACATTATTCGAACTGGGCCCTTCTCTAAATATCCTCTCTCACTTGTTCCTTGGCTCTAAGGAAGTGGTCACTATTCCTGCTACAAATCCAAAAAACTTAGCCTTGAATATTTAACACATTTGTTGTCTATGGGGCAGTCATTACTCAACCGAAAAAAAATATTTTTTTTAGAAATCACTGGTTTGTTTCATATTTTTATACACCTTTAAGCAACAGAACACAGTAACAAAAGCCTAAAATTCTGCTGATTCTAACTTCACAAAATGCTTTAGCTATCTCTGGTATTGAATTGAAAAGACAAATATAATGTATGGATAAAGAAATTAATCAAAATTTCTAATTATTAAGAAAGTTTACTGTTGTATTTGTGTAGCTAGTCAGTTTGAAATAGAGTTGTACCTTGGCTTATGAACTTAATTTGTAACTTAATTTGGTCTCTTTAGTGTTTGTGTGGGGAATATTGTCATAGCCCTACTTGTCACCAGATGAGGTGTTTGTGAAAAATTTTGTCAAAAGCTTTTGCTTGTGATAAGTTGTTTGTAAACAGAAACATTCATGAACCTAACCATTACAGTCTTTTGATTTAAAAATAAGTTAAGATATCTTAAGCAATGTTTTCTTCTTCAGTTTTAGTTAAAGACCAAGGCAACCATCTGTGCCTGTGATTAACTTCCTCCCTCCCAGAGAGATGTCCACTGAGCTGTGCTCTTCCCTAACATCTGTCTCCCTTCTTCTGCTTCCATGCATTAAATATGCAACAGAGCCCGTGGTAAACTGTAAGGTTAGTTCCTGAACTGCACACTCCATCTAGACTGGAAATATTCAACATGTCAATGTATGCACACTTCTCTTTATGTTGGGGAAGATATTTGGTACAGTAAGACAATTATTAGATAATCCAGTTAATGGTTGTTTTAGTTTCTTCTGTGCTGCTGTGTCAGAATTCCTGTGAGACAAGGTAATTTGTAAAGAGCAGATATTTATTATGTGCAATTAAAGAGGCTGAGAATTCTAAGACTAATGGACCACTTCTGGTGAGGGCCTTCACATTACTTAATCCCATGAGGGAAGGGCAAAGGACAAAAGAGTATGGGTGTAAGGAAACAAAGAACCCAGTGCATCCTATTATCCAACCCATTTTCACTATAATAAAGTTAACCCACTCATGAGGTCCGTACTTCTTAAATTTCCCACTTCTCAGTGGTGTGGCATTAGGTATTAAGCTTCCAACCCACAAACTTTGGGGGACATGGTCTAGCTATAGCCATGGACAAGCAGAACACTTAAATCTCTCATTTTCTTTTTCAAGTTTATTTTCCAGAGATCTAGAATGAGTAATTTTATGGTTTATCTCAGTTTATAAACCGCCTTACACTGGGGTTTCCTAAATTATTTTTACAGTTATCATTTCAATATGATGTACTGTGAGAGGTTCCTTCTTGCATATATACTCTTTATTAATGATGATTTCTATGCTGCAGTTTCTAGCTTCTCATTTACTTAATGTGCAACTACCAAGGGAGTCATGGGCTCAGTTCACCTATGGTGAATTTATAAAGTAAATAACCTGAAGCAGAAGTTGTCTCTGAGAGGATTTTGGGTGCCCCAAATTCAAACTGATGAGAATGAAAGTTCAGTTACAAAAATATGATAATTATTTTCTATTAAAAAGAAAGAAAAGAAGGAAGAAAGGAAGGTAGGAAGGAAAGAAGAGAAAGGAGTGCTGCTCTTTATATTGAATATAATGTTTGGAAATCGTCAATCACTTTTAAAATTTTTCTATAGTCACTAGAGAAAGAGAAATCTTCCAGTTAAAGAAAATGCAGAACCCTCTTTCATAGCACAGATCACTTATTTAGTATAGAAACTTTCATGAAGCTATCTATGTGCCTGAAACTGAAAACAGTTTTAAATATTCTCCTTCCCTCAAAATTTCTGTTTTTTTCCAATATAGAAGGAAAAAGTTCTAAATTAAGAAGGTGGCATGAATGGTTTTATATTCAGATGTGGATTTTCTATTCACTCCAATCAAAGATATGTAGATAGCAGTAATTATTAACCTAATGTTGTGTTAAGCTTTTTCCTGAGATATCACATCAATCAACCCATACTAGACAGTTTTAATGAGGTGCATCTTGGTGTATCAGTTAGTGTTTACTAAAGGAACAGATATGATATGATATGATATGATATGATACAAAATATTAAAAGATTTACAAAGTAGGCTTACAATGATCACCTTCATAATCAGAACTGGAAGAATGCAAAATGTCCTCTGTGCACTGGAGATCTGGAGGATCCAGTTGAAAGTTGAATGTCCAGGGCCAACAGCAGAGTCTGGTATGAGTTCTCGTCTGAAACCCCAAGAGTCTGTATTGGAAAGCTCAAGAGTCTGCATTGGAAGTTTGAAGGAACCAGTGACAAATGTCCAAAGGCAATGGCAAAGACTAGAGTGCCTCCAAAGAAGCAATAGATTCAGACCTCCTACTTTCCCTTTTTTATTCCATCCAGGCTGCAAGCCTATTGGCTGGTGCCACCCACACCCAGGATGGGTTTTCTCTCTCCAGTTTGCCGCTTACAAGTCACTCATTTGGACACACCTGCAACTGTGCTCCACTAAACTGTTAGCTGTTTCTTAATCCATACAAAGGGACAGCACAATTAACTGTCATATCTGGGATGAGCAGATGGAGATAATATGTATAAGACATGTTTGTTTTCCTCAAAGTGTATATAAGCTAAAAGAGAAAAGAAACAGTGGTCTGTAAATTATAAAACAGATGGATGACCTCACTAACTTTTATAAATTTAGCATGAGAATTAGAAAATAATGCAAGGTAGTGTCACCCAAATAGGAAAGGGGAGCTGGAAAGTTGGGGAAAAAAGTCAGTGTGGGTCAATTTATGGACCATTCCAAAAGTATGTGTTGATAGATGAGTTTATTGTTTTACTTTACATGGTGTCCATCACTAGAACATAAAAGCATTTTATTTGTGATCATATTTGTGTGTTTGGGTTACTGGAATCTTCACTTTCTTCCAATAGTGCATTGTATCCAATGCCTCACCCATAGAATATTTTGACTTTCAGTGAATTAATACTAACGAGGAGCCATGGGTGCCACAAAAAGAAAGAGCTGGACTACTACAAAGTACAGTGCTAAAGCTGTGATAGGAGATAGGGTTGGGAAGAAGTGGGGTGGGGAGTGTCAACAAAGGAGCTGACCCAGGCCTGGTAGGTAGCTCACGCTTTTACACAGTTGCATCTTTCTTTGTGTAATCACCATCAAGCCCATCCTCAGTGTATTTCTGTGGAAAGGCCGCACAAACAGTATGATTTAATTGTTGCAATAACATGCTTTCTATTTTCATAACACGCTGTGTTTTCTGTGTTCAAAATCTCAATGAATTTAAGATGACTCTTTCTTTATTCTTTTATAGGAGTCCTGAGGTGGGCCTTACAGTTGTTGTTTTGTTTGGCAACAATAAGAAATGTATATTTTGAAAAGAGAGCTCAGTGAAAATGTAATAAGGCAGGAGGCTTGTTTCTTCCACTACCAACACAATTTAGTTGTCATGTCTTAAATCAATGTTGTGAGTGTATGTGTGCATGTACGTGCATGTGTGTCTGTGTGTAAGGGTGCATATTCCTTTTCATAGCAAGTGGGAACTGTTGACTTAGAATACAGCTCTTAGAGTGAATCTGATGGATAAGGAACCTGGGAAATACTTGTACTATTAGTTTTATATGCTGCCATGACAAAGTACAACACAATGAGAGGCTCAAAACAGTAAGATTTAATTTTCTCGTAGTTCTAATAACTAGAAGTCTGGAATCAAGGTGACAGAAAATTCATGCCTTTTCTCACAATTTTAGAGGGAGATTCTCTCTTGTTTCTTCTGATGTATGGAATGTGCTGGTGATCCTTAGTGTTGCATAGTTTGAAGATTAACATGCCCATCTTAACATGACAGCTCTCCCAGTGGGCTTTTATATTCTTTCCCGTGTACGCAACTGTTGCTACATTGAAATGTCAACTTTTAGTGACAACACCAGTCATTTAGATTTGAGCCCCATTAATGACTTTATTTTAACTTCTTTACTTCTGTAATTACCATTTTTCCAAACTAAGGCACATACTGAAAAATTACAATTTCATCATGACTTTTTTGAAGAATAAAATTCTACCAATGATACTTGCATATTACACTTTTAAAAAATCAGGGTTAGAGATAAATTCCTTATTTCACCAGTTTAATTGTCCACTGTTATTTCTTTATTGCCAGATATTCTCTATATTCAATTTTTTTCTGTTTTATTTCTCAGACAGCTGGGTCTATCAAGTAATATTTTGAGAAGGGGAATGTGTGAGTGGGATGACAGCCAAATTCCTTTCTTGTTTGGGTTTTATAATTTTTCTGGAATAAAGACAAATTTTTTTGACGAATAAATTAGGATGTCAGCATGATCTCTGCCAAAATCATAGCACCAGAACTTTTTCCTTCATCATAGCAAAGAGCCCTAGAGAAAGTGGTAGTCATTTTCTCTTTCATCTGATGAAAGGCTTGATGACCCTTGAGGTTAAGTGACCAGGCCAAGGTCACACACTGAGATTCAGAGCCTGAGAAAAATCCAAATGATCAATGTAGATCAAGAAAATGCCATTACTTAAACCTCTGCTCAGTTCAGTGCTGGATTCACACTCATTTTTAGAATCCCGTTTGAACCTGTCTCTCAAAAGTGCTGAGTTTAGAAGTCAAGCCCTTATCCAACCTCACTTTTATTTATCAAAGACTCTTCTCTTCCAGTGTCCTTTGCAAATATCATATGCTTCTCACACAATAAAATGAAGTGGGCCACCAAAATCAAGAAATGAAAGTATCAAGACATAGTTAGATAGTACTACTTTAATGTAAGAAAATATTTCTTGGCAGATTCTTGGCTTGGCCTTCCATTTAAAATTGGCAATACTGAGAGACTTTGTGTGAACTAAATTATATTCCTGTGGAATATGAAAAGATAGAAGAACCAGAGTGAATATCTCTGCATTTCAGTTTTAGGTTTGCTTTATACCATATGATCTTGGATATATAATTGATAGTTTCTTTATATAAAAAATGTGGGTGGAAAATTGTCATCCTTGAATCACAGTATTGATACTACAACTATAACTTGGCATCTAGTAACTAGTCAATAGAATGTTTATGTGTTCATTCATGTTCTTGGAAATACTCCTACAAAGAATTCTTTCATCTTGATGCTGCTCTCTTCAGATAACATTTAGAGAGAACTATGCTAAATTCTTATACTTCTTGGTAATAGCTATTTGATTTTGGACACATTATCCTAATCTTTTGGAATCTCCCTGTTTAAAAAAATGGAAAGAATAATACAAAAATAGCTTTCATTAATATTTTGAGGTTTATCTGCAATAATCATTGTAAACTGTTTCTTGCAGAGTCATAGCAAGTGCTTCATTTATGACATTTATTGATGTCACTATTATTTATACATGTTAATAACTTATATTTAGAGTTTATCTACTTCTTCAATTTTAATTCTTTTAAAATCAGTTGATTTCAGAGCTGAAATGGCTCCAACCAGCTTCTTTTTTATTCTATTAGCAAAGGAATATAGGTGGTTTTTAAACAAGTTTCATACTTAAAACTCTTAAGTGTGTTCTGGCTAGCCAGAGAAAATCTAACACATGGTGAAAACCTAATTTGCTTTCTGTCCTCCCTGGTAGTTTATTTTATCAGGTGTTGATCAGAAATGAATGGAGAATTGATTGTAAATCTAATCATTACCTAGCAAAGTGGTCATATGCTTCATATATTTTTGATCTTAAATATTCCCTTCTGTATTTCTATGCCTAGAACTTTTAGGGTCTACTATGAAATGAATATTTCTATTACTGTTAAAATTTGTATGCTCAAATCCTAATCCCCAATGTAATGGTGCTGGAAATGGAATTTGAGAAGTAATTAGTTCATGAAAGTGAATCATTCTTGTTAGGATTAGTGCTCTTACAAAAAGAGATAGACATATCAGTCAGATTTGCCTCGCTAGAACAAGACACTTGACATACACAATTTAAAGGTGAAAAATTTTACTTAATTCACGTTTCAGAGATATCAGTCCATGGTCAGTTGTCTCCAGATAGAAACATGGGGGAGGGATACAGGGCAGAAAAGCTGCTTGCCTCATGGTGGCCAACAAAAAGCAAGAGGAGAGAAGACCCAGAGAGAGAGAGAGAGAGAGTAAGGTGTTGGTGATAATATGTCTCCTCCAAATCCCCTGTGACCTTCTTTGTTTAACTAGTTCTGACCAGTAGCCCACTATTAATAAACTAATCAATGGATTAATCCATCTTAGGACATTGCTGGAGTTAAGCCCTCAATATATGAGTCTTTGAGGGACACTTCATATTTAAATCAGGACAACTGAAGGGAGCTTTCTTCTTTTCTCTGTATCTTCTCCCTTGTGAGAAACGGCCTACTGCAAAGCAGAAGGAGGACCATTAGCAGACCCCAGACCTCCCAGCAACTTATCTTCACCTTCCAGGCATCCAAAACTGTGAAAACCAAATTTCTTTTAATGTGTAATTTTTATTTCTTCAGTGACTGAACAAAAATTGGGCTATTATTTTTCATCATTAAAATGATAATAGCACTTATTATTATTACTTTATAGGACACATAATGTTCTTACAAGATGTTAAAATAGTTAAATTGAATTGTTTATTATAAACTAACAGCCCAAAAGATTCTGTCTTCCTCTTTCAAGATGGCAGAGCACAGAAACACTTACTGAATCTCCAAGAGCAAATAAAAGGTACAATAAAACATCTTTCCTCTCACATATTGCTTTGCAAAATATAGCGTTCTCCATGATTGTAGAAAAATATATATATTTTTGGACAGATAACATGATAATCCATTAGAATCAAAGTATATAAATGATTTTATCCAACAGCTTTAACTTTAAAAATATCCATTTTAAAAATAATATTTATAACCGTGTATTAATTTAATTATTTTAGTATAACAAATTTACATTTTTTGATTCAATTATTGCCATTATTGCCTCTCGACTATGTTAACTCATTACCCCTCTGATTATGGTCTCCCTTGTTCCTCTCTATAATTCCTACAAATGAACCAAATGAGCTTACCAGTGAACCAATTAGAGTATAACTTTCTCCATTTTAATCAAAGAAGGGAAAGCTTCCTGATTATTCAGGGATTTTGCAAATTTAATTATTCCTTCAGGTCATTTTATGTACCTAAAGCAATAATGTAGTTTTCATTTAACTGTACTTTCTTTCAATTCTTGGACACAAATACCCTCAAATTACGGTTGCCAAATTTGATAAATAAAAATACAGAATGCCAGTTACATTAGAGTTTCAGTTTAACAGTGAATAACTTTCACAAAAGTGTGCTTCATGCAATGTTTAGCATACATGTACACTAAAAAGTTGAGCTTTTTTCCTGAAATTTAAATTTAATTGGGTATTGCGTGGGTCAACATCCTCAAATACAAATCATGGTTGACAGTCATTGTTGTAATGACTACTCCATTGAGTAATATGAGCAAAACCAAACTCTAGTCTTGTACCTTTTGCAAATTCCTTTATAACATGCATATCAGCTGAAATGCCACAGTGTATCCTGTATCTCCAAAGACATCACAAAATGTAGAATGCCTTTGAAATCTCATTGGAACCTACCTTTGAAGAAACTCACAAGGTAGCTGGGAAGAACATATATCCCTTTTGCAGGAATGAGCAAGCATTATGAATGGGTGGTTCTCCACTGTTATATATTTATAGACTGAGGATTTGAATCTAAGTTTGGTCTTCTGTTTTCTACATGAAAATTATGTTCTTCTAAAGGAAACTCCAATCACTGTGGCAAGAATCATAAAGATGTTTTAATTAAAGTTCTTGGTTGCAAGAAATAGCCAATTTAACTTAGGCACAAGATGATTTTTTGGGGGGAAATTTTGGGGGAGTTCAGGAAATTGACAGACCAGATCTGGGAAATAAAGCTCTCAGTGACTTCCTGAAATGTAAAAATATGCAAGTTGGGAAGTAGAGGTTGCGTCTTGTATTTGCAATCATCTAAGCTGCTGGTTATGGCCACTTTGACATCTTTCTACACTGTACTTTGCCCAATATCAGAGAGTCAGTATTCAAATGCTCCAGGAAGCTGCCTGCTTGACCAGAGGTAAGTTGTATTCCTACTCTCTATCTGTACCTCTTAGTATCTTTCCCTGACTTGATTTGGAATTTTCTTATTGACAGGAAGTAACCCTTTGGAGGAAAAGGAAAGGATGCCAACACTGGGAACTGAAACACTATATCCAAATCTGAGATACTACCTTTGACACTAGTAGTAACCCTACTTGAGACAATGCTTTTGTGTAGTTGCTTGCTTTACTCATTTTCTTCAGGAGCTTGACTTTCCTTTAACCTCCCTCCTAAAAGATCTGTCAAGTTGGAGGTCAAAACAGGCTTCAAAGATGGTGTATATTATCCCAGTTTGAGCTTTTCTGGTTAACAACCCTCTGCACTTTTGATACAACTGTGTAATCACTATCACCCAAATAAAGGGCTTGTAGCTTGAAATGCATGGATGAGTACTAAAGAGTCAGAAAAATCTCTATAATATTACAATTTCTGAGCAAGTCTTTGTGTGCATATTTCATAAGAAAATATTCACAGTTGTAAAAATGTATATTGTCAAAAGGATCTAATAAGGAAAACAAGATTCAGAGACATAAATGAAATCAGAAATACTAAATGCCTTTTCAAATTTCAAATAACTTGTTAATAACAGAACTTAGATATGTAGGTCCCAGTAGACCTAAAGAAAGTAGTTTAATTTTGGGCCAACTATGCACAGATTTTTAAAGGCAAAAAACAAAACTTTGTCTTCTTACAAATAGGTTCTTCATTATGAGGATGCTACAGTGCTATGGTTAAGCTTGACTTTATTCCCCACGTCCTGGTGATCCTGCAAGACAACCAACTAGACAAGCAGATAACTGGAACTCATTCTTTCCCTACTTTGTCTTTAAAGAAGTGATGTCCATTGCTAGTAAAATCCTATAGTTTCTTGATATTTCCCTGCTATCATCTTCTTATGAGACTAAGGAGCATTTATTCTCATATTTTGGTGGTCTTTTTGAAGGGTTTAAATTACCTAAGAGAGACTTAGTTATACCCTAACTGGAGAGAATCTGATATATGTTCTTCTACAGGGGTTAATAGTAGATTTCTTAAGGGTATAAAGGTTTTATTTTTGAAAACACTTTCAAACATAAAAGAACAAACTACTTGTTTTGTTAGGTTTTCCATAATAGAATACAGTACACCAGGTAGCTTGTAAGTCACATAAATTTATTTTCACAATTGCATAGCTTGAGAAGTTTATGATCAAGATGCTAATAGACTATGTATCCAATGAGTGTTTTTTGCTTCATAAATAGTCATCTCCTTGCAATTAACTCTCATGACAGAAGGGACAAAGGACTCCCTGTATTCACTTTTATAAAGGTACAAATACTACTTAACATTATTCTTCTGTTATGATGCCACTTCTAATACCATCACACTGGATATAAGGAATATAAGGTATGAATTTAGGGGGACCCAAATATTTATTCTAAAGTATTACTCAATGCTTTTAAAAATTTTCCTAGGAACAAGAACCAGAAGCTGGGATCAGTAGCTTCATTAGGAAATGCAAACCAAGGAGGGAAGGTGAGGATTGAGAAGTAGAGAAATGAGCCATGAAGGATGCTAAGCAATGCACAGAGATGGGTTATCACATTGGCTGCTAACTAGTAACAAGCCACAAAGGGACATGGTTAGATCCATCAGCAGGTGTACCTGCTAGTGAGATGTAGTTTCACCAGGCAGATCACCTGAGCAAAGCAGGCACAAATAATCCAAGAGAGAAGAAAGGATGAAAATTATCTGCCCAGTTTTCTCCTGTCTTCTGCTTCTCATGGATAAACATTTCCCGCATGGAGAGTAAATGTTCCACTGTGCCATTTGACCCTATCATCTGTTGCTCTTGAGATTCCAGACTCAAGCACTGTGGTGTCTCTTTCTAGATCTAGAAGTGAGGGAAGCACCTGAATCTGGGTTGTTGGCTTAGTGTTGACCGTGAACCACAGGCTAAGCCAAAGACAGGAGTACTATCAGGGCAAGGCCAGGATTATTGGGTAGGGAACTGACTTAGCAAATTTAGGAGGTGAGACTCTAAGGTGGTACTTACGTGTTGTGTTTGAGGCATGCACTCTTTGAAGGCTTGTTTCTACCCTGATCTATTGTGGAATGTCAGTAAAAGATAATTATTCTCTCTGGGTCTCAAAATCTGAGGGAAGAAACTAAGATCTAAAATTCTACGATTGATTACACTAGTAGTAAAACACTTTGAGTTTATGATTTATTCCCTTTCAAAACCAAGTTCCTTGGATAACCTGGAGACAATGTCCATTCAAATGTCTGCAGGATTAAATGCTTGTGTAATCTTGAATATCTTTCAGGTGATTATTAAAAGGACAATTTCTCATCTTCAATATATATATATATGGCAAAAATGTATAATATTTCCTTATAGTTAACAATATGAATTCAAGTAATTTGCTGTGGAAAATACCACCTAGTAGAACATACAGTTCTTCAGAATATTGTGACACAATTAATTAATTCAAGCTAATAATATATAGAATCACAAAGCAATCCTGCATTTTAAAAAGGATTTTAATGTGTAAACAAAGATCTCATGTTTCCTCATAACATATTGTATATGTACCTATAGGGATTTCAGCTGTGAGATGAGTGATCTAGTGATCTTTACATAGGTGATTTCTCTTCTGCATGGCTATATATATATATATATATATATATAGTATAATTAGACATTTTTTCATAAGAAATTAAAACCAGAGAAGTAACTTACAGGAAGGCTATTTTATGATTGTACGTTAAATTGTCATTGCTTCTTCTTGTGGAGTTTTAAGGTGGAAGATAAGCAAAAAGAATGTCTGTCCTTAGCACAATCTTTCACATGAACTCTGAATCCCATGAATTTGGGGAATATATTCAGCCTGTGGAACTATGTCCGCTTCATTTTTAACTTTGTTACTGCAAGCAGCTTTCTTTGTAATCAGACTTCTTTCATTGTTATATATCTGCCAGTTTTCAAATGTTTTCACATAATTTTTAAGCACCAATTAAATGGAAAACAATTCATCATTAAATCAGAGACAATTTAAAGTCTTAAAAGTCTGATTTTTGGTCTCTTATACCTGGTGGGAAGGTGGTATTTGTGATGTAAAGGTGTCTTCCATCCTCATAAAGGATATAGAATGTTGTAAGGGTGCAGATTCTGATGCTTGAATTCTAACTCTAAGGAATTCCAATTTATTCCATTCATTCATTCATTCATTCAAAATATTTTGATTGCATTGCTAGTTTTTCCTAGGCACTGTTGTGGATACTGGAATGTAACAGTAAAAAAAATTAAAAAGCAAACTTCTTATACCTTCTGTTTTAATGAAAAATGTAACAATAAATAAGATAAAATTTAAAATGTAAATTAGGTCACAATAAGTGCTAAAGAGAAAAACAGTAAAAGTTAGATAGGAAGTTTGAAATTTTAGTATATCACTGGAAGGTCTTACTGAGAAGGTGTTTGGTCAGCAGCAAATGCAAGTATAGTGTTGCTGAAGCTGAGGTAATACTTTTACAAATTTTGCAGTAACATATCTCATGAGAACTCTTTGCTGGGGCCACTGCCAGCATTTAAAAGGCCTTGTGAATGTGGGAACTCTTAAACTTCATTTGTTACATGCAAATACACAACTGAAATTGACATTACCTCTGTGACCTCAGCCAAGAAATTTCACCTAAGATGTTTTTCCGCTGTGAAACAGAGATAGTAAAATATTAGTGTGTTTTATTGGAGTATTATAAAGTTCAGACTAGATAATGCACAAAAAGCATTTATCACTTTGTTAAGTATAATAAATACTAAATTATATTTTTGTATATCCTGTTGTTTTTGTCTGCCTGCTTGATTATTTATCAGCCTGTGTGTATATTTATTCATTTAATCACCAAGGCTACTTAGGTGCTTACCATCAATTTTCAAATCAAAAGGCTAGTTATTGTTTATCTATTTCTTATTTGTTTAATTGCCAAAGTAATTTATACTTTGTCATCATATTTTTTAAAAACAAAATGCTAGCTCAATCAAAATACCCTGAGTTAGCTGAGTTGTTTGTTGAACTCAAGGCTGAGAAGATGGTAATTATGATATATATTCATCCTACACCATTCATTGATGTTTTACAGGTATGTGTTTATTTAAAGTCCTGTGTCTCTATGAGCATGCAAGATAAGTATCATTAAATTCATCTCTTCAGTGGAGACAGAAAGGCTCAGAAAGATTAGGCAAATTACTCACTTAGCTTATTGGAACAGAGCTGGGATTCAGTTACAGATATGTGTACTTAAACGATGATACCGTTTCCATGAACTCTGAATAAATAAGTCTTCTGCAGAAATGAATTATTCATAAAACGAAGGTAGCATTCTTATCACTTAGTCTTGACCTTAAGGAAATTAACTACCAAAACAAGGAATGATATTTACACATTTGTTCCTGGACCATTAAGGACACAAGAGCAGAGGAAATTGGCAAAGATAAGAGAAGAGCTGAATCTGATTTTCAGGCTGAATCATTGTCAGTAGGTATAATAAGTGCAAACAGGCTAAGAGCATTTGCTAAAGAACACTTAGGAATGAAAACCATATAATGCCACCTAGGACTTTTTATAAAATCACTGCTCTCTCCTGAGTTTGCATTTTAGTCTAGCTGCCCCTTGGGAGCTGGCCTTTGGACTCTCGAGACAGGATCCTTCTCAAAGGATCACCCTGCCCACTATAAAAAGACTGCTTCTTCTCCAGCAACTGCTCTGGTTCTCATTCCTACTGTGGATCCATCTATTCTGTGGTTGTTATAGTGGGGTCAGATGGGCCCCACTTAAGCCTCATGTAATCATGGATGGGGCTGAGTCTAGTGTTCATGATTGGCCTGTTTTCTGGTGCTGGGTTTGGCAATGTAAATGCAGTGCCTGCCCAGGGGTGGAACCGACATACAGTGTAAGGGTGGGAAGAAGGCATGTTTTCCCTCTCTTGCCAGTTCACACCTTGCTGTTTTGTGGTCACCATACATGGTGGTTCCCCCCAGCCATGCCACCCTGCCTTGCAGCCAGTTGAGTAATGACTGAAACACCCCAAAACTGTAAGAAATAAACCTTCCCTTTCCTAATTTTTTGCCTTGGGTATTTTTTCTCAGCAATAAGAGAAAAGTAACCAAGACAAAATTTGGTACCAAGAGTGGGGTTGTTGCTGTTACTAAACCTGATCATGCAGTTCAAGAGCCTTTGGAAATGGTTAATGGGAGGAGTTTGGAAAGTTCAGAGATGTCACCTGAAAGAGTGGCACTGGAACAACTTAGGCTGCTCCCTATTGGAGATTCTGATCAGAGCTTAGAAAACCAGAAGGCTGATAAAAAACCTGCCAGTAAAAATCAGGAGGTTTCTGCTGGAAAGGACTGCATTGATTGTTGGACTCCACACGATGTGTGTTGCAGCTTGGCAGAAAGTTTGTCTGCACTTTGCTCATGTCCAAAGAGTTTGCTTGAAACTGAGATTAAGAGCAGAGGACTAATAAATCTGGCAAAGGTAATTTCAAGGCAGTGGAATGTTGAGGCAGTGGCATGGCTATTGTTGGGGGCTTGTAGCCAGATTTATGTTGTTAATCAAGAGCAAAGATCCCAGCAGGGTAATTTAAAATGCTGAGAGTTTGATCAGAAAGCTGTGGACTATAAAGATAGAACTGAGAGCTTGATTGCTGAGAAGGAACAAAAAAGTAAAAAAGGTGGCCTGAGGCCATCTCAGGAAGCAGTAGGCCTCCACCCTTTGTAGCCTCAAAATGGCAAAAGTGAAAGACTTTGCTTGGAGGAGAAAACCACTCAGTGCCGCGTTCCAGAGTGGTGACAAATGTCACAGGATGTGACAAAGTGCGGCACCTGCACCAGGTTCCAGAATGGTGACAGCATAGAGAAGTTATTCCTCACAATCAGGTTCAGAGAGCACAGTGATCCAGGCACTTGACCCCTACAGCCAAGAAAGAGGAAAGCCTGGCTACTGCTGCAGCTGGCACTGGACCTTGGCAGCATCAATATGGTGCTGGTTTTAGGTGCAAGGAAAATATACTAATTCTGAGGTTAAGGCAGCTTCCATCCCAATTTCAGGGGGCCTGGGAGGCCAGGAAGTGTGCCCCTGACAGGACAATTTGTAAATCTGCAAGTGTGAAGTCAAAAGTGCAATGGAGAACCAGAAGTTTGGAAAACCCAGGAACATGGATAATCCAAGGAAAGCTGCAAAAACTGAGCAGAGTGGGTTTAAGAGAGAAGCTGGGGGAAATGGAGCCCATGGAAGTGCCACAGTGGTGAAGTCACTCAAGCCTTTTGCTGTTTGCATCCAGATTGCTTTAGATGCTGAGCATGAAACTTCAGGACTTAATGTTTTCCCCCCTGGATTTTGGACTTGCTATGATTCAAATGCTTTATATTTCCGTGTGTGTAACTTTTGGAATGGTAATGTTATTTTGTGCCTTTGCATATTGAAAATGTTTAACCTTGTTTTTATTTGTATAGGGGGTTACTGTTAAGAGTTTGCCATAGATCTTGGAGCAGACGTGGGACTTGGACTTTTCAGTAATGCTGAAACTGTTAGGAATTTGGCAACTCTTGGAGATGGATTAAATGTCTTTTGTATTGAGTTTGTATATGAGTATTTGGGGGACCAGGGGTGGTGCTATGGTTTATACATTGTGTCAACTTGAGAAGTCTAGAAGCTTAGTTAAGTAAGGCAGCAGCTCTACATCCTGAGGTATAGAGCACAAACAGTTACCTGGCCATTGTGCCAATTTGAGAAGGTCAAAAGTTTAACTGAGAGACTCAGGAGGGAGCCAGGGGTCTTACTTTGTAAACATCCTCATCCTGTGCAAAGGAAGGCAAGGATGTTTGTGGATGCTACACCCACCCTGGGGAGGGGGTGTCCTGTGTACTATATAAAGGAGGAGAAGAGGCTTGCTCTGTTCCCCCCTTTTACTCTGGCTGCTTTTGCTGGGCTGCTGCCTTGAAGTGTTGTCCCTGTGTCATGCCACCCTGCCTTGGAGCCAGCTGATTGTGGACTGAAACCTCCAAAAGCTGTAAGCTAAATAAACCTTTCCTTCCCTAGTTTGTGTGTCAGGTGTTTTGTCTCAGCAAGGAGTAAAAAGTAACCAAGACAGGTGGAATGTTATATTGTGGTCAGATGGCCTCCACTTAAGCCTCATGTAGTAATGGATGGGGCTGAGTCTAGCATTCGTGATTGGTTTGTTGTCTGGCACTGAGATTGGTGATGTAGATGCAGCACCTGCCCAGGGGTGGGGCTGACATACAGTGTAAGGGTGGGAAGAAGGCATGTTTTCTCTCTCTTGCCAGTTTGTGCCTTGTTGTTTTGCAGCTGCCATGAACAGCTGACCTGTCAGCCATGCCACTATGCCTTGCAGCCAGTTGAGTATGGACTGAAACCTTCAGGATTGTAAGAAATAAGTCATCCCTTCTCTAATTTGGTGTGTAGGATATTTTGCCTCAGCAATGAGAAAAAACTAACCAAGACAATGGTCCTTAACTCCAGTCTTATCCTATGGGAGCTCTGGATCTGAAGATGACCGTTTTGAATATGTAGAATATACCTGACAGTGATCTTATTAATGTGTTAATTAGGCTTGATGTGGATAGTTGCTCTTTGAAAGTTGAGCTAGAGAACAATGAGAACGGTAGAAAGCATTTCTGATGATGAAGTGTGACCACACACATGCTGGACAAAGGTATCAGTTATTTCATGTTTGCTGGGACCACAGAGGAAGAATATGGGCTGATGGTGGATGGGACTGATAGTAACTGTTAACACAAATCTTTTTCTGGTTTTAAACTAATCAAAAGGATTCTGGAAAAAAATTGCTAGCTTTAAACAAAATTCTTTCCATAATTGGCTCCTTCCATAAAGCTCTGAACCAAACTTAGAAGCCAATATGAATGAATTAAAACATATTCCAGGATCTGGGAAATAATTATTAGAAGGACAATGGAGTCTGTCAACAAATGGCCATGTACTGTGAAAAATAGCAGTGATAATTAATATATACAAGGTTTTGTATATTTTACGAATGCATGTTAATATTGCATTAATGCTAGGGTCTACTTGGGGATGTTGGCACATACAGTTAACATATCTTACTCAATTTCAATCACCTTGCTTCCATTTCCTTTTTCTTCTTTGCCCCATTGTCACCTTCTGCATTCCCAGAAGTTTATATGCTTTTTAGCAAATCTAAAATTAGAATTATTAAATGCACCATCATTAAGGAAAAGTGAAAATTGTAATTTCCCTGGTCAAAAGAGGAATAATAAGGAGAAAACTGAAAGACAAACTAGCTCTAGAATTTTAAATCTCAAGATTTCAAGATTGTCAAGGTTAAGATATTAAAAGAGAAAAGGAATTTCTGGTAATAACAATCATTGTGGTCATTGGTAAGAACTTTGACGAAATGTTCAGCTTTCTGGTGATGAAGAAAAATTGTATCATACTTTTAAAATTTTCTACAAAAAAGGAGGCATCACTGCTTCTTTAACAAGTGAACGTTGACCAGTTAAAGAATTCATTCTGGCTCCACCCCAACACCAGTAATGAGCATAAACTATGGTGTTCCAATGATTTGGGTTTGAATTCTGGGTTACATAGGTAAAGAATACTGAACAGTGACAGGATCATTATTGTTGGTTTTATTTGGAGAGTAATTTATGTATTTATATAAATAAGAAATGATCACTTAATGAGGTGGAGGTTAGAGAAGTTTACATAGCAAGCCAAATTGACTCACTAAGAAAATGAAAGGCAAATCATGAAAGCTTTTGTTTTATCAATTATGCAACGTGAAGAAAAGTGCCCTTGTAACACCACTGTTGTAACAGTTATAGAGATTTTATTATACAAGGACAGCCCCTGTCATTCTACCACCATCACCACTACCATTCCTCTATCCCTCTCACTTTTGGGATTATTTAGTCCAACTTCTGACTCTTAGGCCAATGGAAGTGTCCTTTACTCTTCAATCAATGGATCTGTCATACCTCAACATACTATGCCCTGGCATTTTCATGATTCCACCGTATAGCTTTTTCTTCTTTTTTCAAGTAAGCGATTGTTACTGTTTTGATTCATTTCCATGTTCTTACATAGTAACCCACAATGTGTGTTGTTCACAGCTGTCAGCCAATCACTCCTGGATCCTACTCCTTTGCCCTGATGAGTCTTCAGAATTAATGACAATGACATGTGTAGAGAATTAATAACAGATGCAGGAGAATTTGCATGAGTGACAAACAAGACTCCCTTTTACTGTTTAAAGAACTGACATGGAGGTAAGCTATGGTGGTTGAGAGGTTGGGACACTGGCCAGATTACTAAAATTTAATTGACAAAATGAACCATTTATAAAGTGACCAGTTAACCAAATTAGAGATGTTCGCCAATGTTTAATTTCTCCAGGGTTCTGCTGATGCCAAGACATTTTCAGACCACCATTGTTGAGCCTGTGATGTCCAGTTTTGTTTGGGAATGCCTGTGCTGTCTTTTAAGCTATACATCTCTTACACCTCTACACTTTGCCAGATGCTGTAATTGCTTTGAGCTTTTCTGGCAAATTGATCATATGTTTTTTGCCAAAATCTTTTAAATGAATTATACTTTGAAGAATTGATGAAGATCATTACATTGTGGGTTTGTCTTTTACTTCTGGGTTCAATTTTTCAACTTTACTACTTGCCAGGCAGGTAACCTTGGCAAGTGAGCTTTTCATATCCATAAAGTGGGAACACTGAGTGTATCATTGTGCAAGGTTGTATAGATCAAAAGTATATTCCAAGTAAATGTACTGAACATGGTAAAATACACAACTAAGGCTCAAAATACTGCAGCATATCATTATGTTGCAAAGGTCAGACCCCATACCAGATCAGATTAATCACATTACCTTTTGCTGGACTTCTCTGTGTGAGATAAATGAACTTCTATCACATTCATACTGCAGTTGTATTGTTTCTACATTGCAGCCAAACCCAGTCCTAAGTAATCTAGCAACTATCTGAAGTTTTATTGTTGAGGTGACAGGCAATATAGAAGACCAGAGAGTCAGGGCAAACAGAATCAGAACCAGCAGGATGACAAGATTTTTTTATGGAAAGAAGCATGTATAGATAAATTAACAGATTTCAGGATGCCTGAAAACAGTTGAAACTGTGCCTGAGTGAAGGAGCTGTGACTGAATGACGGGTGGGTGACTACATTTCCTGTGTTGAGGAGATACTTAAAAATTCATAAAGACACAGCATAGGGACCATACGACCATTTCTCCATGAGTTTTTGTGATTCTACCTTTGTTGGGAAAAAAGAGCTGCAAAGGAAGTTGACAGATTTAAGAAAAGAGGATGTTCACTGTTCATCAGTTTCTCTTCCTTTCTGTGTTGGTTACTTTTGTTGCTGAGATACAATGCTGGATACCCAAAGTTAAAGGAAGAAAGGTTGATTTGGCTCACAGTTTGCAGAAGTTTCAGTTCATAGTTGGCTGGCTCCAAGGCAGGGTGGCATGGCAGAGGGGCATCACAGAGGAAAAACTGTTCATGATAGGCAGAAGATGGCAAGGCAAGCAACAAGTCACCTTCTCAATTTCTTTCTGTCCTTTTATATTTTATGTAGGCTACCTGCCCTTAGAGTGGGCATCACTCACAGGCAGAACTACGCCAAACCAAACAGTGAACTAATTTAGTAATCACACACCCTCAATCCCAGCATCACACACTCTTGCTCCAGCCTTTTCTGAAAAAGCCCAACGTATGACCACATGAGGCTTTGTAGGGGGACATCTAGACACAACCATAACACCTTCATTTCCTGAGTTTTTTTATCTTACTTTATAAAAGTTTTCATATCAAGAATATGTGAAAAGCAGGCTGTGCATTCCATGCCCTCTTAAAGCAATTTTCTCAAAGAGCTTAGTCATATAGTGTCTTTTCTGACAGGAAATATCATCTGTCATCTGTTTTCACCAGTCATGTACACAGACAGGAAGTGCAAATTTCATGTATTTCACAGTGTGACAAAGCCATACTATGTAGTGTATTTCATTCAATCAGATCATACATTTAATATTAGTCTTTGTTTTTATTCTAATAATTATATATTTTAGAACAGTTTTAGATCTGCAGAAAAAGTTATGAAGATGATGTACATCCCACACTCAGATTCTCCTGTAATTACCGTCTTAAGTAAGACTAGTTTATGTGTCAAAATTAACTAATGCTGATGATTATTAACCAAAATTTATCTTTTACTCACATTTCTATAGTTTTGCCTATGTCGTTTTTTGTGTTTCAAAATCTTATCAAGGACCTTGAATTGTTTTCATTCAAGGTCCCTTAGGCTCCTCTTTTCCTCGTTTTCAATTTCTCAGGTCTTGACACTTCCAAAAGTTATTTGTCAGGTGTATCATACAATGCCTCTTAGTAAGGATTTTTTTCATGTCTTTCTCATGATTACACTGGTGGAACATCCTGAAAGTAAGATGCCATGCTTATCCCATTTTATGAAGTGAAAAGGGTACCAAAGTGATCTAGAGTGAGTGTTGCTGGGATTAAGGATGTGATGCTGGGATTAAGAGTGCACCACCCTGGGTATGGATGGCAACACTGAAAAGGCAGGTAGTTTGGAAGGAATACAAGGAAGAGAAAGGTTGTTGCTGTTTGGTGCTTTGCTATTCCACTGCTTTGCTGTCTTCTACCTGCCATGAATTGTTTTACCTCTGTGATGTGTCTCTGTTATAGAACTTTTCTCACAGCCAGCTGAGTTTGGACTAAAACTACAAACTGTGAGTGAAAACAAAGATTTCATGGTTTAAATTTACTTGTTGGGTATTTTGTTGTAATAAGGATGATAACTAAGTAGATTTCACTACATCATGCTCATTGTGGGGGCTTCTATTAGGTCTAATCATCTCATATCTAAGTCTGTTTGTATCCAAGTTTAAAAAGTACAATATTTTTCTTGATGAATATAGTATTTGTCTTTCATACAATGCAGGTTAATATCTTTTCCAGTTAATGAGCTTTTGATAATGAATGTGTATTCAGAAGTTTAGAATATATTTTCTAGATGTAATAAGAACAAAAACTTGGAGTGAAGATATTTGTATGTGTGATATTCTCAAAGGAAGGCAAATTTTTTATAGTTTTATGAAAAATGGAGACTTGAAGTAGAACACATGGCCATGTGAAATGTTTTTTAGATACAGATACAATCTTTAAAAGGTTAATTGATGGACTTGATAAGAGCCAAATCTGAAATTTAAAAAAACACCTTCTTTGTCTTCAGAATTTTCGTTAGAGGATATTTGTGTAACAAACTGGATAAGAAAATTTTACCTTAGAAATTATTCCAGTTATGGGAACCTTTGCCAGCAGCTATATATCTTCATTTTACTTGCTTTCTCCAACCACCATGGGCTCAGAATCCATGCTTTTGAGTTAGTCAGAACTGGATTTGAAGACCGGACCATTATTTCCTACCATTTTCTTTATTTGCCTTATATAGTGTCTCGCCCATAAAGAATACTCAATGCATGCATATGTGTGTGACAGTTTCATTTCATTTTATTTTGTTTTGTTTTATTCTATTTTATTTTGGTACTGGGAATCAAACTCAGGACCTTGCACTTGTCAGGCAGGCACTGTGCCACTGAGCTATATTTCTGGCCCCCATAGTTTATTATCTTTATTCCTTATTGCAGGTACTCAAAAATTGGTTAATAGACCACATCAGTAAATGAAGGAATAAATATAGACTGGACATTTCTCAGCTCCACAGTAGTCAGTTAAGTATAGAAAAAAAAATCTAAGCATCCATTTATGGAGAAACTATATGAGATCAGGTATGTAAAAAGACCTGCCACCTCATTTGACATATGAGAAGGCATACATAAGGAGAAGAACAAGTGTGCCAGCTAACGGCACAAGCCTCATGTAATTGAGGCACAGTTTCTTCATCTCTAAGATTTAAGTGACTTTAACACCAATTAGTCTGTTAACAATAAATGTGCAAGGAAACAGGAAACGGTACCATAAGAGGCAGTCCAATTTCAAACATGGGGGCAGGGGACCATACTGCTGAGACACAAGCAAGTATGACATTTTTATTTATGAATTATTAAGTTGAAAATTTGAACTTGTATGAGTTTAAATGGTACAAAGCAATTTTCTCAGGGACAGATTACCCTTGAACAAACAGACCTTGAGTTTCAGTTCTAAGAGGTTTTGAAAAACTTAATATCTGTTCTCCAGAGAAATAGCAATGCCCTTAAAACCTTGCCCAGCAATCAGCCCATCGCTGGTTACTGCATCAGGCACAAGAGGCACAGATGCAAAGAGCTCCTGAAGCTTCCTCTAAGAATTACTCCCAAGGGCACACATGCACAACATGGTCTATTTGTGCTAAACGTATGCAAAAGCTGGTGCCAAATATGCAGTTTGCTTAATGATGTAATAAAGACCACTTAAATTAATGGGTGTTTGAAACCCATCTTTCCAATACAATTATTGGAGCAAGCAATGTTAATTATTTCCATTACTTGACTCCCCACCTCCCAACAGGCTACTCCTTTGACTCCTGAATGCAACTATCTGCTTTGTTCCTAGTGAACTTAATTCATCAGGTGGGTCTGTTTCCAAGCTCTTAACACCTCACATATAACACTTCAGCTAAATTGAGAAGAGTAATTACTTAAAGTGACAAACAGAAGAATGCTAATTAACTAAAAAGTTCATTTCAGGGCTCTCAAACTAGAGTACTGCAAAGTAAAGAGGTCATGATTTAATGCATTTGCTTGACTTGCTTTTGTAAAACACTGTTCTTCATTATATTAATGCCAAAAGAGCAAAAGTGTGTTGCATTAACAAAGAATTAATGACTCTTGGTTACTGAAGAGATCTGATTTCAGTGTTTTTTATTCACAAAGTGTGTAAGAATCATGATAGGGAATAAAGTTAATGATCTTGTATTTTACTCTTGTTGTAAATATTTCAAGTATATCTTAATGTTACTAATGTTCAAGCTAGGAAATCAAGAAGCCTACCATACTACAAAAAAATCCCTAAATCCTTTCCTGATTGAATATATATATATATATATATATATATATATATATATGCAATTCTCATTAATCTTATGTATTTAATATCATATATACCTCTCTTAGCTAAACAATATGGGTGTTTGTTAAAAATATTGAGCATTTGGATCTTGTAAGAGGGGACCAGAGCTCTGTAAATAATCCAAACAGTGACAGACACTACCAACTACCAACAGTTGTTGGTGTCAGGATGAAAAATGAAAAGAAACATAGTCTAATATTTTTCCATTACTTATTAATCCTAACATGTACTTTATTTTTGATTTAGTACCATATTTTGACAGTAATCTGTAAACGTAAGAATAAAGATACTTAGCACTTAACAACAGAGAAGGGAAAAGTCAAATGAGTTAAAGATCTCAATTTAACTTAATGTCAAACTTCAAATATGTTGAGATTCTATTTTCACAAAAATTTCCTTGTCTAGCACTGCTATAGGTGTTTGACAAGTATTTGTTGACAGAAGTTGGGAATAATTACTATGGATTTGTGGAATATGGGAGTAAAAAGCTTTGAAAGATGTTATAGAATAGAAATAAGATCCAGATATTTAAAGTATGAAGAGGAGAGTATTCTACTGGAAATCACCAAAAGTCAGAGTGATTTTTTTCTATTGTCATTATTCATGTTATCAAATATTACCAACTTCAAGTAGCTGAATCTTTCCAGATAAGGTCTTCATCTTTCCTCACAAAGTTACCCCAGCACTCTCTTCCATCAGTGTTCTATATTCAATTGTATCACCTCCCCAAATCATATCTAAGCGCTAGTATCTCAGGATGTGATTGTATTTGGAGATAAGTTTTTTTTTTAAATAAATAGGTAAGATGAAAATAAGCCACTAGAGTGGGTACTAATCAAACTAAGATCCTTATAAAAAGTGGAAACTTTGACACACAGAGAGACATCAAGAGTGTGAATATGGAGAACAATACTCCAGATGATGGAGAGAAAAACTGGCCATGTGAATGCCAAGGAGAGAATACTGAGAAGAAATCAAGGGAGATAACTTTATCTTGAATTTCCAAACTCAAGAACTGAAAATAAACAAAAAGTCTCTGCTTTAGACAAACTCACAGGTAGACTAACTGGGAAAAGAAAAGAGAAGACTCAGATACATAAAATAAGAGATGATAGACAGGACGCTAAATTTGACCCCACAGATATACAAAAGATCATCAGAGATAATTATGAACAACTATATGTCAACAAGTGTGATAATTTATAAGACATCAACAAATTTTAGGCACAAATATTTTAACGACTGGATCATAAATAGAAAATACGATCAGTAATGCAATTGAATCAGTATCAAAAAAATCTCCTGTCAAAGAAAAGCTCAAGACAAGATGGCTTCACTGCTGAATTATACCAACATTAAATGAAGAAATAGTGCCAATTTTCCTTGTTATTCTAAAAATTAGAAAAGAACGGTATTCTAAACACATCCTATGAACTCAGCATTATTCTGATACCAAAACCATATAAGAGGGCCAGAGACATAGCTCAGTGGCACAGCACCAGCATGGCAAATGTGAGGCTCTGAATTTGATCCCCAGTACCAAGAACAAAAAAACAAAACAAAACAAACAAACAAACAAAAAAATATATAAGGACACAACAGCAACATAGAAAATACAGACCAAAATCTTTGGTGAACATAGATAAAGAAGTTCTCAACATAGCGCTAAAACAGAATCCAGCAGCACATTAAAAAGATTCTTCAATTGAGCAGGTGGGATTCAGCTCAGAGATGCAAAGATGGTTCAACATCTGCAAAGCAATAAATGTGATACCATATCAACAGGGCAAAAGCCGTATGATCAACTCAGTGCAGAAAAGGCATTTGATAACATTCAACATAACTTCATGATAAAAAATATTGAACAAAATAGGTATACAGGAATGTATGCATTTTCATATAGCTAAGTTCATTTACAGTGAATCAACAACAAACATTATATGAAAAGAGAAGTAACTGAAAACTTTTTCTCTAAGATCTAGAGGCAGACGAGAATGTACGCTTTTACTATTTTATTGAACATATTGCTGGCAGTACTAGACAGAACAATCTAGCAGGGCAATGAAATAAAGGACATCCAAATTGAAGAAGAAGAAATCAAATTGTCTTTGTCACAAATGACCTGATCTTATATAGAGAACTCCAAAATTCCACTGAAAACTGTTATAACTCATAAATGAATTCACCAAGGTTGCAGGATACAGAATCAACCCACGAATCAGTGCAGGAGAAAGAGGGAGAGGAGGAACAGGAAGAAGAGGAGGAGGAGGAGGAGAATGAGGAGGTATTTAAAAATAAATTTAACCAACTTCATAAAAAGTTATAAAACATTGATGAAAGAAGTTGAAGGCATAAAAAAGTACAAAAGCATGCCGTGTTCATGTGTTGAAAGAAACAGTTGTGTTAAAATGTTAATACTACCCAAAGCAAGTTGTAGATTCAGCAAATTCCCATCAAAATACCAACCGTATTTCTCAGAATAAGATAAACTAATTTTAAAATTTATAGGGGGGCTACAGTAAATCCTGAGCAACCAAATCAATTCTGAGGAAAAGAACAAAGCAGGAGACATTATGCTACCTGAATTCAAAACACACTAAAAATCTGTAGTAATGAAAACAGTGTGATATTGGCCTAAAAATGAATACACTGACAAATGAAATAGAATAGAGGGATGACAAGTAAATTCACATATTTGCAGCCAGCTGAGTTTTGATGAAGGTGCCAAACACTTTGGATAAAGGACAGTCTTTTCAATAAATGCTATTGATCAAATTGAATATCCACCTACTATATTTAGAACACTATCTCTTAGCATTTGCAAATATCAATTCAAAATGAATTAAAGATTTAAATGTGAGATGCTATTCAGTCTTAAAAGGTTGAAATTCTGCTGTTTGTGGCAACATGGATGGAAATGGAGATTGTTGTGTTAATTGAAGTAAGTCAGGCAGGCACAGAAAGGTAAGTGATCACACTCATAGGTGGAATATACAAATATTGATCTAGTGAAAGTTTAAAATAAAGTAGGGCTACCAGAGGCTGGAGACAATGGGAGTATGGAAAGGAAGAGGAAAATTGAGTTTGGCCAGTGTTTTCTAAATTACATGTGGAAGGGAGAAGGAAGATCTGGGATGATTTGCCTAGTAGGATGATTATAGACAAAAATTATGCACTGTGATTTAAACAAACAAGCAAACAAGCAAATGATCTGATAAGTGTTGATCATAAGAAACATTAAATGTTTAAAGAGATAAATATATTTGTCCTGCTATCTGATTTAGATATATGCAATGCACTCATATGTCTAACAATACATGCTAACTTATTAGTAGGTACAACTGTTATATGTTTGTGAGTTACAAATAAAAAAGAAATGTACACACATGTGCATGTAATCATTCTTCTTAACTTTCAACTTTTTGTAACTACCATACTATGTTTTATCTCCCTTAACCCAGTGTTTGATTAATCAGTTTCCATATCTCAAATTCCATTCTACAACACTGTAATCATGATCATGGCTAGAAATGACAGCAGGTCCAAGTGGTTGTTTCTGTTGTCCTACTTCTAGACACCAATTATTGGTCAACTTCAAGTAGCTGAATTATCTTAAAAGTAGCTGGATAATCTTACTTACTTTTAATTTTAGAATTGTATCTTGGTGAAAAATAATCTGTATCTCTAGACTGACAATATTGCCCATTTCCAGACCTTTATTAATCATACTGTTTTTTTCTTTGTAACTATTTAAAAATCTTAAAGCAAAGCCTAACTTCTTTTTCTGACACTTTTACTAAAGCTGCTAGAAAATTATGGCCCAGCCTGGGTGTCTGACTTATTTATTCTCTTTTAAATAAGTGTAGATATTTTTTCCAATAAGGAGTGAGAAAAATTAATAATTCTAGTTACTTTCAATTTAAATGGAGAAACACAAAATAATTTTTGACAGAAAATATCTCTACTTGGGCCAGAATCAGGAAGTGATAGCTAAGTGGGATAACCAAATCAAAGGGCCTAACACATTCTTTTGTCTGTAGTGCCTTAATAGTAGTCTTTTCTGTTACTGAGAGTTCAGTTTAGAAAACAGATCAGAAGTTATGGCTTTGTTAATTAAATAGTGAAGATAGAATTTCCTAATCTAATAATTCCAAAGGAAAATTGACCAGTCTACGTTTCCTATTTATTTATTTTCTGATAATTAAAGGAAAGCTGATCAGTCTTTCTTATTTATATATTTATTTTATAGCATTTCAAGGTCTTAATCAAATGACTACTGATCATTTGGATCTGAATTAGGATGGCTTTGCAGGATTGATTCTTGAGAGACTAGGTAATAGAAGCTGCCTACAAATTCAACTACTAAGTAGACTTCAGTCTGTCTCAGTAAGTTTGTAAAAGTCTGTGATTTTTTGCTGGAAATAAATAAGTGAGAAACATGTCAAAAGACATACACACAAAAGAAGTAGGTGTGCTAACCAATCATGAACCTCCAGTGAAATCTACCTACAGAATATGTTGGAAACAAGATCATATGCTAGTCAAAATATAGGTGCTAGGAACCATGCATTCATTTTCTCTCTTTCCCCTTGACCATTCTTATTTTAAGAGTTCACTATAAGAACAAATCATTGAGTTTCTTTGTGAATCAGGACAAGAGAAGGTGTCCTGAAAAGAGTTTAAGTCATCTTTCTGCATTTTTGGTACACTTCTCCAAACTAGCACAGAGAACTCTTAACTTACAATATTTTGCCTCAATTTTACTCTCCCAAATGAATTATCTTCATATAGAAATCTATTTGTTTATCATAATTTACAAGTTGCCCAAGCTGAAAGTCTAGGATTCAATTAACATCCTTTTTCCCTTTTTTCCCAGATGCTTCATCTAACTTTTAATTATCTCTTGAATTCATGCTATTTTCTTCAACCTCATTGCCTAATCATAGGCTTCAAATGGACTATCTTCCACCAGCTCTACCACTTTGATCAGTCCTTAAGAACCACCAAAATCATCATTCAAATATTTAAATATTATTATGAAGTTTCTACTTCACTTAAAAGAAATTTTTCACTGTTGAAAAACAAAACACAACAAATAAGCAATGAAACACTGGGTGAGATAGCCTCGAGCATTCCCTTGACATCCTTCATTCCAGGGCCCTAAAATCCTCCCCTGTATTAATAAGGGAAATGACACCATAGTGTTCAAAATAGTTATGATTCCTGTTATGGTTTAGATCTGAAATGTCCGCCCAAAAACTCCTGTTTTGAAGACTTGGTCCCCAATACAGCAGTGATCAGAGGTGGAACCTTTCACCTTGAAGGCTGGAAGCTCGTCAATAGTGGGACTGTGTTGGAAGAAATGGGTTGCCACAGGTAAGAACTTGAAGATTGTATTTTATCTCTTATCCTTTGCTCTATTACTTCAGGACACCATGAGGTGAGTACATTTACTCTACCATATGTTCCCCACTGTGACATTCTGCCTCACCACAGACTCATAAACAACAGGACCAAAACCCCAAGGACTGAAATCAAGAGCAAAAATCAATCTTTCCTCCTTTTAAGTGGTTTATATCAAGTATTTGCTAGAGTGACAGAAAACTAACACATTTCCCCACAGTGCCTAATTTCAGGAAGTACAATCACACTTCAGGAAGTACAACCACACATTTCTCTCTTGTCTTTGACTTTCACATGCCAAATCAGAAACTTTGTGACCTGAGATTAGAATTCATGGCATCATCATCAAATGTAGAAACAAGAGTCCGCACTTCCTTTTATGTAGGAGATATATACTAGATTGTTTTTGCTGTATGTGCCTTGATCCAAAAAGGTAAAATATATAAAGGAGCTATATTCTGACACAACCTGAGTCATCATCATCTCTTACTGGTAATACTAACAATGACTTTTATGATGATTCAAGCAGGTATCTTAGAACTTTACATTAATAGTGCCTCCTCTGTTCTTAGAATATACTCGTAATGTATTCCACCTACAAGAGAGTAGGAGGCCTTGAAGTGCTTATATAGCTGAAGGGATTATGCAAGTTTTTTTGCTGTTAAATGGATTATTCTCCAAAACTCAACTCAAATACCTTTTAAATCCATTATTATCTAATTTTCTGAGAATATCTAAATATTATACTGCACAACGGGTCATAGCTAGCAAGTTCTCTATTTAATAAATACTGTTTTTAGATTTTAGGGTGATTATCTACTTAATAGATCTCTAAATATATTCTGTGTACACTTTGAAACCTAAAATTCTGCAAATTCAGGTGAAAGTTGTTATTGCAGCAAATGATATATGCTTCTATCAAGAAGAAAAATTAGAGCATTCTCATGGATATGTAACATATATATATGTATATGCACATGTGAATATATATATATATGCATTAATCTTTACTCTCAGAAAAATTTTGCATCTTTCAGGCTTATACTTTCATTTTCTTTAATGAAACAAATTTGTTAGTAGCATCTTCTAGGAGAAAATCATGCAGTGTGACTACATTTTCTATACAGACCATTTCTATAAATTTCACGTAGGCCTTGTTATAGCAATGTAGGCATTACATTTACAGTGTATTTTAAAAGATTTTAGTATGAAGAGTGTGGTAAAACTGCATATACTAGTTTTAGTCTACCTGCTATCATCAGTTAATTGTCCATACTAATCATTCATATCCAACTAGTCCCTCTGCTATTGATCAAAACGACCTTACAAGGAAGCTGCTATCCTAAAGAAATTATTTAAAATATCTTTACCTGAAATCTTCCCCATAGAACTTTATAACCAGCACCATGAATGCCAAAAAGATGCAACATGCCTGAAATTAGTGGTATTCCAATATGTGAACTGATAAAATTATCTTAGACAAGCTTCCTTCTTCGAATGAACAGGTAGGAATATAATCTAGTAGACCCTTTACCCGTAGTCCTAAGGAATGTACTCTGACTTTGATCCTCAAATCATCTTGAGTCCTGACAGTGTTGTGGAGGGTTCTAAGATGCCTGACAATAGAGAAAGATTTGGCTTAGTCTGATGTTTGATTGACTTGTCTCATTCATGCAAAGTGTTTTGGGATCTGGAAAAGAGACAGAGACCTTGAAACTCATTGAACTTACAAGCAAGATTAAATGACTGTTTATCCTGCTTATTATAAAATGTTTGCATGTTTTACGGGGCATGTTATTAGGTTATCTTTCATTGAAACCTGGTACCAAGTCTTCTGGAAGAGTAGCTTACCTTCACTAACCTGTAATTACTGGTTTCTAAGACCCAGGAAACAGAACCCAATAGGTGGGCATGATCAAATTGGTTTAAACTAGGTCATGGTAACTTTTTCTCAGTGTCAGTTATGTGACATATTTTCAACCACATGCTCAGCCCAATTAGGTGTTTATTAAATACTTAATGAACTAAATTGAATAGAAGTTCAAACTAAATTAAAATCAACCACATACAAGTACACAGAGACTCAGTAATTGAAAGACAGTGGTCTGAATTCATTTTTAATTCAGAAATATCAGAAGTATTTTCTCTATCATAATGGCAAAGCTAGGCAGAAGTTACACATTAGTGAAAATTTGTGAAGCTGTTCTTTAAAATCATGAGGTAATAGAAGGAAAGAAAATTATGTTTTGGCGCTTAAATTCTTATTTAAGCACTATCTCTGAAAAGCTGGTTGACAAGAATGCCATTGAAATTTTCTTGCTTTTAATATGTTCCTCTATAAATGAGAGAACAAAATTAGTCCTATTGATTCTTTCATTTCACCATTGATTCAATAAATGATAAAATTAATTATTACAAATGCTATTTGTTTTAAACATGCCATATCATTTAGTCATGTAAATTTGATATTTTTGGTGGGCCTTCCGCACCAGAACCACACTGATTCAGTTCAGCTGGGTGTTACAAGTTGGCCATTAGTTAATTCACAGCAGTCAACAACTAACTTTTTTTATTTTTTATTTTTTATTTTTTTTTTTGCGGCACCAGGGATTGAACTCACAACCTCGCACCTGCCAGGGCAGGCGCTTTAGGCACTGAGCCAAACTCCCGGCCCTTGTGAGTTACAGTGGAAGTGAGCTCCTAATAAAAGTATAAGTTTGACCCTATCCTCTCTCATCTCATACCCTGACTTATCTTTGGCTTTCCACCATGGAAAGATGTAGCATAAAGTCTTCCACCAGGTTCCAACACTCTACTCCTGGACTTACAGTGTCCACAACCATGAGCAAAATAACCTCTCTGCTTTATAAATTAGCCATTGTATGGTATTTTGTTTTAGCAGCAAAAAGTAGACTAAGGCAATAATTCTTTTGTGTCAGCTCTATTTTAACGAGTTGCACTGCTCAAAGGGGGAAAAACCCAAGCATTTGTGTGTGTGTGTGTATGTGTGTGTGTGTGTGTATGATGTGAATGGAGCCCAGTCTTTGTGGGGGAAAAAGCCTTCTAAATTCAAGCACTATAATGGAAGCACATGCCAGCCAGGGAAATGGATGAGGAAAAATTAATATTGCTTGAGTGAGTATAATGAGTTGGCAGGTAAGGAGGAGTCTGAGGGTCAGTCAGGCAGGAAATGTAAACAATTGAGTGCTAGAGTTGAGCAGAGGCTGGAGAACTTTTCTAACATTGTTTGCTGCCCTGCCATTGGTTCCGGATGCTTGAACATGTCATTTATTCTGGGTCGATGGAGTTTTCTTACTGATTCTTCCTGTAGTTTTAAGCTAAGCAGTTTTGTTTGGCAACGATGACTCTCCAGAGGTATATGAACAGATGGAAGGATGTGCTCAAAATCACCACTGGGTACATCTTGGAAAGACCTGAAGTGCTAGAAAACCAGAGACAGAATACAGGAGAAGGCTCTACAGGAACCAGAACCAAGGTTGCCAAAATCTAATACTAAGAGACTACTCAAAGAAGGACTTCATCTGAAAGAGATGTAATAAAAAAAACCCAATATTATTTCTCAATAAAGCATCAATATCTTCTTCATCAATGACAGCTTTGTTCTATTACCAAATAGCACAGTATCCTTTTCTAAATGTATTGTTCTTCATTCTGCTTGATTCTTACAAGTCCTTGTGATAAATGGTAGATGGAATTGTTACATTATTTATCAAACTCAAGGGATGAGTGTTGAAGCCACATGGGGCAGATATTGGGGCTCAATTCCTGATTTATTGGTAGGCTCATGGCTTAATGTTTCACATTTTGTATAGAAAATAGCTGCATGGTGTGCATGATTCCATATCCTTTATACTTTCAAATGTCTCAGTGTTTGTTCTCATGTCTTTCTATAGTTCTCAAAAGGCAAATGTATAATAGTCTTTTTACAATCACAACTTCCAGTTTTAGTACTAAAATTTAAAAGATAAGAAGATGTATTCAAAAGGCCATGAACTAGTTATCTAACCAAGATTGGATTTTATATCAAGGTTTCAAATTTTGCTTATTGGGACTGTAGGAAGTGTGAAGGTGAAATCATTGTTTTATTTTCCTTTTGGCTCAGTGAACCATTTCTCAAGATCTAAGATCAATCTGTGCTTTAAAAAACTCTGTATGAATTAATTCAGAAATAATACAAATCTGCAAAAGGGAAACTAATATTGCCTTAAGTAGTTTTGTCTGTGAACAAAAATAGCAATGTGATTACTGGATTGAAGATTGAGGGAGGGTTGAGACTGAACCACACACTACTTTGAAATCCGAATTGTCTCCCCTAAAACATGAGTTTACATGCATTTGAACAAGTTAAATGGTTTTCTATTTTTGTTTCCTCATTTCTTTATGGTAGTTATCAACTGGTAATGTACACTGAATCGTGGGGCTGCTCTCTCAGTCAATTGTGATAATGTGTGATAATGAGTCAAGAAATCCCTGGGATACAAAACTGATCAGCAAAGAAGACATCTGCAAATAGAGGGCCTTCAGAATATCACTGTTGAATTTTGCAAGAATTTCTGGTTTACGGCCATTAAAAACAATGATAAAGTAGCTGTCCCCAAGTAGGATGTTGTCAAATATCAATGCACAGAACACAGATGATTATCCAAGCATTACTTTCAACTTTGTATTAGTATTTTTTATCAATCCTTCTCTTGATAAGATTATAATTTGCTTGATTAAATATTTGTTTCAAGCATCACCTCCATGCTAAAGGTCTAAAACAAGATGAATGTGCAACGTACATCTCTGGGCTCATGATGTTTCAGAAGAAAAGGCCTGCAAGACATGCTGCAATCATAAGGTTGATTTTTCAGTTAAAGCTGGAATTGAGTTGTTTCATACAAACAGATCTGTTCCATTTCATTTTACCGTGCTTATCCAACTGAAATGGTTTGAGCTGGTTTACATGGAGAAAAGGAGAAGCTGACATAATGGATATGGAAAAGATACACATCTTTTTCTCTTTCACTAACATCACCAGCCTGGAATTTTAGAGATTCTTGATGTTGTGTGTGGGAATGCTGGGAGAGGGAAACAGTGTGAAAGATCACATTGCTCAGCTGTGAGGCAAGGCTGGCACTGGGGGGGCACATCAGGGACAGGGTGGTGTGCTCAGCAAATAACAACTTAGGGCCATGATGATGGAGCAAATATTTGAACATCTCCGAGGTGATAATCACACACAGAGGTAAATGTTTATAGTTGAAAAAAATCAAAATCAAGTCTCAGGAACAGGTTTTGACCCTGCAGAAAATGTGTCTGGAGAGCTTAACACTGAATATTAATTCTTTACCAGCTAGCTGTGGTCTTCATCTCTGACACTTAAAAAAGACTGTTCCATCTCTACAAGATAACAAGTAATGTCTTGACTCATTTTTTTAAGTTACCTGAAATTTTTGTTTTTGCCTTTTAATAAAGGCATTAGTGAAATAAATATATTATATCAAGAAATAATGGAAAAAGAATTCCTACAGAGAAATTTAGCTACAAGTAGGCCCAAGTGACAAGAACAGTCTCTCCTTTCAGTGGTTACAAAGACATGAAGAATTTCCCACTGTATTTTCATGCCAAATAGAAATTAAATTGTATCAAGTAGTTAATTGTTATATTTTATTTGTTAAAAAATAGAACCTCAAAGACTTCTTAAAAGAAATTATTGCTTCAATATTTATAGTATTTAAAAAGAATAAATTTTCTGGAATCTCACAACAATAATTTACTGCTATTTGAGTAAGAACATCATATTTCTCAAATGGCTTAGTCCAGAGAATAATTGAGAGAGAAAGACATATAATCTAGCAGCATATTTATGTTTGGCTTATGTGTTTCTATCTCTCAGGTAGTAAATTGTGTCTCATGCTACTCTGTTTGCCTTTTGTTTAGTGTTCTATCTTGTATACTACAGATGCTTGCCAAATACTTATGTAAGTTCTAGATAAGGACATGAGTGAAGGAAAGTAGTCGTCCTCAGCTGAGCAGTAGCATGTGTAAGCAGAGGCGCCCCTCACCCACTGTCACCATGGGAAATACCAGGAAGAAAGGGAAGTGTTTGGAAGGAAACGCATCTTCGTGATTGGGCAAGTTACTGTTTAAGCACTTGTGTATGATGGTCATTGAACATTCAGTTCCATTCTGTTTTTGTTTTTTTCTAGTTTATGAATACCAAAAAATCAGGAAACAAAATTTTATTGCAAACATATATAAGTCTGTTTAGTGGTAAAACCTAATTTGATTTAGGTTAGGCCACTTTAGATACTTTCACATATTCTTTCTCATATATATTATTCACAAAGTTTTTAATAGAAATACTACATTTGATTTGTAAAATCTATCTTGGTCATTAGTGGGGGTGTTACTTAATGTATACTGTATGTATGTTTTAAAGCATTTCTAATGTATGACCAGTTTTTAATTACTGAAGACATGCTAATGCAAGGATTCAATAAGGGAATAAAAGTCCACAATATCATATAGACTTACAGAATCAGTGAAACTGTTACTTGTTTAGGTCCAGCAACTCTCCATTTGTGAGCCTAAGGTTTCAGTACAAATCCTTCTAAATTTAAAGTGATGATGTTCTGTTTTCAAAGAATTATATAGTAGCAAAAGTGAAAGAAGTCAATAAATCTATGGTTCTATGTTTAATATTTTGCAGGAATTATTCTAATTAAACTCACTTTTTGTGTTTTATGCAATCTTAACAACATAGGTTCTGTTTTTATCCTAACTTTACAGATGACCTGAAACTCAAGAGAAATTAAGCAACTTTTATAATGCCACAAACTTTGCCAATAGCAGCGCTGGAATTGTGAGATCAGGTAGTCTTTTTTTTCTTATCCATAGCTATAATCAACATATATCATAGGTATACATCTAGGAAATTGAGGATAAAACAAAAGAATACAAAAGCTTTTGGAAAATATAGAGAAAAGATGAGAAAGAGAAGAAAACAAATAAAAACAGAAATGAGAAATGAACACATATTCTTATTTTAAAAACCATGCTGGCAAGATCTTAGCAGAATCTCTAAAAAAAGAAAGGCTTAGTAGCTAGAGCCCAGAGAAAGCTACCTGCATTATACAGACAGAACTTGGAAAAGTTGAAAGTTATCCATTTTGCATAATTGGTTTCTACTTTATCATAGGCATGACTTAGTTATTCTCATTTATTTTCTTTCCAGAACCTCATTTTAAGGATTTCAATGAAATATTATTCTGAAAGTATCTTAGCAAACTATAAACACACTGCATGTATGTATATAAATCAGTGAAGTAAGGAATTTATGAGAGCATCTGCCTGAGTCTGGATTCTCCAGAAAGTGGAACCCAAGGCAGTGTTATGTGCTGTTGCTCACAGAGGGGTCATGGTCTTGCATAGCAGTAGTAGGGGTGAACTGGGAGGCACAGGGAAGGAAGAAGCGTCCCGAGAGGATGTGTCTGATTGCTGGATCATGAGGTCTATTCTTCAGAATGCCACTTCATCTCAGGGCACTGAACTGTGAGGGAAGAAATATCCTTTCCTTATGTCTCCCAGTCAGCATTTCACCCCATTGGTCACCCATAAAGTTCCTAGAGCTTCCAGATTGAGGTCATGCAGTCTCCAAAAGATCTTTCTTGTTGATATCCTCAACTTCACCATCCCATCAGAAGGGGTGTTAGAGGTCTGAACTGTGCATCTTGAGTGGGAGGTTAGGTGGAAGCAGGTTGCCCCAACCTGTACTTGGTTTGAGATGATTTACAAGCAGAGACTTAATAGCATCAGGAACTGCAGACAGTCAAGAGGGACAGGGTCTGAAGCATTTAGTGACACGTAGTTTAAGGGTCGTCAGTGCACTTTTAAGCGGTGCTTTCTAGAATGTGATCTGCAAAATTACAGAATAAAAGATATTAGGCTTTGTGTTAGTGCAACTGGATAAGTGCACTACTACAACTCAGGGTTCTTCAGAGAGACAGAAAGTCAATGAGAGAGAGAGAGAGACAGAGAGAGAGAGAGAGAAAGAGAGAGAGAGAGGGAGGGAGTGAGAGAGAGAATTGTAGGGGCACTGGCTCACAGTGTTGTACAGGCTAAGTCCCATGATATGCTGCTTGCAACTAGAGACCCAGGGATGCCAAAACCATAATTCATTCTGAAATTCAGAACAAATTATGCTAATGGTGCAATATTCAGTCCAAAGTTAGCTGCCTAAGGATCTGAGGAGGTGAGGTGAGCTCTTGATACAAGTCTTGATGTCCAAAGAGCCTGGAGTTCTTTTCTAAAATGGAGAAGAAGGATGTCTTTGTTCCAGGAAAGAGACTGAGCAAATTCATCTTTCCCTACTTTTTGTTCTGCCTAGGTTCTCAACAGACTGGCTGATGGGTAACTAAATTGAAAGAGGATCTTCTTCATTTTCCCCAACTTACACACCTATCTCACTTAGAAGCAGCCTCACAGACACACCCGAAACAATGCTTTCCTAGCTGTCTAGATGTCCCTTAATCCAGTCAACTTGACAATCATCAGGGCAGGGATTTTGAGCTAGCAGAATTATTTATTGCCTGTGCCCTTTCTATAAGTAGATGGTTATTCCATAGTAGGTGGTTATTCCATGTGGCTGTTAGTTTTAGGTAAATTATAGAGGTACATTTTCTGACAGAGCAATGTGAGCCAATACAATTTTATTTTATAAATTGTATAAATAAATATTTCAAAAATGGGCCATTTTATTATCTTTTTAGTTCTTATAGTTTGTCCATTTACATAACGTTCCTGTAGTGATTGCAACAAAGCACAGGTAAACTGTATTTTGAAATATTAAAAAGTATCAGTGGTTGCTAATTGCTACCATTATGATTTAGTACTCTGGCATACTAAATGCCATTTTCTAGTAAGGATTATTTATTTCCCCAGGATTCTAATTTCTTTTATGATAATCTGGCTATTTGTTACCCCACAAAGGGCATTGAAATTGAAGAATGAGGGTTATTTGAATGTCTGAAAATAAATCTTTTAAATATACTTTTTGTCCCCAGTGGAAATCAAGAAATATGATGTGCTCTGGGGTGTCACATGAAACTATTACCAAGTTGGGAAGAATTTTTTTTTTTTTTTGTTACCAGGGGTTGAACTCACAGAGAAGACTTCTTTGACATCCCTTGGTTTCTCCCAGCAGTCCTAGGAAACAATGCTTATTCATCTGGTGAAATGGACAGAAGTTAGTACACGCAACTGGATTATGCCACAAAGGTCCAAATGACATGTTTGCTTCTGAAAAGAACCAAGTAGATTTATTATGGTAAGGGTGATGAGACTAGTAGAGTAGCTGCTCTGTGCCTGGTCAGATGACCTCAGAAAGTGTTTAAATTGCATTACAAGACCTAATGTATTTTTTTCTTAACTAGCTATGTGTTTTTTCCTAACTATGGACCATGTGATACCCAAAGCAGCAACGTGGGTGTGGGACGATGGTCAGGATGACTATACTATGTTTGTTGATAGCCTGGGCTTTGATATTAAAAGGAATGAAGCTTGCATCCCAGTTTTCTGGACTGAATTGTTTATCTTGGGCATGCTTTTTAATCCTCATCAATTTCTGTTACTGAATTGCTATTCTTGTCTTTCAACCTCTTTATAGAATTGTGCAGAAGATGAAAGTGACAATACATTTAAAATCCTTCATAACTCTCAGCAAGTGGTTGTTAGCATATAGTTATCAGAGACAAATCCACTTGGATACTTCAACAACAAACACACAAACCCATGCCTTTAGCAATTTTCAAGAGTTAGATTCAATTGCTTCCTTCCTACAAAAAATCAACAGAGATAAATAACATCACGGCAAAATAAGCCATGATCAGTTTTGCAGTCTTGAAAAATGCTTCTTAATTTACTATTTCCCACTTGAACTGAGAATGTGTTAACACAAAGAAAGAGCAGGTAAACCAATTCATTTGCTGAGACAACAGCAGCAACAATGATGGCTTATTGCCCAACTGGAACTCTCCTGAAACATATTGTGAAAGAAACTATACAGTCTGCAGTTTACAAAACGTGTAATCAAGAAATCCAAAGTAGAGCTTTGTTCTTTTTTCTCAAAGAATTTCAGCATTTACTCTGGATATGAATTATATTTCAATTTCTAATTATAATTTTGCAACATTGCCTGCCCCTTTCCTTCACCCTCATCAAGAAGATCCTGGGAAACACTCAACAGATGCCCTTGACATTTAAAAGAAAATTTGAGTTTATTTCCAGGAATTCCAAGAGTATCTACAGAAAAGAAAAACAAAAAGCAAAAGAGAGAAACAAACAACAACAACAAACTCAAAACAATAGCAGTATAAATTTTCAAAACAAGATGATAGGAATTTAATAGTGTTTGCAATATTGCATATTGTTAGCTTCAAATGGGTTGCTTAGATTACCAGATATAGACATGTAAAATTGACCTAATAATATGAGTATTAACTATTCTTCTCCAAAAACTAATACAATTAGTGTATATATATATATATATATATACAAATTTATGTAAATGATAGCTAAAAATAAAGACTATGTACAGTTACATCTTTCTCACTTCATCAACTTCTAGTTCATTCTGGGGTTGATACCTAGGAGATGTTAAGTAGACATTATTGTTTGATGAATAGTCTCTTTAGTTAATCTATCAATTTCTGTGAAATTCTTACTGTCTGGATGAAATATGAACCCCAAATGTTCATGTATTCAGAGATGCAGATTTGAAAGATAAACAGATTATGAGATTGCTAACATATTGAATTAATCCACTGATGAGTTCATGCCAAAATGGATTATTAGGAGGTGGTTCCAAGCTGGAGGAAGTAGCTCTCTGGAGGTCCAACATGAGAGGATATATCTTGTTGCTGATTATTTTTCTCTTTCTCCCTGCTTCCTGACCACCAATAAAAGAGAAGTGTTCCTTCATTGTGCTATTCTACCGTTACATTTCTACCTTCCTAAAACAAATAACCATGAACTACAACTTCTACAACTATAAACAAAAATAAGCCCTTCTGTATTTAAGTAGTTTTTCTCAGGTAGTTTTTATCAAAGTTCTTATCAAAATTCTTTCTGACACTAATCTTCCCAAATATGTTCATGGGTGTGTGTTACAGGAGATATTGAACTCTGCCTTTCTCTAGAGGCTCTCTGTCCCACCTTTGTCTCCTGAGTGACTCTAGACTCAGTGGAGACATTATTTTAGGGAAATACTCTCTGATTGCAGGTCTCGATTAGGTCTCTATTCCATAAATTTCATATAGAATTCCCTATCATTTCCACTACTGTATTCTCTGGTAATTTTATACTCTCTGGTTTATTTTCTTACTTTCTCCTAGTAGCAAAACTCTTGCAGATAGGTGAATTAGCCATGTCTTTTTATTTTATGTATTTTGATGCTGTGATATATGGACAATTGTTGCTGCTACACAAATGGGCCTTCTCAGGGTTAGCTGATTCCTAAAGAATGTAAAGTGCAGATGGTCCCTAATTTATGATAGTTTGTCTTAGTAATTTTTTTTTTTTTTACTTTGCAATGGTGGAAAAGTGATCAGCATTCATTAGAAACCATACTGAAAGTTGCGAATTTTGGTGTCTTTCAGAGCTAGCATTACACAGTACATAACTTGATGCTAGACAGCAGACAGTCATGGGTCCCAATTGGCTTGTTTATCATGAGGGTAAACAACAGATCATCTCCTATATACTCTGTTGCTAAATTAAAATGTCTGGTAGTTGTGCTATGTCAACTTGACTTGAGTAAGAACCATCTAGCAGATTAGTGACATCCATGGATGATTGACATATAGGCCAGTAAACTGAGGGCAAAAGACTCACTGCAGATATAGATAGCACAAACCAATAGGTTTGTAGCTTGGACAGAGCAAAAAGAGAAAGAAGGAAATATTTGCATTTTGAGTGCATGTCTATCTTCGCCATTGGCTATGGATTTTGGTCTCTATTTTCCTCCTCTTCCAACAGTAACCTCCTCTACACCAGTAACTACCGTGAGCTTCCAGGCCTTCAATATTCAACTACTAGTGGATTCTCCAACCCTCTAGTGCACAGACAACTATGTACATTCCTCCACCTCAGATCTTGCAGGTGGCTTTTGTGAACTATTCTGCCTCTGATCCTATAAGACTACCTAACAGCTTGCCTTACTTAGTTACACACATTATTTCTATAGACTATGCTCATTTACAGAACTCTAATACAGCAAGTTTTGTGTATGAAATGCAATTTTTACTTGTAACATTTTGATCTTACAGTGGGATTATTCAGCTGTAGTGCCATTGTAGGTAGAGAAGCATTTCTACTTGTAGTGCCATTCATATGGAAATCAGCTAATTCAGATCAGCATCTCCAACCACCTCCTCTATTCAGCTCAATCAGGGCCATCATTTAGCTGCACTACTCACCTCTCAGCCTACTCTCAGATACCTAGGAAGAGATCCAATGTCCACAGCCTGCTCCCAGACAACTAGGGAAAGTTCCTAGGCCTACAGCTTGCTGAAATTCTTCAAACTAGCCAATCTTCAACCTACTTATTCCGTCTCACCTGATCCTTCTCTTGGAAAGCACAGTGAAGGCTCTTGATCACATTTTCCTAGTTCTTTCTACTCCTAAGTGCTTCATTGTATGATCTCTCATGGTATGGAGTGCTCCCTCTCGACATCTGTGAGTATAACAAAGTGTCTTTTCAGTAGCAATCATCTTCTAATATGTTGGCCTTGTGACCTTACATAATAATGAAGTTTATGTTTTTTTCTTTTTTTAAAATAGACAGTAAATATCTTTGTTCATGTGAAATTTTCAGTACCTGCTGTGCTAACCTGGAACTGCAGTGAATGTTCTATCCATTTATCTATGTATCTATCATGAGTGAAATGAGAATAATTTGATGCCAATTTAGAAATATGTTGAGTACATTATTAAAATCTGCTTCCCACACTTTCTATTCATTCTGAAAGAACGAGGCATAGGCAATCATGCTTGACAGTAAGGTTTTTACATTTTCTTCTAAATTATGCACTTCCAACATTGTATTTTGCTTGTAATAAAATTATCCTTGTTCCCTAGTTAAAAATTTATTTTCCCTACTTCTTAGTTTGATTGCTTTCAAGAACTTAATCCTTTGACAAAACATTTGGTTGAGAATAACATGTGCTTCATCCTGATATATCTTTCTAAATACTCTTCCATACGATTATACTTAAATATAATTAAGGAGAATTTTAACTGTTTTGCAATCTGACATACTCGTGGGTGAGATACATGTGAAAATATTCAAAGAGATGAGAAGAGGCAAGGACAGTTTATTTTGGACATTTGGGTTGGCAACACTCGCATCTCTGCCGGTCACATCTGCCATAAGTTGGCTTCTCTTTTCCTCCAACTGTTTCCTTTCTACAAATGTTTTTGAAGCAGGACACAATACTTTCCGCTTCTGGATCTGAGAAGTGCTTATGTTTGCATATCAAGTGGTATGACTTTTTTCTGAAGTATATGAATGCTGAGTTTTGGCTTTGGTATCTTTTCACGGAGTAGTTGTACTGTTTATCTCTTGAGCCTCTACTGTCAAATGCCAAAAAGTCATTCTTTTTGTTCCTTCAAGTCTTTCTATTACTGCTATTTCTAATCTCTAAGAAAGGTTAACATTGGTAGAGAGGGGAATTTGGTTTGCTTTAGAAAACAAAATGAAACTCTGAAGATCATATTGTAGGATGTAAATTTTATAGCACATGCCTTGAAAAATGAACTTTATGTCTGTAGAGCTATATTGAGAATTTAGGAAAGTGGTTGATAAAGCAGTTTAAGTAAGGACAAGAGGGGCACGTTTTCACTCCTTTTTTCTCTGTTCATTTTTTGAACGCAGATTTTGTCAAAGACCTAACTTCTCCCAAATCTAAAGATTATAGGCTAAGCTAGTGTTTTCCAGAGTCTACAGAATAGTTTTCCTTGGTCTTTTTCATTTTCAGTGTAACTCTTAAATTTTTCATTCACTTTCCTACTGATTCTTTCCACTTGATACTTGTGGTAAACTAATTCCTTTAGAGTTTTAGCTTGCATACTTAATTAAATGAAACATTTGAAGGCCAGAGCAATAAAAAGATCACGGTTTTTACTTTCAATAGGGGAATTATGAATGAAAGTAATATGATAAAGAGCCACTTGGAGTGTGTTCTGAGTCTTTCTACCAAAGAGGCCCAGTAAGGGTGAGGCATATATAATGTTGTCTCTACTTGGGACTTAGAAAAATGCCTCTAGGTGAAATGTGTCCATTAGCATAGATAATTAGATGTAACAATAAATGGTGGAAGTTCATTAACTTTAACAAAAATACAAGTGAAATCAAGGTTGCAGTGACATGTCACAGCTTCCAATCAATTCACCAGTTGAAAAGAAAGCAGAAAAACCAGACAAGAAAAAAAGTCCAAACTGAGCAAAGAATGAGGCTGAAGACAAAATTGCCCTGAAGTATTGGAACTTAAATGCAAATTATTTTTAACAAAGGGATTTTACCCTCAATCATGGGCCAATATCAAATTATTTATGACACTCATCTATCTCAATTTTTTTTTTTTGTTGCTAGTTGTGGGAAAGGGGGAAAGAATTGAATCTACAAATTCAAATGTAAACTGTATACCAGAAGTTGAAAATAATCAAATTGAAACGATACGTGGTTAAGAATTAATGCTAAATCCAAGATAAACTTGCTACTCTGGACTGCTCTGCCTCCTCTTCCCTTTGCTAGAATTTTTTAAAAGTGAGATTTACATTGTCTAGTTTTGACTTTTCTGACTAAATAGTAAATTTTCAGCCACTGAAGAGAAAGTGAAGCCCACTAAATGAGTGTATTTCCCAAACTTTTCAAAAACAGGATTCCCCATGGGACTAGGTCTTGGCCAATGTGGTCTAAGTAGAAGTCAATGTGGTCTAAGCAGAAGTCTCTTGGTCCTTCTTGGAATGTCAAAAATTTTGAGGGAAAATCTCTGTTATTTGATGCTGCTAGATTTCAGGTTGATGACTGGAATCCCTGCAGCTATTTTAGAGTATGAGGTAATTTTATAGTAGAAAATGTGCATGAAATCAGAAAACTACAAGAAGTACTAATAAGTGGAGCCACCACAGCCAACATAACTTTGGAATGATCTTGTAATACTTTTACATAAACAAGTAAAATCTTACCTGTTTAAAGCAATATACTTAAGTTTCCACTGGTAGAAACTGAAAACAATATATAATTGATATAAATCTGCTCTGAAATGATTTTTATTTATAGGCCAATAGTCTAAATTTACTTCAAAAAGAATCTTAAAGGTTTTGCTTTGTATTTTTTCCTCTTTACCCATTTGCTCTACAATACTCTGATTTTTTTCCCTGTGCTTACCAAAAGGTAGTCATGGCATGCATTAATTAATTTTATTTATTTATTTCTTTAGTGTCTTTTTGAGACAGTTTCACTATGCAGTTCAGACTGGCCTTGAACTTGCAGGAAACCTCCTGCCTCAGCCACCTGAATGCTGGGATTACAGGCATGTACCAACAGTCATGGCTTTTAAAATTTAAAGATCAAATAGTTTGCCAACCATGTCATCACAAAGATTTGCTTCACTCTTTGTACCTGTATCTTCACTTGAAAAGTGTGAACAATGAAAATGAGTAATAGAATGAAATATGCGAAGCATTTAGAATAGCATCTGGCATATAGTAAGCACTCAGTAAATTAAGTAATTACTGTGTTTTTGGTATGATTAACATTCTCAATGTAAATTACACGTAGAATCTTAAGCGTAGCCACAGTGGTTGTGTTTAATCGGACAGGGACCAATTTAACAACCTTTCTACTGCTCTCAGACAAATACCATGCCCTTCTCCAATTTTGATGTTTACCCTCTGTGAGGCTGAAAAAAAGCCTTAATGATTTTCAAACTTTGCTCATGCAAAATTTTCTATGGTGAGCATTCTTCTTGTGTTAGTGATTAAAAAAATAAAAGAAACCCAATAATTTCTGAGCATTAGAAACAATTGATAAAGCTGTCCTTAAAAGCATAGGCTTCAGAGGCAGATGGACCAACATTTGATTTTCATCTGTGATAGCTGCGACAGAATTATCCCACCTAATTTAACTTTTCGAGTCTGTGTCTCCATCTGTACAGTGCTGATAGTACTATTTGCATTTAGAGGATGCTGGTGACCCTCAGCTGAGATAATACGCATGATGGCACCAACGGTGCACCAGGCATTTCACAAATAGTCAGCAAATTGGGACTATTACTATTGAATATTATTAAGAATATCAAAAAAAGGAATAATTACATTTTAACAAAAGTTAATAAAGCATTGATCCAGTTAAGATCTTCCAGAAAAAATACAATAAGATAGAAACCGTTAAGAAATGAAGTAAAAAGTCATGTGGATGTTTCCCTAGGAACAAACTATTTGGAAATTTGGAGAAACGAAAATTCATGCTTGAGTTAGCATTTAAAACTCATAAGTGTTTCTTCATTTTGTTTTTTTTCCACAGACGCCTTTTTTGGTTGATTTATATGAGCTTCGAGGAGAAATGGTTTTGAAAAACTTTTAAAGGGAAGCAACTAGAAAGATCAATAGACTTAGAGATACAGCGAAAGATAAAAATGTCGTTAAAATGGTATGTACTTGAATTATTGAGGAGAGAAGGGCACATGAGGGTTTGTTTGACTTGCTAAACTGATACTGGGCTGGAGGAAGGGTCGTCCATATAGTACCGCGAACCCTGAGCAAAATTGCACAAGTCTTGACTATATCAGAAAAGATAAATATACCTAATACCTATAGGTGGTTTATGACATTTTCATGACAAAGAGCTGACACCAGTAAGAGGACGAGGGTGGACTTTCCAAAATCGCTTTGAAATGCCTGCTGAAGAATTATTTTCCTGGTGGTGATACTGGAGGTTGAATCTAGGTCCTTGCAGTAACATCTCTAGCCTTTAAACCTTTTTTACCCCCTTAGATAATCTTTTCACTAAATTGCTCAGGTTGGGCTCAAACTTGTGGTCCTCCTTCCTCAGCCTCCCAGAATGCTGGGATTGTATGTGCACACCATGAAGCTGAACTAAATGTATATTTAAATAAAAAAAATATTAGATATGGTATCCAAAAAGAAACTTTCAGAAAGAAAGTCCCCACATTTTTGACACCTCCGTGGTGCAGCCAGCTGTCACAACAGCCTCAAGGATGAAACATGGGAGGTTTGGAGAAGAGGATTTGGGCTTTAACTTCCAGAATGGAGACATTGGAGGGTTGTGGAGGGAAATCTTTCAGTTCATTCCAGTTCATCCCACATTAGCAACCAAAAATAGTATTAAACATCTTGGCAGAATTTGAAGAACAAAGAAATTCTAGATGGAAACAATGCCAAAAGGGAATTTGTATAGGACACTGGGTTATTCTGTAATTTTCCTATTCCTATGGACAAGCAGGTTGCTCTCCACTCATCTGTATAACCAATAGCAATGAAAATCAGAGGAGAAGACGAAGGTGAAATTGTCATGTAGTGATTTTTTTCTTAAGTCTGTGGTGGTTTCTTTTCAAAGTATTTATTATGAAAATCTTCATACCTTCACAATAGTCTAGGCAGTAGAATTAGTCTCCAAATATCTGAATCTCAGTATCAAAGACCATTCATATTGTCATTCCTGGTCCATCTATTTCCTCTCATCTTTCCTTTGTCAGCTGGGGTAAATAGTAGCTAAAAGATAGGTGAACCAATCTCTATCTTCCCATAGTTCATATTCTAAGAAAATACATTTTCATGGGTATTTTCAGATTAATGAAGTGAGCTTCATAGAATCAAATTTGATTGAGTGAAAAGTGTAGATAGAAAAAATTAAATCATACAGAAGATGAGAGAAGCTTCCTGCATGACGACATAATTATGAATTAGATAAAGAATGGGGTAAGCTGGAAACTGAAAGGAAAAATGTGAAGCAAGATCATTGGAGTGAAGTAGCATGGTGAGAGAGAAAAGGGCAAGTGTTTATCACTGGAAGGTAAAGACCAAGGAATGGAGGGAACTGGAGAAGCTGAAGAGAAAAACAGACATAGGTTCATGACTGAAGACCTTGCACTTGAAGGTAAGCAATGTAAAATTTATCTTGGCCAATATTGCTGGAATTGGATAATGTTGGGTACTGTAGAGATTAAAGTTAGGAAGTCAAAGATCATACAACATGATCTTTTTTTTTATTTTTTAATATTGGTGGTTTTGAAGTTCAGTCTATGGAGTTAGGCATCTTTCAGAGACTTCGAGGTGAATAATACAGTTTTACACTTTAGATGAATTATTCCAGTCACATTGTACAGGATGAACTGGAGGAAGCTAATAGGTTTACTAATCAGAAGACTATTTAAGAAATCCATGTGAGATACAATTTGATTGTATATAAATGATTAAAATTGGCAGAGATTTCTAAAATATATTATTAATTGATGCATGAGAATATCCCTCAAGTTCACTGTTTACAACTTCATATGTGCATTGATTTTAAATAATTCACACTATTTTGATGTTTGTCTGTAAAATATATCATCATTCTGGTCGCTGTTTTCATGTCTTTTTGTCTCACCCTTTCAAATATTTCTGAAGTAAAAGATATTTTCTGTGAAATTTTAAAATTATGATTTCTTTCTATTAAATTAATGTATATTTGGGGATTTTTTGGATACATCATTATTTATTTTGTCTTAGTATATTGATTTTTAACCCATATTTCGAATCTGTGATTCCTCCTAGAATATTTTGGAGTTCAATCAATTTCCTGGTGGTACAAAACTTGAAATATGCCATTATTCCAAGATTAAAAGTTCTGTTTTACATTTCAGGTAGTGTTAATATGAATGAACTATATTTAACTTTAAATTTGAAATAGATTATTAATATGAAGAAACCACATTTCAAATGAAAAAAATTTTAAATCGATTTCTGTTTTCTCAAATTCTGACATTTAGAAAGAGGTACAAAGAAAATGGAAGCATTTCATAATTGGAATTTTGTTCTTCAGGTAATTACTTTAATTTTTCATACTGCTTTCTGAACAAAGTATAACTCTCCAGAAATAGCATTATGTTTTAGCATTACCTTGCCATCTCTAGTTTAGCTTATGACCTCAGCATATGAGGATTGTGTGGCCTTATTCCAGAGAGTAACATACCACCAAAATTATACAGCAACACACCATAACCATCAATCACTAATGCTTAGATATCAATGCCACTTTTTAAGAAAAAGAAGTGTCACCCTGTGTGCCCATCATTACACTTTCTGGGAAGATCACTTACAATTTATACTAAGCTAGAAAAAATACCTTCTGAAAATAGTCTATTGACCTACTGAGAGTAAAGATATCTAAAAATATATGACAAAATCTTTGTCAGCCAGCTGTACGTACACAGTTGAAACCATGGAGATTTTGTAAACAATCTAAACAGCTGAATAGATTTTCTCAAGATTTTCCCAGGCAGAATCATTGGCATTATGACTAGAAAAAAAAATGCAAACCTTCTGTGTTTGAAAGTTGCCCTTCATTTTGAACTCTTTTCTTTTAGCCAAAATTCTTCTTAAGATGGAGTGTAACAGATGTTTATTACTTACAGGAGCACCCAAACACTCTAAAAAATTGTACACATTCTTAGTATGGTGTGAAAAGCAGGAGCCAATCATAAACATTTAAAAGAAATTAGTATTCAAGAGGAACAACTCTAAAGTTATATACATTAAAGGAAGAAAACCATACTGTATTATTTAGACTTCCTATGTTCCTAAAGGGAATCCCTGATGTAAATAGGAATTGTTAAAAAAAATTGCAAGGTAAAACTCTTGGATTACTTGTGAGTCACAGATCAATTTCTGTGATGCTTAACTTGGAATGCTTGCTTCTTTCATCCAGTGTTGATGATAAAATAGGCATGAGCATGAGATTGGTGCTTCAATTGATTTGGGCGTCCATGATAAGAGGCTTTGGTTTTCCCATTCTCCTTATGATGGAAATGTTCCTATTATATGCTGGCTTAGGTCAAAATCTTCATGCAGTAGATGCCATGAATACTTTTACAGAGTCTCACAATACCATTGAAATATCTGAGAATTTTCCAAGTCATAGATAGCAAATAGAATCAAGTGAACATACCAATGAATGAGTATGCATTGGCTGTCTTTATAAGTCCAGAAATCATTGTTTTAACATTGTCTTCAGACATAAATTATATTAAAATTTTTAGATGGGCCCATTTCTTTAATTTTCATAACTCTGAACCTAATTTATGAAATGTGAGGATTCCAGGACATTTCTGAAAGTTGTGATTGTTCACTGTCATCTTAGCCATTATTTGCTAACACTTGTTCCTAAAATATGTCTATGCATGGAGCATAGAAAAGACAGAGCACCAAGACAGGTGCTGAGTCACTATTGAGATTTCTTGTGGCCAGGAGAATGAGGAGAAAAAATAGGAAGTTTATAATTTGCAGCTTGTTACTTATAAATGTTAAAACATCAAATCATCTCATTAGTGAATGTTACCTTTAATTTAAATACTTCGATTTTTTGATGATGGAATGGCAATTGCATACTGCCGTAGAGGTGAGGCTAGGAAATCGCCATGAAGCAGAAGTCAGGATTCTGTCTTTATTTAGTGACACCAATGCTCACAACTTTTTAATGACAGAAAATAAGGGCCTGCCATTATTGTGTCCAGGTTCCAGCTCTATCCACAACATCTGGACTTAATTTGAGAATCTATTTGGTTAAAACTTACTTTTGAAGCCACCAATAATTGGAACACCTATAAAACATATGAATAGGTGTGTGACCTACTTGGTAAAATCAGCAGAAAGTAAGCCAAAATACTCCATAAAGTTGAAAGTTTCCTGCATTCATTATAGTGCTCTATTGTGAAAGGATAACTATGGTAACACTTGATGAAATCATATCTTATGAAATAATCAGCAGATATGAAAATTCCTTCAGGTTAGTTTTGCAAAATTATCCCAATGGATGAAGTTACTGCCTTTGCTAAATTAGAAACAAAGCATTAATCAGAAATTACATGTATGTAGCTTAACATTTCCCATTAATAAATTCCAGAAATCTGATTTGAAAGCTTTCGACTAAAAGCCAATTAAGAAGATTTTCATGTGTTACAGGAAACAGAATCTTAATGCCTCTTAATTTGTTCCGTCAAATAAATGCCACGATGAAAGTTCCAGGGCAATATGAACTATGTGTTCCTCATGAGCCAAAGGAATCATCGCGGTGACGGTAAGATTTGGAATGGTGCTTTCTGGCAGGTGTTTTGGCATATCCACATGGAAACGTGATGGCCCATGAGAGTAGTGGCAGATTTGCCTTTTCAATGAATCAAGAAATTAGCTCTCTGGCTTAAACATCAGGAGTTAGACATATATTTGAGATATTTTCCTTTCTTATGGAATTCCAAATCATCAGCAACTATGGTTAATCAGGACAGGGAGAGAAAAAAATCTTACTGTGGTCAAATGATTTGGGGAACAAGTTTAGTATATTCCCATTTTTGGCTGGGGATAAATAATCAAAACCTCAACTGAAATGACCTGACATCATAATTATCCAACTTTTTCCTCCTCCTTCTCTTCCTCTCTCCCTCCCTCCTCCCCTCTCTTCTCTTCTGTTCCCTCTCTCTCTCTCTCTTCTCTATCTCTCTGTCACTCTTTCATACTCTCATATCTCTTTCTATACACACAAATGTGTGTATTTAAAATCATCAGAAATGTCACTATATTGCTTTTATTTCTGTAAGATTCATTTTGTAATTTTACACTGGAGACCTATGGTCTTTCTCTTGGCATAACATATGTCTATAATAAAATGCATATCTATGGGCTCTCTGTCTATGATTATTTTCTTTTGGGCTCTAATGACAAATAAACCCAATGATCATTTTCTTCTGCTGTTGCTATGTATGATAGTTAATTTCATGTGCCAGAGTGGCGAGTTCATGCCTCCCATGTAATTGTTCAAACACCGGTCTAGATGTCACTATGAAGTTTTTGTTTTGTTTTGTTTCGTTTTTGTACCGGGATTGAATTCATGACCTCACGCATGCCAGGCAGGTGCTGGTGCTGCTGAGATAAATTCCCAGCCTCTGAAGTTATTTTTTATATGAGATGAAAATTTAAATTGTTAGACTACGAATAAAGCAGATTACCCTCCATAATGCGAATGAAGACTGAGGTTCCTCAGAAAAAGTTATTAATGAACCTTCAGACTTGACCTGCAATATTAACTTTTTCTTGCTCTCCAGACTGCTGGCCTGAACTGAAATCTTCAGACTTGACAGTGACCAAAACTGCAAGTGCCAGTTCCTGAAAGCAAAACAAAAACAAACAAACAAACAACAGCAACAAAAAAAAACCAAGGTAAACCAAACCAAACCAAATCAAACCAAAACAGAATAAAGCAAAACTCTCTGTTTCTTTTCATTTGTCTGTCTGTCCTCCCAACCCTCTTTATTGGTTGTGTTTGTAGAAGATAGACTAGCAGGAGGTTGACAGCCATGCATATTGGGGGATACAGTGTTTCATATGTGACCTGAGGGATTTTTTCCCCTCCTTTTCTTCAGGTGATTTGGGTCTGGAAAATTTCAGACCACAGTGATTTTCACAATTGCTTGTAAAGGAGATAAAAAGTTATTTCCTGGGCTCTATAAACAATGATTCTGCTTCAGTAGCTCTAGGATGGGATGACTTCCTTAATGAATACCCTGAGTCTACTCCACCACACACACTTCGTACAATTCAGTTATGAAAAAATATCTGTGGGAGCATCACAGATGTCATTTCAAGACAGCCAGTATTTTCATGGGCCATCAAGTTTCCAAGTGTACACAGCAAAAGGTCAACTGTAGAGCTCCGTTTCAGAACTTACCCTCTCTGTAGTGGCTCCTTTTGCTCATGAGTGATACATAGTTCACGTTGTCCTGAAACATTTACTCAGGAATCTATTTGGTGAAACTAATGAAGATTCTATTTTCTATAACATGTGAAATTCTTTTTTTTTTTTTATTCTTTTTGGCATGGAGGATCAAACTCACAACCTCTTGCCTGCCAGGCAAGCATTTACGCCACTGAGCTAAATCCCTATCCCTATTTTTTTAGACAGGTTCTCACTATGCCAGTCAGGCCAGCCTTGAATTCACTTTGTAGCCCAGGCTGGTCTTGAACTCACAAGGATCCTCCTGCCTCAGCCTCCCAAGTTCTGGGATTAAAGGTGTGCACCAACATTCCTGGCTTAACATGTGAAATTCTTAATTTGTTTTTCATAAAGTAGCACAGATTACTGGAACAGAGCATTCAGGGCAATCAAGGATGCCTTCAACTTTTTTTTTTTTTTTTTTTTTTGTGGCACCGGGGATGGAACTCACAGCCTCGCACCTGCCAGACAGGCACTTAAGCTGCTGAGCCAAACTCCCGGCCCTGGTTTTTTGAGGCACGGTCGCACTAGGCAGCTCAGGCCGGCCTTGCGCTTGCGTTGTAGCCCAGGCCGGCCTCGAACTCACAATGCTCCGCCTACCTCAGCCTCCCGAGTGCTGGGATTAAAGGCGTGCGCCACCACGCCTGGCTTGGATGCCTTCAACTTTGAGAATGATGATGGCAAAATAGCATGAAGAATTTTTCTCTCCTATATTCTAATTCAGGCATTTTAGGACAAATAAAATTAACTTTATGGTAAGATGAATATGATTTTAACTCCTTGCCACAGAAAACACAAGTTAAAAGATCACTAAATTTGCCAGAATCATTAAATTCATCTTTTACACAAAATTTATCTCATGGTTTTATAATTCTTTCAAAAATCATCCATGGCAGGTGGCCACCAAATTCAACAGGAGAACATCTATTTGGAAATATTGATGGCCTCACAAGTAGCATGCTGCATTTTATGCTATGTTACTTCCTTAATCATTCATTCATTAACTTGCCAAACATCTATCAAGCATGGACTTGTGTCTTGTGAAGACACAAGAGTATAAGAATAAAAGAGTTCTCATTCTTACAGAGTTCATCACTATCAAAAAATAGAAGTCATTTATACAAATCCATACAGAATCACAATAGAATGCTCCTAATCAAAAATTTAAGTACCAGTTTTTTTTAGTTGGTGAACTTATTAAGAAATGAAACATCTACCAGCATGGATATTGAAATAAGAGAGACCTGAGCTATTAGTCATGATGCTGGATAAGTGACTTACTGTTCTATGTTGAAGAAACAGGTATAATCATAAGCTATTTCTCACAGGGCAATGATGAAGTTTAACCAAGACAAGACCTGCAATATTCTCATTCAATGCCTGTCTTTTAATGATTGCTTCATAAATTGCTATTAAAAATGTATCAGTTGTAATTTTTAAGTGTTATGAGAAGAAAAAGAAATTAACCTTCATTAAAAGATTACTACTTTCCATGCATCGCATGCAAGATATTTTTCATACTTAGAAAAACTGAAATAAAGGCACAATTTATACTACCCTCCAGAAGACTTTAGAAACAATCAGACTTTTTTTCCCCTGTAGATTGAGAAGAGTGCAACATGTTTGGCTCCCTGAGAGACTGTAATGATATACTGAAACACACTGAAGGGTTTTTTTTTCTGGTAAAATAATTATGTTATCATACAAACTAAAATGGCGAGGCCGACAAATCCATTTTTACAGAATCAATTTCTACCTGCCAGGATAAGAACCAATGATCGACTGTTCCTAGGCTGTAATGAAGCACTACGAGGTTTCTATCCCAGAAGTAGGTTAACTTTGCCTTAAACTATCTGCCTCTCCAGGTACTATCTGTTGCCAAAATATTCGAATTTCATGTATGAAGTACAAGTAGAATGTGGAGCTATGGAACTGGGCTAAACATTTCCAATCTACACTTTCAACATTAGAGAAACCATCTGCTTGTTAATTTAAATTCCTAACTAGAGACTCTACTCCCTACCTAATAAATATTAATTAGAGCCTGCCAGATTCAAAGCAAGAATCATCATCACATTTGCATTTTGGTTGATTCATAGCCTAAAGAAAGTCCCTCGAATCTGTGCTTTATTATATCTGTCATAAATCTGTATTCATTCATGTAATCATCTGATCTTTCAAATAACTGTGCAATAAATAACACCAATCACTTATATATCTGTGTTACATAAAATGTGAAAAACTGATACTCATTTCCATGTCAAATGAGATTCTGTTTGTAGTTTTCAAAACAAGAAGGTATATGAAGCAGCCCAGAAAAAATCAGATCTCTGAAGCCCCTTTGAGAGTACCTTTCCTTCAGTGAAGGAGATGTACTAATGTCTGTTTAGTAGTGAGCAGATGACCGTGAAGAAGGCTGCAAATAATATTTCAACTTCTCACATATTTGATCATTCAACAAATAAGTATTGAATGTTTTCTCTTAACCAGACTCTGGATATGTGACAATAAGTAAATAAGACAGGATCAGACAAATCCTTGATAAAGTTCATATCCTAGAAGGACAGGCAATAAGATATAAGCAAATAATAATTGTCACGTTCCACATAAAGATGTTTCAGTCAATAACGAACTGCATATGTGACAGTGGTCACATTATATTATAATATTGTAAAAACTATTGTTCCTGGTGATGTCAGAGTCATAGTAATGTCTAGTGTAATACATTACTCAAGTGTTTGTGATGATGCTGTGTGTCAGAAAAGCTACAATACTCTTCATCACATAAAAATATGCAGCACATAATTGCAATTGTAATCAACTACATTGTTGATTTTTAAATTTACTATAACGTACCTTTTCATTGTTATTTTGGAGCATGCTCCTACATATAAAAATGTTGACTATAAAGCTTTAGGACACACTAGCAATAGCTTCATACATGTTGTATTTTCTGTGTCTTTTCATTGCACCATTTTATCTTGTGCTTTGTTTAATCTCATGTTACTTTGAACATCACAACCTCTAAGTGCACAATCCAGAGGCTACACCAGGTTTGATCTGGAAATGCAACTAAAAGTGAACATCAAAATTCAATCAAGATGACATAAACATCCTGAATAATCCAATAACAGGCAATAAATTGAAGCAGTAATAAAAAACTGCCAACTAAGAAAAGTCCATGACCTGACAGATTCACCTCTGAATTTTACAAGCACTTCAGAGAAGAGCTAATGCCGATGCTATATTCCTCAAACTACTTAATAAAATTTAAAATGATGAAATTCTTCCAAACTTAATCCTGGAAGGTAACATTACTCTGTTTCCAAACCAGAAAATGACCCAACTGAAAAAGAGAACTACAGGTCAATTCCATTAATAAATGTAGATGCAAAAATCCTCAACAAGATTCTGACAAACAGAATTCAATAGATCGTCAAAAGGAGTGTGCATCACGACCAAGTGAGTTTTATATTTCCAGGCTTGCAAGGATGGTTAAAAATACACAAATCAATAGCTGGAGTATATCACAGAAACAGTAGCAAGTACAAAATTTCATAAGTATCTAATTAGATGCAGAGAGTCTTTGACAAAGTTCATTATCCACTCAAGATAAAAACTCTGAAGAAAATAGCTATAGAAGGACCTTATCTCAATCTGGAAAAAGCCATTTATGATAAAAATATTGCTGACATCACATTAAATCGAAATGCATGAAAAGCTTTCCCTCAAAAATCAGGAACAAGACAAGAATATTCTATAATTTCTCCTGTTTAATATAATAGTAGAAATATTAGCCAGGGCAATTAGGCAAAAGAAATAAAGAAAAGGATACATATAGGAAAGGAAGAAGTCAAATTATCATTATTTACAGAGAACCTGGTCCTCTCTACACGGAATACCCAAAAAAATTCTACCTAAAGTCTCCCAGAATTAATAACCAAACTCAGTGATGTAGAAGGATACAAAATCAACAAACAAAAATCAATAACCTTCCTGTACACCAATAAAGAACTTACCAAGAAAGAAATTAGGAAAATATCATTAATAGTGCACCCCCAAAAGTATATTTAGAAATTAATCAAACCAAGAAAGTGAAAGACCTCTACAATGAAAACTATATTACTCTGAAAAAGGAGATCAAAGATAACAGAAAATGGAACAACATCACCTAATCCTGGAAAGGCAGAACCAATATTGTTAAAATGGCCATATTTACAAAACTGATACAAAGATTTAATGCAATGCCAATGAAAATATCAACAGTGTTCCTCACAGAAGTAGAGAAAACAATTTTAAAATTCATTTGGAACAAGACAAGACCCATAATAGCCAAAGAAACCCTAGGCAACAAGAGCAAAGCAGGGGACATCACAATTCCAGGTTTCAAATTATACTACCAAGCTACAATGATAATAACAGCATGGTACTGGCAGAAAAAAGGAGAAAAGATATGTGGGTCCGTGGAGCTGAGTAGAGGATGCAAAAACAACCCCAACCACATTCAGCTATCTTACTTTTAACAAAGAAACCAAAAACATGCTGAAGGAAAGAAAGCACCATTAACAAATGGTTCTGGGAAATATAGCTATATACATGTAGAATATCTAATATAGATCTATAAATCTCACTATGCATTACATTAAAATCAAAGTGAATGAAGATCTAAATGTTAAACAGAAAAACTTAATTTTCTGGCAGTTAAAATAGGTAAAGCTGTTGACAACATAGGCAAAGACTCTCCTACTACAAAACCAAAAGTAATTGAGATGTGTAATGTATGTGCACTAATTCTACACAAGAAATATAAACATTATGTATGGTAATTGCATGAATGAAATTCAAAACAACCCCAATTGCCCAAGAAGTAACAGTAAGAATCAACAAATATGATTATATTAAATTGAAAAGTACTGTGTAGCAAGGGAGACAGCTAAAAAAGTGAAAAGACAATATGTGAAATGGGAAAAATTTTCCAACTATTCCTTGGCAGAAGAATAACATTTAGAATGTATTTAGAAATATTCAAAAAACTAGTTTCCCCCAAAATAAAAGACTTAACTAAAAATTGCCAACTGAAATGAATACTTAAACATTTCTCAGAAGAAGTACATATGATCAATAAATACATGAAGAAATGTTTAACACTTCTGCTTGTTAAAGAAACAAAAATTTAAAAAATACTGAGATTCTATCTTATTGCAGAGAGAATGGCTACTGTCAAGAAATGAAATAACAACAAATAGTGGTGAGGCAGTGCTGACAAAAGAGGCCTTCCACACTGCTGGTGGGAATGTAGACTTGTGAGACTGCTGTGGAAATCAGTATGGAGATTTCTCAAAATACTAAATATAGAAATTCCATCTTACTCAATTATTTCCCTTTGGGTATTTTCCTAAAAGAGTTAAAACATTATTGCATGCACAGTCATATTTGTAGCAGCACAACTCACAATAACTGAATTTTGGAAGTAGGCTATATGTTCATCAACAGAAGAATGGTTGAAGAAAATGCGAAATTTATGCTAAGTGGAATATTACTCTACCATAAGGAAGGACAAATAAGACATTTGTAGGAAAATGGATGTACCTTGAGACCATAATGTTAAGTAAAATAAATCAGATGCACACACTTAAATATTATCTTATTTCTTTTACAAATAATTTGATAACAAAATAAAAGGTAGATAATAGGAAATAGGAACATAGATCTTTTACAAAAAGGAAGGGGACCAAAGTAAAGGGAGGGAGGGGACTGAGAGGCACAGGTAAGAGAGAAGAGAGGAAGGGTATAAAAAGAATTGTGATACACTGTGTTATGAACATGCCCCAACTCCACACCATGAATATAACATTATGTATTTGAATCATGTACTAATAAAAATTTTAAAAAGAGAGAAACACTGATTAAGAAATACAAAGGTGGAAAATCAGTCACATTCAGGTGTGTCCTATTCCTCCAGAGTTGTGGCCTTGAAGAACTATATGACATTCACACAATGACTAAATTGCCTAAGGATGCATTTCTCAGAATGCACCTATTTTACTAAGCAACATATGACTACATAAGTATTCGATAAGGATTCTCAGGTAAATAAACAAGATGATGCAATAGAACTCAAAGAGTAGCTTGACAGATATCACAAAGTGATGTGTAGACTTTCCATTTAAAAGTACAAAGAGGCTAGCATTGTGAGGGGCACTGAGTCATGTGAGGAGAGGGATGAAAAATGTGTGTGTGTGTGTGTGTGCGTACACACACACAATTGCATAAGCACATGGTCTGGGCAGGCAAGAGATTCAATCACAGTAGGCCTGCATATGTAAAGCTGAATGGAAAATCAATAATCGCTTACATTTATTAGAACTTATCTTTCTCTCAACATGTCCCTATTTGTTTATGATCCTTCGATTCACCAGCAAAGGGAGCCCTACAAGCAAGGACATTTTGGTTAAATCAGTTAATGAAAAAGGAATAAAGTCTTTTCACTTAGATGATTTTAGAGTTTTGATATTCAGTGTCATCGGTCCATCTGGAGATTTTCCCAGATAGGATTGAGTGACATTTTCTATAATGCGCATCTGGCGTCGAGCTTGCTTTATAATTTCTTAGTGAAACCTTATTCTTGGCTTCACTTCTGAAGGCAACATTAGTATTTTTGCCACTAACAATGTCCCCATAAGGTCAAAGTCAGTGTAAATAGAACTCTAACTTGAAGCAACGAAACACAAGAGTTTCAGTTTGTTTGTATTTTAAAGCTCTTCTGATTGACTTTGCCCAAAGCCTTTTATGCTTTCCATTAGCTGCCATTCTGATCTCTGGATGGATAATTTCCATGAGAACACATCTTTGCTGGAGAAAGTGCTTTCTCTTCCCAGTTACTCCATGCTCATTGCAAGTCATTGCAGACCTGGTATTCAGGCCTCACATTTTTTGGCGGGGGGCACCGGGGATCGAACTCTCAACCTTGTGCTTGCCACACAAGTGCTTAAGCCACTGAGCCAAACTCCCAGCCCTAGTTTTTTGAGGCAGGGTCGCTCTATGTAGCTCAGGCCTGCCTTTGGCTTGTGTTGTGGCCCAAGCTGGCCTGGAACTCACAACGCTCCTCCTACCTCAGCCTCCCAAGTGCTGGGATTAAAGGCGTGTGCCACCACACCCAGTTTTTTCCAGAAAATAAATTGTTTTTAGAAAGCAGTCTGTTACCCCCACACCACACAGACTTGCTCATTCTTTTGATGTCTGGATTTTAACTTATAGCCAATAGATACAATGACTGAACCCCTCACTTAATCCAGAAAGTACTTGTATACTATAGGCTGACAGACCTTCATCTGCATTTTTTTTGCACTAATAATTCCTTCTTTGCCTGAAAAATCATCTTTAGCATATCTAACACTCTTCTTAGAAAGTTATCTGGAATATCTTAGCCCCATATCAATGCTATGTTGCTAGGATGAATGCCCACAGCTCTTATTAACACAGAAATACACCTAATAATGATAATACTATGCATTACTGAGCTGTTTTTATATGACCCCTAATTATCTTGTTTACTCTAAGAATATTATGATACATGGTCCACTTCATCTTGCTCACTGATAGATCTACCCTTACAACATTCACCTAAAAATTATGTCTTCTGTAAGTAAACTTTTCTATAGATTTTATCACCACTTAATCAGCTTCATGTGAAGTAAAGATCATGAAGTTTTAATTTAGACAAACATGAGCCAGAAAAATGTAGTCCTGCTCATTAGCTGAGTTACCTTGAGAATAACATCTGGATACTTGCCCTGTGCATGTGAGTTTTTTTTTTTTTTTAATTTGGGGAAAACATCTAGTTCCAAAAGTATGATTGGGGGTTAGGAGAGTGATTGCTATTTGAGAGCTAATGAGGACTGAAATCTCTTTTCTTCCTCACTCTTATCTACAGTTGGAGATGGATTATACAGTGAGTCTTCAGTGGGTACCATTAATAGATAAGATCTATCAATAAACAATGTGATGTTTTATGGTGTCTGTCTTGGTTACTTTTCCCTCTTGCTGAGACAAAACACCTGATACCCACAATTAGGGGAGGAAAGGTTTATTTAGCTTACAGCTTTTGGAGGTTTCAGTCCACAGTCAGCTGGCTCCAAGGCAGGGTGGCATGGCACAGGAACAACACTTCAAGGCAGCAGCCAAACAAAAAGCAGCCAGAGTTAAAAGGGGGACAGAACAAGCCTCTTCTCCTCCTTTATATAATACACAGGACACCTCCCCCCCAGGGTGGGTGTAGCCTCCACAAACATCCTTGCCTTCCTTTGCACAGGATGAGGATGTTTACAAAGTAAGACTCCTGGCTCCCTGCTGACTCTCTCAGCTAAACTTCTGACCTTCTCAAATTGTAATAATGACCAGGTAACTGTGCTATACACCCCCGGATGCAGAGCTGCTGAGTTACTTAATTAAGCTGCTAGACTTCTCAAGTTGACACAATGTATAAACCATAGCAGTGTCCAATGGAGCTGAGGTGCTGTTTAGAGTCGAAGTGGATAACTGTTGAGCATGGGGGTTTGGCCAAACCATTGAAGCAGCCTTTGCCATGGATCGTCCTTCTGGACTTCATGTCTGCCTATTATCTGGGGAAAATTGTCTGTCTACTGCCAGTTGCTTTGCTAGTTTAGCTAACCGGATTTGGTTTCCTGGGCTAGCAACTGACAACCATGATTAACGCATCTATTTAGGAAAGTATGGTGATACTATCTACCCCTTTTCTATTTAAATAAAATATTTTTATAAAATATCTAGCAGGGACATTTGTGACACAGCAAGAAACCAATAATTAGTAAGCATTTAAATTGCTATCTTTCATTGTTTTATTACTTGCCATTTTCTAAGTTCCTCACGTCACATTACTAATCTTCAAACATTAGCCTACTGTTTTGGGAGTCTGCTGACAAACTAATTTTTATGGTTTAATTATTTCATTAAAATGCTTTAGCCAGCCTTGTTCACACATGGATTCAGCAGATCTTCTTACAGGAGATACTTGGCAACATTTGCTGTTGGTCCATCTCTGTGGAAAACTACTTGGATCAGAGAAGCCATGGGGTCTCTCTTTGCTGTCATTATCATCTTTGTGAATATTCATCACAGCTTAGAAGTTATGATAATGAAACTATTAATCCTGGGCTATGTTACTGCTGTAGGAAACTCATGTCAGAGAACTCCCGACCTTTTTCTTATTCCTCTCACCTGACAGCCCACAGCACTACTTCTAAGACATTAAACACACACTGGGTAGTATTCCTATTTCAAATTTTAGTCACTTGAAACACATTTCTCATTTTTCTTTGACTGAACAGAAAGCTTTTCTAAGGTTGGGTCTATAACTGATGAATGCTTTAATACATATCGTAGATAGCATACATATATTGGATAAACTGAATGATTACATCCAAATTAATGTGGTTGAAAATTACAATGACTTGTGTAGAAATGTTGCAGGAACACTCATCATATTTTCCACATTTTCTGGTGTTTCTTCCTAGGCCAGTATTATATGTTTGTAGGCATCTAGATGTGTCTTTGCATATACCATACAAGTATAATAGAAAATTTAAATAAAATCATCGATTCCTAAGAAAACACAGCACATACAATTTGAATCAAGTAGAAACACAACATCTAAATATTTCTCCATCAGAGATATGGAGTGTCAAAAACATTTCCACAAAGATAACACCATACCCAAGTAAGTTTCATATAGAAAGATAATGAATAATAATTACTTTAGAATGATGACTGAATCTTAGATGAAATGAAAAAATAACGTGCATTCTCATATACCAACAAGAAATTTGTAGAAAATAGGATACACAACAAACACTCTTAGAGTAGCAAAAGGAACTAAAGTTCTTAAGAAAATCAGGAACAAAACCTTTTTGTAGAAAATTTCCTATTAAACAATACCTAAACAAATGGAAAGATATTCCATGATCATGAACAGATATGCATTTCATAAATTTGTATGATTGTCATTTGATGTCAAACTGCTTCATAAATGTTATGGAATTCCATAAAAATCCAGTTGTAAGCTTCAAGAGCAAGCTGCTGGATAGTCACAACACTGGAAAAAAAAAAGATTACTTGCTGCTTAGCCTGAATTCTCTAGAAAAATTGATCTACTTATTCTTCATAAGTGAATATAATTCCAGAAGAGCAAGTGTGAGGAAAGGATGGAAATGTGGCAAGAAGAAAAAAATAAATTTATATGAGAAAAATAAACATAATTTTTAAAGTGACATCACAAAACAAGTAATATTTGGTAATGGGAGTGAATCCACAGAGTTTCAGTGAGTCCTTGGACAATATTGACTGAAATCACTGGATTTTCCAGAATAATTCTTAGCATTGGGAAGAAGGAAAATTCCTTTGTAGTATCCTTTCTTTTGTCTCTTGGTTCGCAGGTCATTTCATGTAGTTTTAACTTGCCCAAGTGTTTGTTGTGCTACCTATCCCTGTTTGGTAAGACCTGGGAATTCCAGCATCCAACACAACAGCAGCAAAGATGTACAGAATACGGGCTCAGAGTTTGGCTCAGTGGCTTAAGCACCTGTCTGGCAGGCGTGAAGTTGTGAGTTCAATCCCCGGTGCTGAAAAAAAAAAAAAAAAGATGTACAAAATAAGAACCCTACTGGGGTGAACAAATAGGTGAATGTGAACCAGCAAAGATCCTAGTCTGCCTAATCCATCTGTCACCACCCAGGTGTGACTCGATGAATTAGCATTTGCAAAGAGGTGTGATGAACTCTCCATATAGCAGACCTAGCAAGGACAGGAATTTATATTACTGGGATAGGGAATTGGTGTAACTATTTTGGAAAATAGTCAACATCTAGCAAAGTTAATCATTTGCATATCCCACAATTTTGCATATAAATGTAGAAACTTTATTTTTTAATTATTTTTTATTAATATAGTATTTTATTGGTACAAATTTGCAGGACACAATGATTACATTTGTTGTGGGGAATGAGCTCATGTATGTAACACATCTTTAATCTTTTTATCATTCCTTTTGTAACCACTCCTTCCCCTCTCCTTCTATTTCTTGGTCCCATTTTTCTTTGCAGGAGATCTATGTTACTATTGTCTTTTATTTTGTTCTTTAGTTATTTGGGTTTTGGGTTTTTTACAACAGAGAAACCATGTGATATTTAAACTTGTGTGTTTGATTGATTTTACCTAAAATTATGGTCTCAAGGTGAATTTATTTTCCCATGAATGACTCAAATATATCCTTCTTTATGGCAGAGGAGTACTTCACTATGTATAAATGTTGCATTTTCTTTATCCATTTACCTGTTGAGGGACATACAGGTCACTTTCAAGATTGAGCTATTGTGAACCATGCTGCTATAAAGACAGTTATTTATTTATCACTTTAACATGATGTTTTAACACTTTTGGAAAGATACCTAAAAGAGGAATAGCTGGAATTTCTATTTTTAATTTGTTGAGGAATCTCCATAACTGATTTCCGTAGTGGTTGTACCGGTGTGCAGTTTCACGAACAGTATAGAAGTACTTTTTCCCCCTAAGTCTTGCCAGCATTTGATTAATAACCATTCTTTGTGGTATGAGGTGCAATTTTTGTAGAAATTTTTGTATAAAAGAGCACCTAAATGAATGAAAAAATACGCAATAATTGTGCAGCTGGAATTTGCGTTTCTCTAACGGATAGAGATGTTAAATATTTTTTTCAAATATTTATTGGCGATTAGAGCTTCTTCTTTAGAGAAGTGTCTATTCATTTCAGTTACCCTTTTTTAGTTGTGTCTTTTATTTGGAGTAGTTCTCATTTTTTAGTTCTTCAACATATCCTAGATAGTAAACCTCTATCCAAGAAATAGCTGGCAATTTTTTTCCCGCTATGTAAATTGTATCTTCACTGTATTGTTTCTTTTGGTATGTAGAAATTTTTAATTTGATATGATACCATTATTTCTTGGTATTACTTCTTATTTAAGGTTCTGTTCAGAAAATCCTTGCCTACGCTTATGTCTTAAGAGTTATACCTATTTTGTCTTTGAGCAGATTGTTTCTGTTTTAATATTTAGATCTTTGATTCATTTAAGTTTTAGTGTAGTGTATGGTGAGACATATGGATTTATAGTCAATCTTCCATATTTATGCAGCCAGTTTTCCAGGCACCATTTGTTAAAGAGGCTATTTTTCCTCCTGTGTAAGTTTTTTGGCTACTTTATCAAAGATCAAATAGCTGAATGTGCTTGGAGTTGTATCTATATACTTTATTCTGTCCCATTGACCCAGATGTTTGTTATTTTGCCAATAATTTCCTGACAGTACCACTGCATCTTTGTAGTATAACTTGAAGTCTTGGATAGAGATGTTCCCTATTTTGGTCTTGTTGCCCAAGATTTCTTTTGTTGCTTTGGATCTTGTCTTCTACTGTATGAATTTTTAATATTATTTTCTCTAGTTCTGAGAAGAATGTTATTGGTATTTCAAGTACTTTTCTTAAATCTCCTGAGCATGTCAAAAACTGTGTGTAAGAATATATTTTATGAAAGCAAAATACTTGAAACAACTACTGAAGAGTAGATAAAATTCAGCTTATTAAAATAATAGAATAGCCAGGAATTTAGCTCAACGGTGTAAGCACCTGCCTGGCAAGCGTAAGGTCATGAGTTCAATCCCCAGTGCCAAATAAATAAAAAAATAAATAAAAAACATAGAATAATGCACCACAGAAAAGATGAATGAATTATAGCTACATGTAAAACATATAACTTCACAGACAAAAATAAGAAACACAATAAAGGAAATAAGCATTTTTAAAGGATTGCTAGTAATATAATACCAGTCATCAATATCAAAACAAACTGTCACGTAACCTACTTGGGAGCACTACAAATATAAAATAAGCACATGATAGATTCTCCTAAAATTTCCCACTTAGAAAGGTACAAGTAGATGGGATATGGAAAAGGTAGGTAGGTATATGTGATGGTAATTAATAAAGCTTTCTATGGGTATGTGCTGCCTTCACAGAGGTGTGCTTCCTTTATTTTTGTCATACTATTGCTTCATACTTTCAAATGCATGCACATATAAAATTATGTGTGCATTATCTATTATTTAATTTTAAAAGATAGAATAAACCTTTTTGAAGGTTCTTTTGAAGAAGACACTGCTGCAGTGGGAGTCTCACAAATCTTACAAATAGCATTCCATTCCTCTCTGCTTTCCTCCCAATGTAAACTGTTAGCTGTTCTCTGGGCATCACACTTTGCAAAGCACTAACCTGATAGTCATTTTTGCATGACTTGAACTGGTAACTTAGGTCTGTGTAATATTTCAACTCGAAGTCTCTTCTTGTGTTTCTGACCCCAGGGATGAATACAAACATCATCAAAATGGTATGAGTGAGAAATGTAGATATAATTCATGAATGCTGAAGAGGGAAGAAAGGTCCATGAGCCAAGGAATTTGTGAAGATCTAGAGACTGAAAAAGGTATTTGCATAGATTCTCTACTCAAGGATTCCAGAAGAATTCAGTCGTGCAAACACTTTGATTTAGCCCAGCGAAAGGATTTCAGACATCTGGCTGTCAGAACAGTAGAGACTGTATTTGTGTCATTTTAAGTTTGTAGTAATTTGTTTCAGCAGTCAGAGCAAACTAATGCAGATCTCTTCCCACAAGTCTTCCTCTATCCTTTTCATTTTCTCTCCCTCTTGTATAGCATGAATTTTAAAACAACTTCACAGAGATAAAATTTATACATCTTAAAATTCCCAGTTAATTGTACAATTCAGAGCTGAAGATATAGTTCAGTGGCACTGCACCTGACTGGAAAGCTCAAGGCTTTGCGTTTGATTCTGGGTACAAAACAAACAAACAAAAATATTATATGATTCAGTGAGTTTTAGTAAATTTACTACATGCAATAAATCTAATATAGACCATTCTTTCTGCTCCAGTAAACCCCTCTATGTTTATTTATAAATAATCCCATTTTTACAGGAACCTAAGACAACTATGAATCTACTTTTGGTCCCTCTAAATTCACCTTTTCTGGATATTTCACATAAATAGAACCATTCACCAAGTGATCTTTTGTTTCTGACCTCTTTTTTCGCCATAACATTCCTGAAGGTTATGTGTGTAGCATTTATCAGTACTTTATTTTTTATTATTGCTGTATTTATCTATTGTGTGACCACCCCATTGCATATCATATATTCCATAGTCTACTTACACATTTAAAAATTAATAAACATTTGAGTTGTCTCACATTGCACTTTAATATCCCTTTCTTTCCATAGCATTTTATACTTGTTTCTTTGTAGAATGTGAGATATTGCCTTATACTTGTGAACAGAAGACAAAGTGTATCTGGTCACTTGTCTGTGCCCGTAACCTGTATCTGGCAAATAGTGGGTATTATGTGAGGATCAGTTAAAACTGTGTGCTGCTTATGTGACCCAACCTTCTAGTTCTGCCTCTAAATGGGTAGCATTTCTATTTCCAACCTTGTCTTTTTTAGTCACTTTAGTTTACTTATTTATTTTTACGCTGAGCTTACTATTGTCAGGTTGCCTGAGTCACATGTTCTTCAAAACCACCTTCCACATATACTTAAGGTAAAGCACAACATTCTTTGTAAAGTAAAGGCATAGATAGAAATTTTGGAGAAAGAGCAGTTATTTAAATTAAAAAAAAGTTATGTGTTTTTTCATGTCTTTTTGCTACATCACACTATAGATCTAGCTAAAGAATAGCAATAGTGAAAACATAAATGAAAACCCCTATTCTCAAGAGCTCTAAGCATTTAAGATCAGAGAAAAAAAAATCCTTTGTGAGGTAAAGTTAAATTCCGCTGGATGCATCCGACATTCAGCTTTGAATTCCAATAATCAGCAAAGAATATTGGCATATGATTCCTAGGAGCCTTCAATGAATAACTCTTTTTAAGGATTTAGTTTCTCTTTCACAGCGTTTTGGTAATCACTCATGCTGCTATGAAAATCTGATAATGGTTCACAATGCATCCTGAAACGAAAAAAAGAATGCGAGACGAAAAAAAGCAAGAAAACCCACAACATGAAGGCATTATCAATTCAGGCTCAATCAGGCTTCGCAGGTGGAATCAGTCTTAATTCAAAGGGCCCTATCCTCAGAGATTGAGGCAAGTGATCCTTCTCTTTGTGGCCTTTCAGAGCTTTTCATTCTGCACAATCGTGCCATACACCAAGTGCGAAAGCTGAGCTTTTGGAAATATGTAACAGTACGTTGAAATGAGAAAAGGAAAGAGGCAGAAAGACATTTTATTGAAAAGAATATTGTAGAGCTTAGTTCAAAATTGGACACTTGCCTTTGATGGGTCTGCTTTCAAAATAGAAAATTGATTTTCAGTTAACCAACTGAAAGAAAAATATACAGCCCCACTCTCGCTCTTAATTCTGCAGGCAGTCCTTCCTTCCTAACCGCTTCCTTGTAAAGGCATTTGAATACTTTGCAAATAGAAAGTGCATAGGGCCTAGGCGTGCTGTGTTCTGAACAATTCAGTCTAAATTTATGTTGCTGTGCTTTCTGTTTTCACCAGGGCTGGAAAAAGAACATTTTCATGAAGGTAAGATACAGTTTAGAGGAAATTGTGTGTGCAGAACTCAGGCAGTTCTTTGTATCTGATGATGTGTAATAAGTGAACTACATTCTAGTATATAAAATGTGACACATGCGAATTAATTACTAATACTGGCTTGATTTACATCAAATTGCCAGTGATTTTTCATTTAAAATTATCTATGAAAAAATTATTGTGGTTTATGATCCATTTCAAATGAGGAACTTTAAATAGGCAAGACAGTGTTATGGAGTGAAAATACTTCAGAGATTTTTGTTTGTTCGTTTGTTTCTTCTACTATCAGCTGTAGGAACACAAATATATTATCGTTTTTCCTACCTCAATTTTCCTTTCACATGGTATAGTGCCTAAAACATACTAGACTCTCAAAGTATTTTGAGTGAGTAATTGGATGAATAGTATGTTTAGCTGGTACTTACTTTCATAAGGCTTTTCTTTTCAAATCTGTAAAAAATAAAGCAAAATGATGTTGGTGCCAAGTACAATAGGACATGCCTATAATCCTAGTTGCATGGCAGACAAAAGTAGGAAGATTGCAAGTTCATGGCCAACCTGATCAACTTACCAAGGCCACATCTCAAAGGAAAATGAGAAGGGGCCAGGTATGTGACTCAGAGTTAGAACCTTTGCCTAGCATGTTAGGCCCTGGGTTCAATCCCTAATACTTCAAAATGTAAATTGGTTTCGTGCACTTAAAAGTGACATTTTTATTAGTTCACTTTTTACTGCTGTAATGAAATACTGGAGATGCTCAGATTATAAACAAAAGGGGTGTTTTGGCAATCTTGGATTTATCAGTCAGAGGCAGGTGGCCCTGCTGCTTGTGGATCTGTGGCAAATTAGCACTTTATGGAAGGAACATGTGGCAGCAAAGCTGTTTACTCTATGAGAGCCAAGAAGGAAAGAGACAAGAAGAAAAGCTGAAGTCTCAGTAAAACAAACAGTACCAATATAAACCCCTGTGATCTAACTCTCTCTGAGAAAATCCATCTCCTGAAGGTTCCACTTCCTCACAATGGGGCCATGAGCTGGCAAACAGTCTTCAAGGCATGGATCTCTGAGAAACACTTCAGATCCAAATTATAGTATCATACAACATCAATAATCATAAAGTATAGGAATGGGGAATCAACTAAGTCAGCATTCTAATTCCTGGTGCAACAGTCAAATAAATGATCCTCTTGTCTGTGCATTAATGCTGCAAGTTACTAGACAATTTATCACCTAAGTCAACAGCATATTTGTTAGCTTTAATTCTAAAAATATCTCATAAGGAGCTCAAATGTAGCTACCTAACACACAATTGCTAATCTTTCCTCTGAGATAACACATGCAACAAGATGTTATACACAAGTGTTTTTGTATTATGGGACTTTTAACAATAGTGAAGAAAAAATAGATTGGGCAAAGAGACTCATTTCTTTTTCTTTTTTTTTTTTTTTTGCGGCACCGGGGATTGAACTCACAACCTCGCGCCTGCCAGGGCAGGCGCTTAAGGCACTGAGCCAAACTCCCGGCCCTGGTTTTTTGAGGCAGGGTCGCACTATGTAGCTCAGGCCGGCCGTACGCTCGCGTTGTAGCCCAAGCTGGCCTCGAACTCACAACGCTCCACCTACCTCAGCCTCCCGAGTGCTGGGATTAAAGGCGTGCGCCACCACGCCCGGCCTCATTTCTTAACGTCCACTAAAATTCCATATGTTGAAGTCTTGGTCCCCATGTTGGCATTACTGAAAGGTTTGGAACATTTAAGAGTCGGGTTCTATTTGAAGAAATTAGGTCAATGGGTCTATGCATATGAAGGGAGTATTGGGACCTCGCCATGTCCTTCTCCTTTGTTTTCCAGTTGCCACGAGGGGAGAAGCTTTGCCATACAACCCGCCGAAGTGACATTCTGCTTTACCACGAGTTGAAAGTTATGGAGTCAATCAACCATGGATTGAACCAAAATAAATCTTTTTTCTTTTTAGGTTGATTTTTCTCAGGTATTTTTACAGTGAAGGGAAGCTCACCAATGAAAACATCTCTCCAATACTTTGACACTAAACTGTTATTTCCTTCGATCCATTATCTACCATCTGACTATATAAGCAAATGTTGATTATGGGGTTCAAAACACACTGCACTAAAATATGGCACCTTTACAATTGAGAAGACAGCACAAGCAGGACAGCCACTCACACTTTTCATCAAGCCTGCTCACCTGAAGGAAGTCATAGCTAATATGTCTTTTATTATAAGGGCCTCAGCTGTGCACCTAAGAAGGGAAGAAGATATTTCTTTTTTCCTACACACAGAATGTATGCAGACATTGATAAAATTAGAGAGTGAAGATTCTTTTATTGCAAGTTTTTGAAAATCTGTGCTGGCTATTTTTTCCCTTCCCATTTCAAATCAAGTAAAGAAAAGCCATAAAAAGACCAAATGCTCGATGTACATTCCCTGGAGTTTGAAAGGCAGAGAACCTGGTACCTAAATTTTTTCCCAAAAAGTTAAAAGTACAAAGCTATAGCTAAAGCATGTTATCTAGGAACAACATAGACATAAAGACTATGTCTGGGAATGCTACAAAAATTCCCAATGTTCCACTGGTTTCCACATGATGGAGAACAGTCCAATTGTGTCCCTTGATAGGCACACTTTCCTAAAATAACTAGGAAGTAGGATGACTCTACAAAAAGAGTAAGCCTCTAAGAAACAAGAGCCAGAAACATTGCAAGTCACTACTTGGAAGTGTCAACATCTCCAGATCAGGGTGCAAAAATGAAACATATGATGCTACAAAGCACCAGTACCCAAGTCCTTCTCTCACAGATCAAATGTGCCTCACTTTCACTTGTCTCTCTTACCTTCAACTTCTGGGACCCAAAATTTTGCCTACTGGATATCTTGAAAGGAGGAGCAGGAAAAACAGGTAAAATTGACCATATTCCTTTATCCTCCTGCAAATTTTTGAGCAAAATTGAGACCCGATATGGAGAATTAAAGAAGATTCCTGAAACTAGGTTTTATTAATGGGAAAAAGGAAATTCTTCATGTTTTGCCTGATGATCACTGGATATTGCCTAAGAATAGAGGTATTATTAGCAAGAAGAAATTTACAGAATGGATTTGAAGAGTTAGTATCAAAAAAGAATAAAATTATTTCCTTTCTAATATATTAGTAGATTCAACTTACTCAATGATATATTTATATGTAGAACCTTCAAGTGTTTATTTGTCTATAAGTGCTTTTGCTATAAATGAACCTTTATGTTTTCTATGGGTCAACTGCCTTGATGACATATGAAATTAATAGTGTATTAGGAAAAACTGTGAAAGACTTTAAAAGGGGATTTATTTAAATGAAATGATGGGAATTGTTTAGTAGACCTCATTGGATATATCTGATCCTATAAAAATGTTTGCTCTACAGTATCTGACTTGATTATTTATAACTCCCTAGAAATGGAAGTTTACTAGTAGAAAATTGATGGCATTGTAAATGTTTTCTATCCATGGGTTTAAAATAGTTCTTGTTTGTAGAAATGAAATTTTTTCAGAAAATAATAAAAATTTCAATAAATCAAATATGTATTTGAACAGCTAGTTACATCTTAACTTAACTTTCATTACTTACTGAGTAATCTGAGACCTTTGACTCAAGTTTATACTTGGGGAAGGGATATGATCATACTTTCTTTTAAAAAATCCTTCTTAGCAGAAGACTGCAAGAGCTGGCAGAAGATATTACTTACTCTGATCTTCAGGTTCTCTGGAAGATGAATTCTACCTAGTTGATATCAGAGAAGCAGTGTTGTTATATTCTCTATCAAAATGAGGTTCCCTGGGCAGATACACTGAACAATAGCATGTATTCAAAGAGTAGGTAAGTACTAGAAGCACAAAAGTAGACATAATACAGCAAGACTTTGTGCGATTGGTGAAATTTATGAGAGAAAATCCATTGTTTATAGTAGCATATATGTTTTTTCCATCATAGTTAAGGAAAACTGCCTGCATTCAAGGACAATAGATTATTCTGAAATGAATGCCTATAGATAGTAAAAGGCAGGTGTTATTTATCCATACATCAATTTTTATTTCTTGAACTTTTATTTATGATAAATACTTGGCATATATATTCTAGATTGTACCTAATCATCCTTCTCTTGGCTGGAAGAAATTAATGAGACAATCACTTCTCTATCCAGGTTTTTACCTTTGATATAGCAAACCAAAATAGCAAACTCTATACTTGGTTAGATATTTATTTCCTAGTCACTTTCCCTAGAATTATAAGTTTCTAAAATATTTAATTCCTGAGTTATTTCAGAAGACACTTTTATTATCTTTAGTCACATATTTCACTGTCTTTCCCAAATGAATTTCCCAAGTGAATTTCCATATATCTCACTGTCTTTCCCAAGTGAATTTCTTAGTTTCATTTATATTCAATATGCATATTACATGTTTTCACATTTGTTATGGTAAAGCATTATTTATCTTTGTGCATATTTCCTAATCAGGAGAAAATAGACCATGTTTCAGTAACAAATAAGTTCAAGATATCAGTGCTTAGCACATTTATTTTTAGGCTTCATTCATACTAATTTCACTATGTGCCTGGTAAAGCTCTGAGTCTATAGAACTCCATGTAGAAATTAAGCAATTTATTCTGCGTTGAATCTTGTGGTTTTGTGTTTTCTACATGAAGCCTTATCAAAACCAATGTAAAACAGGCTGAGAAATCTGGATAATTCCGTACTGGCAACTAAATGATTAGTTTTAAGAGTGATTCTGGTAAGTGTTGTCTCAACCAGGCACATGTTTCACTTAACTAAGAATTACTAGGACCTATGTTCACAGTGGGTTTTTTTTCAGTGATGTTCAGACCTCACAAGAGGCACAGGTAATCATCAGATGGATATCTGATGATCTAAAGAGAGTCCTACAAAACTTGTGATCAGGTACACAGGACAGGTAACATTTAGCTTTTTCCTGGTATCATTGGCAACTGTACTTAGAATGCTTGCAGCAGCAATAGAAGTAGCTAGAGGTTCAAACCAACATGCTCTTATGAAGCATCACTGGCAGTAATCACAAACTAATTAAATAATTCAATATCTCCCTGACCTACCATCCATTATCTCTCCAACTGTTTCTTCTGGGAGAAATTAACAGCATATCTGTCACCTGGAATATTTTTGATATGCAGTTTTTGGAATCTTGATCTTGTTTTTACAAAGCCAAATCATGGAGATCTTGAAAAAAGGCAATAAGTAAGCAAGCCATCACAGTCTACCCCTTTATCTGTTGAGCAACCTTACACATCATGAGGTAGTATATCTATTTGTATGTATCTCTCTACCTATCTATATCATGATCTATCTATCTGTCTATCTATTTATATCTGTATGCTACACAATAAACAATTTCTTCTGCCTAATAATACACTTAACTTTGGAGAAATGGATATGCTCTGATCTATCTAAATAGTATAGGAAAGAAGTCACAAAATGAAGTCAAACTTTCTTTTACTTCAGTCACAAATTAAATTTAACTGAATGTTCTTTAACCTAAACATTAAATTATAAAAGTAATCATCACCAACTGACTATTATTAATTAAAATAAGCAAACAGACCTGGGGAAAATTGGCATGCTATATTTTGGTTGATATGAGAGATCCTCTAAAATTCCTACAACAATTATAAAGAGTGTACATGTTTACTTTTTATGCTAGGTATATTTGTACCATTTCTGAAGCTAAGTATAAGGCTGTATTTTCTTTTTTACAAAAACTTGTTTATCTTACCTACAATTGCATATTTCCTTTATATCTCACATTTTCTTGGTTATTTACCTAGACAAACTGAGCCAAATCATCTTTCCTGACATGAATCCCACAGGCTTATTCTTATTGGGTGATAGCAAATTTCCTTTAACTTTCACTCTTATGGGACAGAAATACCAAGAGACTCCCTAGAAACCCTATGGGCTCTAGAGAGATTTTTTTGACCATACCGTGTGTGAAGAATTCAGACTTCCCTTAATCAGGATTCTTTCATCAGCCTATACCTATTTATCTGGTGGAGCAAGAAACTCAAAACTCAGGTATAAGTCTCATTTTTCAGTTCAAGAAATAACTTTACATCACCTGCTCACAGTTTTTTATCCATAAAAGTTAATGGGAATCTAATCTATAAACACCTAAACTTTCTGGAAAACATATGAGAATAGAAGTGGATTTTTAGGCATCAGAATGACAGACACTATTTCTACTTTCACAGTTGGTTGGCTTCTCTGCTTAGGTATGTATGGCTAGGCATAAAAAGATCAATTGATTATTTATTCAATGAAAATGACTCATTCTGTAATATATCACTAATACTATCCCTACTTGTACTGCATCTGCGTCTTTGGCAGGCCATTTAATTATCATGTCAGGTCAACTCCTCCTAGTTGATGAGGTCCATGGTAATGCCAATAAATTCTGTAGGTACAAACTTACTGTCATGATTCCTGGCTGATTGTATGTTCCTTGGATCAGAAGTAATGTCATGAAGGATATCATAATGATGAGCAAAATATTTTGTGTGTTTATAAACCAGCAGAAGGGTTACAGAAAATGAAAACAAATGAATATCCAGAATATGTAAATATTCTAATAAATAAGGAAACTGTTGCTACTTTAGTAATAAAATAGTCCAGCAATTAGCTTGCCACAGGTGACCACAGGGCCCCAAAGGAAATGATTGCTGCCACTTCACAGACCTCAGTGCAGTTCTCTGTTGAGAACAGAATCTATTAAAAGAGAGCCAAAACCAAATTTGTTTTAGTAGGAACAAGTCGATGGTTTTGTACCTTTTTATATTATTCTTACTTAATGATCTAATGAGAGCATTTTTCTATGTCTTAATTATATGAAAATAAAATCACCAATATATTAATTGCTGGTAGACTTCGAGTTTGTTTTATACTCAATGTTAAGATAGCATGTTTTCTTTATGTGCAAAGGGTAATATCAATTGGAGTAAGCTGCAAGCATGCATACTAATCAAAGGAGTTTTATCTTTGAAGTAAATATAAAGCAAGCAGTCACTTTTATAGCCTGAACTTCTAGAAAAAGAATAGTACTAGTTGTCTTAATTACTGACTGCTGTGTGCCTTTACCTATTACAGTTTCATTCACTTATACTGAATTGGGCTTGCAATTTTTATTCTTTTTTGCCCCTTTCATTGGAAACACCATGACAAAGGTTTAACTAAAGTAGCTTCAGGCTGTACTAGGCAAAGTTGAATTGACTTTGCACAGCTTGACTTCTTCAAGTCTTTGGATAATTAGCTATGAACAGCTAGTTCCTGGGGCTTGTGGGCCATCAGGCTATTTTTAAAGGTACTCATGTGTCAAAGGAAAACACCATGGGGCAAAGCCCATGCATTGCCTTCTACCATTTTGTGTTTCCCCAGGATTTTAAAACTACACTCCAAATCCGTCTTTTATAAGAATACTTCCTAAAGAAACTGTTGCTGCTTATGGTATTTTGTGAACCTTACATGTAGCTCATCTAGAATCTTTGTGTATTTCTACTAGGACATGCTTTTTCTTGTTTTTTTTTTTCTTGCTGTTATTACTATATTTATTTTGCTCATTCTACCATTCTTCTTCATCTTGAATACTTTATTTACTACTCTATTATTAGCTCTCAAATGGAGGATTTTGGCCAAGTACAAGTGACACTGTTGCAAAGTCCATTAATTTTAAAATCAGTCAGTCAGTCACTCATATATGAGCTTGATCCTCATTTATACTACATCATATGGTAAAATATTTCTCAAAAGAATTAAATCTTAATGACAGACAGAGAGACATTTCACATACGGGAAATATAATTTTTGAAGAAGGACCCACCAGCCATTTATCACAGGATATTTATAGCTACCTGTTCATGGAATTACTGGCTTTATTGCTGTCACTCATGCTCAACCTTTACTTTTCTCCTACTTTTTTTTTCTCGTAGTAAGCATTGATCCAACATTTTTCAAATATTGCATAACAATGTTACATTTTTTAAAAGTTCTGCTAAATTTATATATATGTATAATATTGCATAACAATGCTACATTTTTCGAAAGTTCTGATAAATTTATACATACATACATATATATATATATATATATAGAGAGAGAGAGAGAGAGAGAGAGAGAATTTACATTCTTCTCAATTTCCTAACCTTATAGACTAGCACACAAAAACACAAAACCTCTTTTGTATCTATTACTTTCCACATAAGAATTGTGGAGATTAACACACTCTATCATAACAATTCCAAGAAGAAAATATTTCTGCAAATGAAGAATACAGATTATTTGCCACTGATCTAGATGAAGAAGAACACGCTAGAGAAGTATGCCCAGATTTGGAGCTGGCATCTTTGGGGTATTTGCCAACAATATGATGATAGCTGTATGGTGGAATCATCCAACCTGGGCAGCCTCCCAGGAACCTTGCTTGCCTGACATTCTATGAGTTATAAATATCCATCCTGGCTAGGCTAGTAAGATATCAAAGAGAAGATTTATAAGAGCAAAGGCCAGAAATGCTTATGTCACAGAAAATGATTTTCACTCTCATCCAATTTTGTAGTCTCATCCCCTCATGTACTACCTAAAGTTATTTCAGGAAGACCCAGAAATTAGATGAAAGATTTGCTAATAATTTAGAATAAAAGTCTATACTCCATGTTTCATAATTGTTTTACTTAATTACCATGTACTGTCTTATTTGCTTTTTATCATTACCAATAGAAGCTGTAGGGACACACAGATTCATACTTGATTTAAGTAGTTCTAATTATCTCTTTTCTCCTTGTATCTAATTTCTGAATTATTACAGATGGCTTGAATTGTCAATGAGAGAAAAAGGCATTTCAGTTCATTTTCCTTGACTCAAAAGCTCATACAGGGCACATGTTATGTTTTATTTGTCTTTGTATTTCTAGAGGTTAGCATGGACTTAGAGTGCATTAGCTGCTTAACACACAGTCTTTGAATGATGAGGAAAATAAGCCAGTGGCTGGATGGAGGTATATACATGATAATAAACAAAAATATCTATCAAAGCACTACTGACAACATCAACAATGAGTACAAAAAAAAAAGAGTTACAATTATGGAGAGCCTAGTCTCCCTGACTCTGGAAAATTGAGTCTTGAATTCCCTCTTCTATCTTCTGTGAATAAAAGCAATCGATGAGTTGTTCTTCTTTAACTGCATGGTTGAAATCTGGGCCTTGTTCTAGTGGGGTTAGAAAAGAATAGAAAGAACTCAGACTTTTGCCCTAAACAAAGGAAATATTATACTAGGTATAAGATGAATAGGGAAAGACACGTCCATGGATAGATTGAAATCATCAGATAGTCAAGAATCTGTCTCTCTGATGCATAAAAACACCAACTTGGGTGGCTCCTAGTGAGTTATCTGAAGGAGAGGTAGTGTTTATAATCAGTACTGGTAACAGTAACATAGAGTTAAGTGGATTTGTTGCTCTCATTTGGATTTTTGTGTTCTAAATTACAGAGATTCCTTCAGTATAGGAGTGACTTGCCAAATAAGAACAGTGAATGTTCTGGTCACAGTGATGAGGTGAAAAGGCTCACTGAAGTTTTGCCATATTTTTAAGCCAATTTGTGCATCTTTTTAAGTGTCTGAGAAATTCTGATATGTTGTTATCTTCGATTCGGTGGCAATGTTATTAAGCCCCAAATATTAACAGTGGTATTTGATGTTTACTTATTCTGAGAGTCAGCCTAAGATTTGGAAAATATACAATTTTTATTCCTACTTTTGGTGTGCCTCCAGTGATACTCATTTTTACGTGTAGAAAATTTTACGCCAGCAGGAAGTACTATAAATGCCTATGGCAATGATTTTAACATGTACCACCTATTTTCAGTTTTTCCTCATTTGTTTTCCTTCTGTTTACATGGAGTTGTAATCTCTAACAAGCAGCACTGGCCTCCCACATTATTTATTGTTTCAATATAGGGGACAATTACATATAATTAGCTGGATGATACTCGCTTGCTGGTGGAATTTGCTATGAATGCATTTGCTTCTTCAGGGAGTTGCTTTCTATTTCTTGCACTGCTGCTCTGATGCTGCTTAGAGTCTTACCTTTTTTTCCCCCTTCTTATTTATTGCTTCATTGATCCGAGGCAGGAAGAAAGCATATGAAAATCGGCATGCAACAGCCTGTGAATAACTATCACAGGAGGTAGAGAAATAGTTGCATACCAAATAGAAAACATCCAAAGAGTCACAAGGTAAACTTTCAATAATACATTTATTTGTGGCGAAGAAATTCAAGTGAATTTTGGCAGTGCCTTGTGAAACTTTGTGGATATCACCTCTCAAAGCCATGAAAGATGTGATTTGGGGTGTAGGGTCTTCTTTCTGCATTGTGATGTATTCCACCTAATTTAATTTTCCAGATGGCTGGAGGTCACTATCCTGTTATGAAACTTCAAAATAATTAACATTTTTAAGAAGATTTTCTAAACTACATTAGTGTGTTTTCTCTGCTTTTTAAAAATGGAATTTACAGAACACAATAGAATATACTACACTATTTTCCAAAACATGAACTTAACCCAGGTTGTTCCCAGAGATAGCATCTTCGTTCCAGTGGATCTTGAGGAGTTGTGATATATAACTTGGTATTTCTGGAGTTCTGTTTCTGTTTCAGGCTCTGTGTGCAAGAAGAGGCCTCTGAAAATATGGATAGAGAATGCCGTAGGTATTTGCTACTGAGGCCGGTAGCCTGTTTCTGACCAAAGCTACTCATCTTATGATTTTGCATGTGCAAGTATGAAATCTGATTTAAATTGAAGTCTCCTCATTCCTTGTCTTTATTCTTTTCTCAGTTTCTTTCTATCTCACATTGCTACCTTCTTGGTATCCTTTATACATACTCCTTTGAGCTGTTGTCATATTTACCTTGGCCTCCTGACTTGACCTACTGACGTATATCTCATCTCTCATTGAACTTTGTATAGATCCTATCTTTAATAGATTTTAGAAGACAGTATCTGTAATGCTAATAGATGGTGCGCTATCTCTTTTTAGTATTGTCAACTAGACATTTTTAAGATCACAAGATCTGCCTTTCTAATTCAGTTGAGTACACTACAATGTCTTCTCTGCCTGAAGAGCACTGAGTGATCTTGAACTCTCCCCCTGAGTTGTACGGAAGAGGTAGAAAAGGCATAGAAATGAAGTAATCAAACACTGACACTTTACTCATAGAAACATGAAGCCTGGATAAGCCAAATGATTGTCTGAAGGCATAACCACAAATGGGACTAGAACCATACTTCTTAATTCAATCAAAATTTTTTTCAAGAATTCGCCATATTTTTTAAAGGTATTTGACCTCCTTAGTTTCTACCATAGAGTGTATCTCTTGTTCCTTATTTTATACCTTTTTTATCCCATTGTTTCTTCCCTCCCAGTGCTTACTGTTCTTAGACATGGTTGTCCCTAAAGATTAAAATACAGAATCATGATATATTGTATTCAGATTCCTATTACTTTATCACATGTCTGAAACACGTCAACAAGTAGTGTGTCTGTTATGCAGGTTTTCTGGGTTAAAACATCCCAAATCTGATTTTCCATGTTCATTCACTTTGTTATTATTCTTTTACGAGTTAGCCTCTATTCTCAAATGTCTCCTTAATTTTAATGTAAAGGTCTTATAAGACAGCTCATCATTCAATATAAATAAACTGAATTTTCCAGTATTTGTCATTTTCACCTATGTTTTCCAAGTTCCTACAGATACTACATACTAAATAATTCCCTAATAAAATAATAAAAAATAATTTTTATCTGAATTTCTTTCATTGTAGCCTTATGGGTAATTACTAGGAAATAAAAACAAAAACAAATTTGATTGATGTGACAATTACTTCTACCAGGTTAACTATTGTAATTGTGGAGATTTTTCTCATCACAGTTGATTAATATAAACTTGATGAAGTATTCTGGACATATTGTATGAAAAAGATAGTCTGAACTCCACCAAACAATTCACTCTTATTAGGTCCGTTTCTAAAATGACAGTTGGTAAAACAGCCTTTCTAAAACTATTATTAAACATCTTATACTAGTATCCCTATATTTTTCCCAACTTGTACAAAAACTATAAGGTTCACAACATGTATTTGATGGTCATCTTAAGAAGATCTAAGAGTATAAGAGAACTTACTCAAATCCCAGCTTTGGTATTTACTTGTTGTTTATTCTCAAAAATTGATTAATTAGCTCTATGATTTTCTTTCTTATTTATAAAATTTGGACAGTAGTACCTCACATATTGTGAAAATTAATTTAAGGCCTAGACATAAAGCCCTTAGCACAGCATGTGGTTTCAGGATAAGAAATACTAGCTTTTTATTTAATATTACACTTTTAAAAATTACCTACAACAGATATTAAAGAATAAGAAATTGATTCAGTTGGAAGTCACAAAATATTTGTGCAAACACTATGGAAAGAAAACTACAAATAGAATGAATGGTCCATGGATCTTATCCTTAAATAACTTATAACCAAAAAATTTTTTTCTGTTTTTTCTTAATGCTTTTCTTTTTTTAATGGACCCCAGTGATACTTGGTGTTTATCATTTTGATTTCAACTTCTCACTAGGACAATATTGTTTTTCAATGTTAACTTATTACCTTCTCCTTCCTATTTCCCCTCCAACTCATGGCTGCTTGGCACTCTCACAAAATCATCTCTCATAGATGTTGCTTAATTTTATTTTATGATCACAATCTGTGCACCTTTCTCTTGGCCAGCAGTCCTTGCCTTACTTCTGTCACTGGAAAGTGGAAGAGACGTGAATGCTACAAGACAGGTTCTCATCTTCAATGGTAACACACTCAAATTTCCTCTACTCTTAGTGGTAAGCTAACACTGTCCTTTACTACTAGTTATTAAGGACAGCCTTTTACCTAAAATCCAGGCAGAAAAAATTATTTTTCATACCCCTGAATATCAGTCTGAAAAGAGAAAGAAGTTAAATACTTTGTTCAATCATTTATTAAAATGAAAGTAGCACCCTGGGGCTACAGGAACATGGGGAGCCTTTGCCAGGTTCAATTTATTTTTAGCTATTGTGAATTGCACATGAAAAAGACCCTAGTGTGCAGTCCTGTCCTGCTGACATTTCCACTAGGTAATTTACCTTTTGCTCCACTCTTTCTGGAAAACCCTCCAGTTATTTTGTGAGATAAGCAATAGGTGCCTTTGCTTCAGTGAATTTTTGCTTGAGCTTAATGACCTGCTCCAACTCGATGTGTACTCCTGCTCTTGTTAAAAAGAAAATGTTGCTCCTAAAACCCCTTTGCTTAGCAGCTGCTTCTCAATGCTTAGTTTGATTTAGTTTTGGAGTAATTCTAAGCATTTACTTCCCAAACTTTTCCCTCTCAGTGGATCTGTGGCTCTACTCTCTATCAGATTTATGACAGTGACTTAGCTGTATGTAATTTAAGACTCAGTATCTCTATTTGAAAATAAAGAACATCATTATGTTATTCACATTTGGAATAGGGGGAGACTAACTGAGATAAGCTAAGTAAAATCATTGATGCTTAGTGTATACTCACAAACATTTACTATTTTTGAAATTGTTAATAAGAAATATTAGCACTTTTCATATTATCAATACTATAGTGCTCTACTGTGGGGAGTCTGCCAGGATAAAAACTGGCAACCTCAGCCATTTCCTCCTACAAAGCCTTTTCATCCTGAAATTGAAGAAGAAAAGAGCTGGAATTTTGGCTGGTGTTTCTATGTTGATGCATAGCTATGTATTTAATTTCATCACTTAAGTATCATGCACATCTAGAAAATCAAATAAGTTATGAGCATACTGCTCAATGAATTGCCACAAAGTAACAAACATATCTGTGTAACCACCACCTGCATCATGGACTAGTGACCCAAGTACCTAACAGGACTTTCATGCCCTTCCTGATTACTAATCCTCCCATCTTCCCTCATGGTCATCATTGGCCTCACTTCTAGCTCTCTAAATTTTATTTCCTAGGTTTGTGGTGTTTGTAAACTGCAATCATATACAACAGACATCAAATTGTTTCTGGTTATGGTTACTCAAGTCATAAGTTCCTTGGAAGCATTCGTTTGAGGCAGCATCTTAAATTTATTGTTGGACAATATTCTTTTATAACCTTTATTTATTTTAATGCTGATGGACATTCGAGCTCTTTCCAGGTTTTAGCTGTTTTATAAGTCATATGAATACGCTTGTACCTGTATTTTTGTAACATGTGCTCATGTTTCTAAGAATAAAATAGAATGTATACTCAATCCCAATAGGTGCTGATATATTTTGCAAAGTTTTAGTACTTCAGTACAAGGGTATTAAAATTTTGTTTTGCATGTGTGTTAGCATTTAGTATTACTAGTTGCTTTCATTTTAACAATTCCGGTGGATGTGCAGAGGTACTTATTGATGGTCTGAATGTTCATTTTTCTCATAACCAAGTCAAACATCTTTTAGTATATTTAATGACCACTTGAGTACTTCGTTTTTTAAAATTTCCTAATTCAAATATTATCCATTTCTGTTATATTATCATTTTTTCTTTTGTTTCTTAAAAACCCTTTATAAAAGCCTATTTTGATTAAGGTATTATTTGTATACCACCACCCTGAGTCTTGTGTATTCACGATATGAGCAGTGCTATTTGTTGTAAAGAAGTTCTGAATTTTAACACAATCCAATTTATCAATTTTTTCATCTAGGTTACTGCCTCAAGATTGTGTAGATATTCTCCTGTTATCTTTTACAGTTTTTATTTTTACTTTTACACTATCTTAGTTACTTTTCTCATTGCTGGGATAAAAATTTTCCCAAAGAAAGGTTTATTTTAGTTCACAGTTTGTAGATTTCAGTTCATAGTCAGCTGGCTCCAAGGCAGGGTGGAGTGGGAGAGGGACACTGCAGAAGACAAATAGTCCACGGCAAATCAGGCAGGAGTCAGCAAAGCAGCAGAAGCAGCAGCATACAGCCTGCTTTCATTCTGTCTCTTTATGGTCGATTCAGGTCACAGTTCTACTGACTGGTGACGCCTATACCCATGGTGGCCTTCCACTATCCTTACCCAGAACTATGCTAATTTCAATCAGTGGACTAATTTAGTACCCCACACCCCTAATCCCAGTGTCATACACTGTTACAGTTGATACATTGTGTTGATTTGAGAAGTTCAGAGGTTGAATCAAGAGACTCAGCAGGGAGTCAGGGTTCTTGTTTGAAAACATTCCCATCCTGTGCAGGAAGAGGGCAAGGAGATTTTGTGAATGCTACACTGGCCCTGGAGGGGGTTGGTAGCCTGTGTACAATACAAAGGAGGAAAAGAGAATTGCTCTCCCCCAGCAACTTTTTCTCTGACTGCTTTTGCTAGCTGCTGCCTTGAAGTGTTGCCCCAGTGCTGTGTCACCCTGCCCTGGAGCCAACTGATTATGGACTGAAACCTCTACAAACAGTGAGCTAAATAAACCTTTCTTTCCTTCATTTTGGGTGTTGGGTATTTTGTCTCAGCAATGAAAGAAAAGTAACCGAGACACACACTTAATCCACATTCATGTACACTACATCCAGCCACCTTTGAGAAATCTCACCTACAAGTGTATGAGGCATTGTGGGGACAACTAAATATAGCCCATAACATACACATTTATATCTATTTTTTCTTTAATTTAATTTGGTGTCTATTATAAGGCAGGAGTAAAGTCTTTTTTTTCTCATAATTTTAGCTATTCAGTTAACCTATACCTTATAACAGTTGTTGAGAAAATAGGCCTTAACCAACTGCTTCTTGGGGTTATTGTTTCATCTATCACTTATCTCTATATGGAAGACTTATTTCATATATTTAACTGTTTCAATGAATTGTCTTTACAAATTTTTCTATCCAACAAAATGCATCCTACACATTTTCTTACAGATAATGTTGGGGTTTTTTCTTAACACTCTGCATTCCATATAAAGGTATTTAACTTTATATGGTGTACAAAATTTCAAACAGATTCAAAAGTAAGCAAATAGAACTATGACTTGCCTAGGCCCATTACCCCCAGTAGGCACTTACGAATTTATTTACTTTTGTTCCATTCATACCTACATCTATTTTCTACATCATTGCATTATTAAGATACAAACCATGCATCATATAATTTCATCTGTACATATTTTCATGTATATATGCTGAAAAAAGATAATTTTTGCATGCATCTGCAAGAGAATATGACATTTAGATTTTCTTAATATCAAGTATCTAATCAAGTTCAAATTTATCCATTTGCATTATGTTTTTAAAAATTTTCTATTTTATATTTGAGTTAAGATTTAATGATGCTTATATAATTGATTGATGGATTTCTTAGGTTACCTTTAAGCAACAGTCCTCTACCATTATTTTTCTCCTTGTAGCTTATTTACAGAAGAAATTTTGTTTTTTCTACCCCATTTGGCACTTTTCAAAGTGTGTTTAGTTTTTATTTAAAACTAACTTAAACTTACAAGAAAGTTTTAAAAATAATTTATGACACTCTTGTATACTGTTCATTCAAATTTCCCAGTATAATTACCACACTAGTTTTATGATCCTTGCAACTTTCTTATTTTCTCTCTTTTCTTGCTTTTATGTTTTCTGATACTTGCAGAAAAAGTTACAATGAGTCACAAAACAGTTCCTCTTTACTTCAAAATATGTCATTATATTTTTCCATAAGACCATAGAACAATGATCACACTTGGGAGATCTTCATTGATGTAATACTGTTAACTAAATCACACCTTATATCAGTTTTTCAAGCTTCTTACTAATATTTTACCTTGACCAAGATTTAATTCAGGATCATACATTGCAGGATTATCTGACCTCTGCAATTGCTTTTAATCTGAAACAATGCCTAGATTTTCTTTGTCTCACATGATGTTAGTACTTTTGAAGAGAACTGAACAGTATCAAGAACTATGAAATGTTTTACCTTTACTTGAAAGCTTACTGGTTAACTTGCCACTATTACAGGGATGCAGATATAAGAAACAAGTTTCCTGGGTCAGAGACAAATGACTGTGCTACACAGTACACAGAAAATATATGCTTCATGTTTTTGTCAGTTCCTGTGTACCCAGTATTCATTGGGTAGCAGGAATTGATACTGGTAAATGCTAATCAGAAATTGGTTTGTATGATAACTTTAAATGCTCAATTTTTTAAAAAATAGACTGCAAATGGGCCTACCATTTGTACTAAAGGGAAAACTTATTCTTCTTTTATGGGACAATAAACAAATCTTCCACCTGAATTTCAAGTGAGATGTTCTGTCTTTCTCTCTTCAAGGTTCTGCTACATGAACAATCTTGAAAAGATAGCTCACAATAAGTGAGCATCTTGTGCTTTGCTTAAGACATAGACACAACTAAAAGGCATAGGTGGAGATTTGTCTTCCCAAAATATGTACTCTTCCTTTCTGAAACACTTTTTCTTCTATCGCAAAAGGAGAGATTTTCAGTTACTCTAATTAATCCAGGCCACAATGTCTGTTAACAAATCTATCTATTTTGTCTGACATAGTGTTTAAAGAAGTCTCCTACAATCAAGGCTCCAAGTAGCAAAATGAGATCAATTCACAGTATTAATTTCAACTGGACTAGCCAGGGTCGTAGATTAACTGAGACAGCTGAATAAATCCAATAAACCATCAGTCTACCTAACAAAATCAGGTGGCATTTTACTTAAATTTTTGTATTGACGTTTCTACTTGGTCCAAGACATTAATCAAGATGCATTAGGACATATTAGCAATTATATAAGTTATACCTTGGCATACCAAGAGGAAGTCTGGATCCATTCTGTCATCCAAAATAGCCCTGGTCAGTGAGTTACAGCTGACTTGCATGCCATTCAGGACTGAGGTTGCTTCACTGATGACATCATATATAGTCAAGAGCAAATTAGTTATCATCATTTCTAATTGCATGACTCCCAGGGTACGAAAAATTGCCTGAAGACTGCTCATGAATAATCAAAGCCTATTTAAACTCAGATACTGAACATTTTTAAAAATAAATTCGTTGCGTTTTCCACTAGATTTGCACACAGACATGATTTTATCTCTATTCTAAAGAAGAACACACATTAGAGTAAGTACATTCTTACTGACATTATTTTGTTGCATATAATTAACCTGGAAAGTTTAAGTTCCTTTTTTAAATTTTTGCAGCTCTTCTCATATCATTAGTTTGATGAACAGGGCAGCTCTAACAATAATGTTCAGGAAATTATAAACATGAGAAACACACCAAACAACTATTTATTCCAACCTTTTCCTTTTGGAAGATAAACAATATTATCTTTGGCATAGTCCAGGAGTAGTTTGGGTAAACCTAGTAATAGGGATAATTGGAATGAAAAATAGATTTTATTACTATGAACTTGGAACTTGAACTTGAAAAGGGCATTATCAAAAGTAGAAAAAATATAAGCATCAGTTGTAGGTGTGTAAGACAAAATTTGAGGTGATTAAACACAGTGTCAAATGACACAGATTTTTCAAATCTTGCCTCTGTCTTTCTCTCTCCCTCACTCTCCCCCTCCTTTTTTCTCTCCCTCTTTTTTTTCTTCTTCTCTTTCTCATCTCTCCCTTTTCTTCTTTCCTTTTCATCTCCTTCCCTTCTTTCTCTGATCCCTAATATTATTTTCAAAATAATATATTTAGACTCTCTGGAAGTGAATGTTCTAGAAGTGAGTTGTTACAAAATTTAACACTAAGCGCATTTTAAATTCTAGCAATCTGGAAGGCTGAGGCAGGAAGGTCACAAGTTCAATAGTTGTTTCAGCAATTTAGTGAGGCCCCATCTCAAAATCAAAAGACCTGGGAATGTACTTCAGTGCGAAGACCTTGGGTTCACCCTGATTTATATATTGTAAATAGATCGATGACTGATAGCTATTTGGAAGCATGCCAAAAAGAAAAAAATAACATTTTTTAATATAGAGAAAGTTTGTTATCCAAGCAAAATACACAAAAGATAATAGTGCTTTTTTAAAAAATTCAAAGAAAGTAAATTTAGTAATATTTTTATTGCCAATTTAAAAAAATTTTTCTTTATTAGGAAGCCATATTTCATAGTATGAATGAACTTACAAACATGAAACTGGCATTGTCAAACTTACGTATTTTAATGCTTCCTCAATCTTGGTCACTGTAGGGCGAATCAACATCATTGCCCTTCAGATCTCCTACAGCCTAGCTGCATTCTTTACCATCTTTTTTCATCTTCTGCCACAGAGGTATCTTTGCTTTAAGATACAATTACTTTGGTTTTTGTCAATAAACAAACAAAACATAACATATCCATTTTTATTTTCTTTTACATGTTTTTGCAAATACTCTAAGAAGTACTTCTCTCCATCCATCATAGCTATGACCTTCCACCCAATAATTAGTTTGTTCCTCCATAGACACAGAAAAAGTTGAAGATGGGCGAAGGGCAATTTGTCATATTTAATCACTAACTGGAGCTAGAGTTCCAGTGAAATAGCACATGCAATTTATTTCCATTCAGTAGCACATATTTGTTTCAGAATTTTTAAAGTGCAGAGTATGAGCATGTATACTGATATGACCCAATGAGTCAGTCCATCCATTCTAGCCTGTTACCTAACTGTCACTCCACAGGTACAAAAGCAGTTAACAAAGTTGTGTATGTATTAATTTTATGCTTGCAAATATATTATTATTGCTTGTCAGACATGACAGCAGTTTTTACTGAGATACTATAAGGGAATTTGGTCATTATGACTTATCATTAGAATTTAACCTGCTTTTATAAACCAATACTTACAACTTAATTACTTGATTATATAATGATTACATTTGTGATTTTAAACACTTACTGGAAGCAATGAACGCCAATTTGAGCAATGAAATAGCTGTAGGGCATTTAGTTAATTCACATTATTTTTTAATTGTTTTAAATTGGAAAACAATCCTTGAAAACTATTTGTGTCATTACTATAATATGATATACATTTAAGTGTATATATACATATGTAATATATATTTAAAATCAGTATTCATCCTATGATTTATCTCAAGTAGAAATATTACCAAATTTCCCCCTTAATTTTATATAAAAGTTAAAAATATTTCTAATTTTGCTTTAAATACTGAAATTTTTCTTTTTATCATCTCTGCTTTGCTAATCTGATCACAATTTGTGTTCTTTTACTATGACTCAAAAGATATCACTGCTCTAATTCCAGAACAATACATAAAATGATTACTCTTCTGAACACATGGAGACATAAAATCATATGTAAACCATTTCAACTAACTATGTTACCTCCTTGCCAAAAAATGAAAAAAAATATGAAAGTAACAAATGAATTCTACGAAACTTTGAGGAAGACAGAATGCTAACAACCTATTATGCTTTAAACAAAAGTTTTATTGAGGGATCTGTATGTTTAGATTATATTATTATACTACTTTTGAATACATGTATATGTGAAATGAAAATATATTATATGTCCTAATAATGGGCGAAAACGAAACATGTATATTATAAGTCTATAATCTGACACATTTTGACATACATATATATTATGAAACTATCACCATACTCAAGACAATCCTCGCCCACCAAAGTGTCCTTCTCCTCCTTTGAAATTTAGCTTTCCTGTCCCTCTTACCACTTCTAGCCAATCAGTGGTTTACTGTCACTAGAAGTTAGTTGGGATTTTCCCCAGTTTTATATAAACAAAGTCACATACTGTATCTCCTTTGTTTGGCTTCTTTCACTCAGCATATTAATTTTTAAATGCATACATGTTTCTATAGTTCTTTTTTTGTTTGTTTGTTTTTACATGTTGGGTAGTACTTCACTGAAGAATTATACCGCAGTTCATTTACCATCCTGTTGATAGATAATGGAGTATTTCTAGGTTTAGGTATTATAAATAAAGCAGCTATGATAATACAGTGCTATGGACTTTTACTTTCTTATGTAAACACCTAAGATTAAACGGATGATGAGTAAGTATGTTTAACTTTGAAAAAATGTTTCAAACTTTTTTTTACAGCATCCTCTTACTAGTTTCCATTCCTGTCTGTAATGAACAAGATAGTCAATGTTTTCTCATTGTTATCAGCACTAGATGGGGACAGATGTTTGATGTCAGGTGATCTAAAGTGTTAACTCAATATGGTTTTAATTTGAATTTGCAATAGCATTGATAATCTTTTCATGTGTTTATTTATTGTTCCTATATTTTCTTGAAGAAGTTGCTGTTTAATATGTTTGCTCTTTTCTAAATTGGATTGCTTATCACTGATTTTTGAAAGTTTCTAAATACATATTTTGGATACAAGACTCTCCTTGGATATATGATTAGCAAATATTTTCATCTTTTATGTGACTTGTCTTTTTACTGTCTTAACAGTCTTTTTTCAAAGACAGAAATTCTTAATGCTGAAAGAATAAAATTTATCTTCTTTTGCTTTTATGAAAATGCCTACTTTGGCATTTTAACTAAGAAATCTTTCCAAGCATGAGGTTAAAGCGAAAGAAAACATATTTCAGAGGTTATATATATTTAGAATATGAATTTAAGACTATGATAAATTTTCAACCATCTTTTGTATATATTAGAGTTGAGGAATCAAATGTGTTTATCTTGCATTCTCGTCTTTTATCACTATTTTTTGCATAAAACTATCTAATTGTTCAATAATATTTTTTCAAGTAGACTATTCTTTCTCCACCAAATTATTATTATTTTTTTGTCCAGACCAATTAGCTGGTACCTCTGATTCTCTTCCTAAACTTGGTTCCATCACATCATTTAGTGCCTCTGTCCCGATGTCAATACTATGTTCTTATTACTGCAGCTTTGGAATGAGACCATAAATTTGAGTTTAGACCGATAGCATCCCAAATTTCGGGCTGCCACTTAAACCAAAGTGTGATTTTGTACAAGATTTATTTAAAAAAAAACTCTTGCAGGTTTAGTTTTAATTCCCTTATTCTTCAGTTGGAAATAGTTTCCTTTGTAGACTTATTTGAAGTTCCAGGCACATTTCAATTCAATGAACTGTGACTCTTAATACAGTATGCAATACAGTATGTTTTGTAACCTCAGTCTTTTGCTTGGTGGTTCAGAGATATTTCTGCTATGTCTTACTGTTTTTCAGTAGACATGTTGAAAATAGAGAAAGAAATAAATGAGAAACAACTTATTTGAATGAGATTGCTTCTAGTAATGCTAAAAATATGGGGTAAGGCACATAAAGTGTCTATTAAGCAACTAAAACACCTAAAGTGACCATTAAAACAACACTGGCAAGCCAAAGGTTCTTAATCTCAGACTTTCAAAGTAGGCATAGAAAGTATCAAGTCTAGCTACTTAACACCAATAAAATCAAAATAAACCCACTGTCCAATATGTACTTTAAGGACCAGGGAAACTCATTGTTCTGAAAGGGAAAATGATTGGTCCTAAAATATACTGTTCCCTGGAGGCTATTTCAAGCTTACTTTCTTTTCTTTTCCATTAAACCATAGGTTAAGTCTTTAGCTCACTTCTTGCTTTTTTTTCTCTTTTGTGAAAAATTCTTTATCTGGGCATCACTGACCTACTTCAACACATTTGTAAAGTACAGTAGCTCAGTCCTTTTCAAATTCAACCATGTATAAAAATTAGGAGGACACTTTTTGAAATGCAGATTCTGATTCAGCAATTAAGAGCTTAGGCCTCTGATTGCACATTTCCTACCAGCTCCTAGGAGTCGCTGATATCTGGTCCATAGAAGGCACTTTGATGGAGACCTTGAATGCCAAGCCTGGGTGATCTCCAGAGTCACTTGTTAATTTTCAGGGGATATATGGATTTTTAGTAACATACTCAGAATTAACATAACAAAATCTCCAACAAAGGTGAGTCTGGGGAATTTTTATTGAAAAAAAGAAAAACTTTCCCATATATATTTCATAAGGATTTGAGATGATGCTAAATAAAACTCACAAGCCTTCAGGCATGTTCACTGTCTAATCAGAAAGAACACAGCTGCAGCTCTGGGAAGGGAGATCTAAGCCCTAGCTCTCCCAGTTATTATATTTCAGTTTACAAATATGGGGAGACAGAAGCGTCCCAAAGTCAGACTTAGGACGAGGGTGGTTGCTTGTGCATTGATACTGCCACTCAATGTGGGGGAAGGAAATGTTATTTACTAAATAGGTACATTTCAATATTTTATTAACTTGTTTTACCTGCTGTCTTAGTTACTTTTCACTCTTTGCTGAGATAAAATACCTGACACACAAAATTAGGGAAGGAGAGGTTTATCTCTTACAGTTCTCTGGGAGGTTTCAGTCCATACTCAGTTGGCTCCAAGGCAGTATGGTGTGGTGGGGCCACCATTCATGGCCAAACAGCAAGGCACGCTGGCGAGAGAGAGAGCAGCAGAGCGGAAACAAGCAAGAGGAAGACACCCCTCCCTTAGACTGTATGTCGGCTCCACCCCTGGGTGGGTGCAGCACTCACATCACCAATCCCAGTGCTAGACAACAAACCAGTCATAAATGCCTGACTCAGCCCCATCAAAAGTGCATGAGGACTTGGGGGTACATAGTATCACCCAATACACTGGCTTTGTTCTTTCTTGAAGACTGCTGATTTACAGAGTTGAGAAGCTTCAAAAAGAGGTGAAATGTTGGTTCTGAAACTTAAGGACCATCAGGTTGTCCTGAAAAACATACATAAGTGGCAAATATTCACCACTCAGACAATGCAGTTCTGGATCAGTGAATGTGAGTGAAGCCCAGGAAACCAGGCTTTGTACAAGGCCCTTAGATGATTCTGATGCAAATTTTTATGACCAAAAATGTCAGGGGTCTCAGCATGGGCAGAGAGAAAACTTCTTTGGGACCGCCTTCTTAATGTTATGAATATTGTGTTTTAGGTCAATTTAATTTAGTGGTCACTAATTGTAAAATAATAGAATGCAGAGTTTCATTCACTTTCCTTCTTTAATTCCTTACCAGGAGCAATCATCTAGAATTATAACAGGATTTTTCATTATATATACTGTAATCAACTAAATGGTCCTTTTCTCAATTTTGCTTTTCAGCTTCTGCCTTTAAAATATAATGGTCTACTTTAAGTATTGCTTTGGCATTAAGGGTGAAGAAGGGTTACTGACAATTTTAATGCTTCAAATGGGCTATGAATAACAACTTTAATTCAGGAGATGCTTTTTTTTGTGTGTGTGAGTCTGTCTCTTGTGCCTTTTATTAAGCCATTGTTGTTTCTGAAAGTATCCTCATCCTCTGACAATTTGGAGCTGTGTTATAACCTACTAGCTTGCATTTAGGAATTGACCTGAATATTTTCTAATTTTTAGAGATTTTTTGCATGTTTTTTGTAGTGCTTCATTCTTTATTTTTAAGACTTTCTCAAATTTAGACTAAGAAAATACTTGCATCAATGTAAAAGGGCGGGCTTGGGAAACCACAGATTCAAGTCATCTCCCTGCATTTAAATCAGAATCTCAGGAAGTAGAGCTCACACAATTGCATTTTGATAATACAAATAGATTTCATGTATGCACACGGATGTTTGTGGACCCTTAATTTAGTCTTGTGTAGTTTTGTTTTCAGTCTTCCTAGTTTTACATCTCTTTGCTTCTGAAATCCCTATTCCCAGTGCTTTGTCAAATCCAGTTATGTCTTTTGTTAGAGAAGAAAAAAAGTGTTCATGGAACTTGCTAAAGAAGAGTAAGTCATAGTTAATTCAAGGAAAGTGTTATGATTTAAATCTAGACTATCCCACAAATGGCTCAAATGTTCAGAGGTGGGACTTTCAGTGGATGATTGGATCATGGGAGCACTATGGTCATCAGTGATTAACCAATGAATTCAGATTTAAACATGCTATTAGGTGCTGAGAGCAGTTTCGAAGAGGTGAGTCACTGAGGCATGACCTGAGAGGTGATACCTTTCACCTCAGCTCCTTCCTTTGCTCTCTGATTCCTGACTGCCCTGAGTGAGCACCTTTCCCTCTGCCATGCCTCTCTGCTACTCAATTTCTGCCATGGAGCCTGCTCGTTGTGAACTGAAACTCCTGAATCTGTGATCCATATCTCTCCTACTGTAAGTTGTGTGTGGCTGGTGTTTTGTCGAGTAACTAAGTCAGTAGGCTACTGCAATGGGGTTTTGTAATAGGGAAGAAGAGCTCACTCATACTCAAGTCCCAGTACAATAAGGAAAAGCGCTGTACGAGTCAGTCTTCCTTTTGCTGGAACAACGTACCTGAAGCCTACAAATTAAAAGAGAAGATATTTAATTTAATGAATTTTGGAGGTTTCAGTGCATGGTAGGTTGCCTCCAAGGTGGAAGGTCATGGTGGGAGGGCATGGTGGAGCAAAGATCTTGACTTCATGCACAGCCAGAGAGACAGAGAAGAGACAGAGCTGGAGATAACCCTCCAAAGAAAGGCTCTCTGTGACCCCTCTCCTCCAGCTGCCCCCATATGCTCAGCTGAGCACTCAATAGTGAGCTAATCCACTGAGGAGTTAGCACGCCCAGGCTTCTGTCACTTTCAGAAACTCCACTTCTGAACACATGAGTTTTGGGGGAACATTTTTGATCTAAACTGTAACAAATGGGTATTTATAGGGGGTTGGGTGGAGTGGAGTGAGGTATCAATAAATGGAAAATTATTATAATTGTACAGATGTAAATAGAATTGGGGCTGAAGTGACTTAAAACATTCTTCCTAAGGGCAGGTCAGAGTAAACAAATACCTCCTGGATGACAGTGGAGGAAGACTCAGGGTTTTCAGATATTACACATGAGATTCATGGTGAACTGACTTAGAAATTTTACAAAAATTGGATAAAAAAGAAATAAACAGGGAAGCCCACGGGTCAAGGCTTCACTGACAAGAGAGCTCAGAGTTTCTTGGTGATAGAGACTACATTTCACCTTCACTGTCTTCTTGGACCTGCCGCACAAAATTCTGGCTACCTGGAAGAGAATCATTCATACTGTTTTTCAAATTTTTGCATTACAAAATTGAAATTGGAGGAGGAAGCAGCTAAAACAAGACTTCATCCCTCACTTTAGCTCATACCCTTAAGTAATTCTTCATAAACAAATATAACATGAGTGTCTTGCCTTTGTGGTTGCTGAAAATGACTCATTTATTATTTTCTCAAATCTATCACTTCTCAGTCTTTTAGTTAGTTTCTTAAATTTAATTGTTATTTACATAATTTTATTATACCCAGTCCTCTTACCTCTCACCTCAGACTCATTAACTTGATCTTCTTCCATATCCCAATATCTAATCATAGGTATTCCTTATGCTTCTCCCTTTTCCCTTTGTCTCCATATTGTCTCTATGTGTCATGCTTTCCTCTGTATCTGTCAGTCTGAGTACAGAAACATCTCTTAAGTTTTATCTCCATGCATATTTATTACTTGATATACTGTTCACATCATTTTGGATTTCCTGGGTTCATGCACCCTATCGTACTTCTCCACAAATTAAACACAGATTCTTAGATTTTAAGCTGAAAGACACACCATGAGGTCTCAGAATAGAGAATGAATCTTCATTTGTTCAGAATTTTCTTCCCACAGTTCTCAGATTGTCATTATTTCCTTCCCTTCTCTAGACACCCAGCTCAAGATTGACACTACAAATGAAACTTCATCTCATTTCATCTGAGAAAAAATGGGCTATCTGCTTTTTTTCAGCATCTACTGATTCACTTGACCTTGACCTTTGAACTTTTGCTTCACGCATAATTCATTCACCTCTTGTTTTTGTATTTGTTGTTTTGTCCTGCAGCAGGTAGCCTGTATTCTACTGGACCCCACTCCTGCAGATGTTGATTTCCTTAAACCATTTTTAATCTGAAGTAAGGCTTTGAAATCATATTTGAGTCACCTAGCAATCTTGTGCTTTATGACTTTGTTTTTGTTCCTTTATATAACTTTCTAATTCCTATGACTTTCTGGTACTTCATTTGCCCTTGGCACTTTTACAAAGAAATCGATGATTTTATGATTGAAGTTGAAATGGCTTTAGATCTCTCCAGAATATTCTAAACATACACATTTCATCTCATGGCAAGATCTAACTTTTCTCAAATGTTCAGTTATATTTTTCCAGATCTTTGTAATTGCTTGATGTATACTTGTGTTATTTTCCCTTCCTGCCTATGTTTCCCATTTATTTTGCCTGAAAAGTGTATTCATAGCCCAGAACAAAGAGATACACTCATTCCCCACCTGGAAAAGGAGGTGGCAGCTTTCATCAACCTGAGAATTAATGATTTCTGAGCACGACCGGGGCATAGCAATAGACTCAGAAGCAAATGACTGTCATAAATTGTTAAAATTAAATGGTATCCCCACAAGTTATTCTGAAGCTTGTGATTATACCAACAGAATACTAACTCTTTTATAAATCTGCATAAAGTCTGTGCAGCAGTTCTTTCTCGAGGAAGAGGTTTTTGCCTGCAGGTCTGTAGATAAACTTAACCTCGCAGAAAATCATTCCTAAGTACTTTTCTAGCATGCAGCAAGAAGAAAGAAAAAAAATAACACTATATCCTAGTGCATGTAATGCAAAAAGTCTCAGAATAAATATTTCACAGCTGCTACATGTGACAAAAATGGTTAATACTATAGTCTGATCAGGGAACAAAGTTTTCTATGATGCAGTTTTCCTCAGCTTTTAACTTAAAATGTAAATTCTAAATACTTCCTAGGTAACCTTACAACTTTTGAAATGGATTTTCATGCAGGAGGATGAGAATGTGTGTAGAGAGTGAGGAATAGAGAAGAGCAATCTGCTTGCTTTTGTACTTACATTAAGGGTTTTTAGTTATACGGTTTATGTTTTATAACATAATATACTGTTATTTTTCTTCTCTAAAAGTTACCCAACTTTATTCTGAAAGGGCAGCATAAGAAATTTTAGACACATTTCAATTCCCAGACTGTACTGAATTTTACTTTAATTTTGAAGAAAGAAGAGATCTCAGGAAATATCTGGAGGCTTTTGGAAGATCCCTCATGTAGAACAGTGCCCATTCCTTTTGCACACTGGGTGTGTTCTAGTGGCATAAGAAAAGATTACCTTTGAGAGGTCACCTGAGAAGACAGCTCACCCACAGAGCTTTCCATTCAGGTAACTACATTTCATGAAATTTGGAATTTAGGACCTCCTTCCTAGGGGTCAAGGGTGGTTTTAAATATTCAGTTCCAAGCCCAAAGAAAGGGCAAAGAACAAAGGGCATATAAAGTGGAAAATCTCCATCTCCTACACCTGAGTCCCCAACCTCTGGCCACCAACCCCTGTATTCAATCAACTCTGTCTGAATATTTCTCTATTTCATTTTTGTGGTTTCCATCAACATTCTTTATTTAAGCCAGTGAATACATTCCCTGGGCACTCCTTTCTTATTTGTGCTAAGGAAGTTCAGCTCTGATCATGGTTCTCCTTCTTTTGGACCTTGGATTGGCTTTTGTTTACTTGCAATTTGACTCCTAATCCCAACTGATTTCAGTGCAGAGAATCCTCCCTGTTGCTTTGTTCTTTTACCCTCCATTTATCAGTAAGACCAAGTGGCTCCATGCAGGTTATCAAATCCCTGAAATGGATTGCCATGGGCTTGGCACACTCTGAAATTAGTTAAGATGATCTTTCACTCAAAAACTGGCCTAATTTGGAAAAGTTTGTATGTGATGTATTTTCCATTAACTGTTTGCTAGAAACCGCCCTTTCCTCATTTAAGCATCCAGTGCCATTCATTTATCCTTATGTCACATTGTTTTATTTAAAATTTTCCATTGTTCTTTTTAAAAAATTTATTTGTTTCTAGCCAAGTGTAACATGCAAACAAAAAATACTGTAGTTGTTGTGAACTAAAAGTTTGTGTTTCTTCCAAAATTAGACATTGATACTTTCATCCTCTATTGGCATGAAATTTAGAAAGGTAACTAAGATAACTATACTGAGCCATTTAGGAAGTTATTAACGTAATAAGATTATAAGGGTAAGGTCTTGATCTCATATCATTAGTGTTTTTCTAAGAAAAGACATCACAAAGTTTCTTCTTTCTATCATGGGAAGATACAGTGCTATGGTTTGTGTCTAGATGTCCCCCAAACCCTTATTCAGTCATAGGGCTTTTTTTGGAGTGCCTGGATCTAGACTGTATGGTGCTGTGATTGATAAGGAAATCAGTCCACTGATTGGTTTGGCATAGTTCTGGCTAGGATTAAGGGTGTGAGTGCTACACTCACATGAAAGCTGGTCACCTGCACACATCTATGGGACAGACAGAATCTTGACTTCTCCACCTTGTTACTTTTACTGTCTTCTACTGACATGAATGGTTGCCCCTCTGCCATGAGCCACCCTGCCTGGGAACCAGCTGATTAGGGACTAAAACCTCTACAAACCATGAGGTAAATAAACCTCTCCCCCTTTAATTTGGATGTCAGGTATTTTGTCTCAGGAACAAGAGAAAAGTAACTAAGACATACAGTGATTAGGCAACTGTGTACAAACCAGGGAGAGAGCTCTCTCCAAAATCTGAACATTAGGCATGCTGACCTTCCACCTGCAGATCCAGAATTAGAAGATAATAAATTTTGTTGTTTAATCCATTTAGTGTATGGAACTGTTATGGCTGCCTACCTAATTCAGAAACTTCTAAAATAATATTTTATATCACTTTATATACTTGATATATCTAGGACAACAGCTTGAACTAGAAGGCCCACTGTATATGCACACATGCATACACACACACACACAGATCAAAACACAGTTCGATTAACTTTTAGGGAAACCATTATATTTTAATAATTCACTTGAACTAAAATATTCATGTGAATCAAACTTACTTTATTTGCTATCCTAATAGAGTTGTCCTCCTTTCAAAGCATTAAAAGTCAACATTTATACCTTTACATAGAAGTGGAACCCAAGAGATCTGATTACTTGTAATTTAAAAATATTTTACATGAATAACATGCATTTGTTACAGTCACTTACATGAATAACAGAAGCAATCATTTTCTTTTTCTCCAAATAGTTATTCTTTTTGCCTTTTCAACATGTGATTCTCTGAGGCAGGATATCAGTATAAGGTGAGGCCTGGACTAGCAATGTCTGCTTAGGGTAGGTATGTCTAGCCTTGGAGGTTCAAATTGAATCATAGCTTTGGGCATGCATGCAATAGCTAATTCTCTGCCTGCTGCTGATCTACTGTTAACATTGTAGCTTATCTCACTGCCATGCCTGACCATCGGAAGGACACACAATATGCCTTAGACATTGATTAAATATCTTGGAGATGCTAATACTTATTAATTTTTTTAAAAAAAGAGTCTTAAAGGTACTCAGATGTTGCAAAACCCAAATATTGAATTCCAGCGCATACCATCAAATTCTATCCTTTTAGCTGTTACTTCCATTCATAGATTTTATTTCCAACAGGATGATCCAGGGTATCAACCATTGGCTTTATTTTTGTTTATGTTTCTACTTCAGTTTTTGAACTTGAAGTGTAATGACTGACAAACTAATACAAAGTAAAGCAAATGAGCCCAGTAATATTTTTAGGTAGACAGTCCATGAATTAATAATTAGCAATAGGTTAATGCACCTTGAATTTACTGCCGAAACTAAAGACGGCATTTGTTAACAGTTCTTTAATGATTTGAAAGGCACTGTGATGAAATTGTATAGTCTCCAGGTCAGTGTTTTGAACATATTTCTTCCTGTGCTCAAGACATGAAACTGTGTTGTTCTCATGATATGCAATTTTTCTATGTAGCTTTATAGACAATAATCAGGATCATATGAAAATAAAACTTTCCAATGTTTTTCTGTTACTAATGCCCCTAATATGCTATCTAACTAATGAGAAAGAAAAATAGCTTCAGAATAGAAAGAACATCCCTTTACATGTAATTCTACTTAAATATGTTATAATACAAGCTTTTCTTATGGTTTTCATTTTCTTATGGTTTGTTATTACCAACTTCTTGGTTCTGATTCAAAATACCAGAATATTTTTTCTGTTTTCATGCTGAGAATAAGATCAGTTGTTTTGTAGACAAACTTACAGATCCAAAATATTTTGATCTTAGTTCCTGAAGTTGAGAGTGCAATTTCAAGTGAAATCTAAAAACTATCAATTTTTTTATTTCAGAGGAAAAAAAGACAGAAAAGAAAAACAAAAAGCAAAAGAGACAAACAAAACAACAACAATCCCAAGACAACAATAGCATATATTTAAAAAACAAGATGATAGAAATTCAACAACGGTTGTAACATTGCATATTGTTACCTTCAAAAGGGTTACTTAGATTAACAGATATAAACATGTAAAATTGATCTAATCATGAGTATTAACTGTTCTTTTGCAAGAACTAATACAATTAGTAGTATATTAATTTTAGCTATCTTATGCATATATATGCAGCTTCATGTCTTTTTCCCTTCTTTATTTCCTCCTTTCTCCTATTGCAGTTACTTTTCCTCTTTGAGCAGTTTCTTACCCTTACACAATATTTATTGTTGATTTTGAATCATATTTGCTCTTTCAGTTTCTTACACTAGGGAGACAATATGGTATTTACACATGTGAGTTTGATTTATTTCACTTATAAGTATGGTCTCAAGTCACATCCATTTACTTACAAAAGCCTCAATGCAATCTTTCTTTATAGCTGAGTAGTACTCCACTGTATAAAAATACCACATCTTTTTTATCTGTTCCTCAATTGATGGGCATTTGGGTTGTTTCCAAGATTTGGCTATTACAAATTGTGCCGCTATAAACATGGGTGCACATATATCACTGTGGTATGAAGTTTTCAATTCTTCTGGGAAAATGCCCAGAAGCGGTATAGATTGGTCAAGTGGAATCTCTAATCCTAGCTTTTTGAGGAATCTCCATGGTAATTTCCACGGTGATTGCATTAGCCTACACTCCCACCAACAGTGGAGAAGAGTCCCTCTTTCCCCACAGCCCCTCCGGCATTTGTTATTGGTTGATTTCTTGATCTTGGCCATTCTTTCTGGAGTGAGATGGAATCTCAGTGTTGTTTTAATTTGCATTTCTTGGAAGACCATTGATGTTGAACATTTTTTCATATATTTATTTGTCATTTGTATTTCTTCCTCTGAGAAGTGTGTATTCATCTCAGATGCCCATTTTTGGATTGGGTTCTTGAATTTTGGGGCTCTAATTTTCAAAAACTATCAATTTATTGACAAATTTTCTTAAGAGTAAGAAAACCAAAACTTTGGTTAAGATAAAGTTAAATTCTTTGCATTACAATATATTATGTTTTCCTCAGAAAACAATTACATAGGTATTGAGATTGTATTGTAACAAAAGGTAACATGGTAGCAATTTTCAGCCAAATCTGTTAATTTGGTTAACACACAATTCCCCATGAATTCTTAACATAATCTTACCAATAAAAGAAATTAGTGATACTTCAAGTCGCTGTGTACTATGACAGGATGAAATCTCTAGAAGGGATGAGAAGAGTAGTGACAGCATGCAGGCGGCTCAGTCACTAAGAAAAGAGCCAAGCAAAAAGGTAAAATTCTTGTGTTTATCACAGAGCCTCTGAAATGATAAAGCCAGGCACTTCTAAGAAGAGTTCTCTTGCAACATATGGAGACTAGAACATGATAACAGACTTGCTCTGTCCAATTGTTTTAAAAACACTTTATCATTTTAGAACAGTTTTGCAGCACATTTGAGCATGTTCCTATATGTCTCTTATCATCCCCAGATACCAACTATTCCCATCATCAACATCCGCCACCAGAATGACACATTTGTTACAGATCATGTAACTAACGACATTAGTGACTCAAAGTCCATAGTTTATATTAGAGTTATATTGATAATATGCATTCTATGGATTTGGACAAAGGTGTAATGACATGTATTCCCCATTGTAGTATCACAATAGTTTCAGTGCCCTAAAATCGTGCTCCATTTATTCATCTTTCCCTCCTCACTAACCTTTCTTTACTGTCTCTATGGTTTTGCCTTTCCCGGAATTTCATATACTGTAGCATGTACCCTGTCCAGATTGGCTTTTTTAAACTTGGAATTTTTTTTTGTCTTTTTGAGACAGGGTCTGATTATGCAGTTCAGGCTGGTCTCGAGCGCACAACGATTCCCCTGCCTCTGCGGTGCACCACCATGGCCACCTTGTAATATGTGCTTAACCTTCCACGTGTTATCATGGCTTGATAGCTTATTTCTTTTCCATGGGGAATAATATTCCATTTTGTGAATACACTATAGATTATCATTTGCCTATTTAAAGGATGGCTTCAATGCTCCCAAGTGTTAGTATTTGTTTTTAAGCCTCCAAGTGTAGGTTTTTCAGTGAATGTAACTTTTCAAAGTCTTTGGCTAAATGCCAAGGGCTGTGGTTGCTGTATCATGTGGAAAAGTTGCATATACTGGATAAGAATCTGTCAAATGATTTTACAAGCTGGCTTTACTACTTTGCTTTCTCTTCAGCAATGAACAAGAGTCCCTAGTGCTCTACCTCTTCACCAGCTTTTGGGTCAGTGGTCTGGATTTGAGTCATTCTAGAGATATATAGCACTATCTCACTTGTTTTGTTATACCCCTATGGCGTATGACAGGGCACATCATTTTTATGTTTATTTGCCCTCTATCTCTGGTCTTTGTTGAGATGATTAACACAGTCTTTGACCCATTTGTTTTTTAAAAATATTTATGTTTCTAATTTTGATTTTTAATGTTCTTATAAATTTGGGGTAACTTTCCTTTCTCAGGTGTTTCTTTAGAAAAATACCTTCCCCCAGTATGTGGCTTGTTTTTTCATTTTCTTGATAGTGTCTTTCCAGAACAAGGATTAATTTTAATGAAGTGCAGTTTAGTAATTCTCTTTCACAGATTATGCCTTCAATTTTATGTCTTCCTGATTTTGTAAATCGAAAAATATAGATACAGCATCCAAAATATAGTTTGAAAGTTCTAGGATTGTTTAGGATCAATAACAGTATGGTATCAAAATAAACTATTCATGAGCTTGTCTTAAAGCAATATGTGAAACATTGATTACAGTTTCATTTTATGACAAGTAGTTTGTGTCCGTGATAACATTTACATTTTGTTACTAGTTTATCAAACTATTTCAACCATCCATTTCTTAGCTTCAGTAGCAAGAGGAGAGTTGCTTTACTGTGAGCAATTTAATTTGATCTGTTTTGTCAAACTGTGCTTAACATTCAAATAATACCTCCTGAGATTCTTTTCTCTCTATTCCGTAGGGAACTTTTCATTTTCCTAGGCAGTGGTTGGGCCTGAAATAGTGTCCTCAAGGCAGTTTTTTAAAAAATTAATGTCTGTTCTCATAGACTAATTAAGAAAATGCACTTGTAGCAAAACAGACACTACAGATTACAAATTAATTGCTGAGGAACTTTGTGAAAAAAGGTGAAGTGAGCTAAAATGTCTGAGGCATTTCTTTCAATGTTTCTTACTGATATATCTATGAAGAAACCTCTGCATTCAAACTTAAGTTAGTAAAGTATGTGTTGTTGCTGTTAAATGTTTTGTACAAGTTGCTAGAGCAATGGCCTAGGATTAAGGCAGTGCCTGAAAAGAACACAGGAATAAGTTGAAGTACAGAAAGAGTACCCCAAAAGACATCCATTGAACTTGATATTGGGAGAAGAGTTGCATAGAGTCACCCCTTAAAGCCAAGTCTAAAGGCATTTTCAGTATCACTGGTTTTCATGAGAAAATTAGGTAATGTATCATGGGCAGCCTGCAATGAATGTTTTTACTAACCCATTTGTTTGTTTGTTTGTTTTTGTCAAAAATCCGGTTTGCTCTTTCTCCTCACAACAGGAGTGAATAAAACATGTTTTTCTGTGTTTTCATTTTTCAGATTGAGGTGTAATGTTGAAATTTGTTTTTGTCATGTTATCTTAGACCCAAAGCTGCTGAAGGAAGCAGAGCTTATTTCTGCAGGAAAGTGGCACTCACCAGGTCTTCAGATGTTTGAAATAAAAATGAAACAGGAGAGAGTCCCTATATCACTGGGCTCTTCATGGTTAAGTCTGACAGAGACTAATAACAAACGATGCTGAGGAGGGACAATTTTCACTCTAGTAATCCAAATATCTGCTACTTTCAAGTGAGTGAATTTCATGCAAATCTATCCCCTACCACTTACACATGGTCTGAGATATTTTTCAAATTACTCTGTGTCTTTGCACTTCCAGTTTAATACTTGTATAGAAGTCCATCTCTTCATGTTATGACATAGGGCAAATTAAATTTATTTATGAAACACAAATATAATGCCTGGTACATAGTAGGCGCTCAACTAATGTTCTTATTAACTTTGCTGTATGCACAGTTATTCATTTAAAACTTCTCATACATTTGCTAGGTTTTTGTTCTATGTTGGCAGTATTTAGACTGCTGGTAGTTTTATAATTATTAAAGGCAAATATAAATCTTCAAGGCTTTCTGCACCACAGTTCTGAAGATTGGATGAGAAATAAGTTTATTTGTCTATAACAAGTAAATTTTCCTTCCACCTAAACTTTCTCAACATCCATGATAACCAGCCAATCCTGTTTCTCTTGACTAAAGAAGAAAACTAAACAATGTAAGTGATTTTCCCCCTCTCCTCTCACAGGAGAGACATTCTTTTGAGGTGGAGAAGTTTACATAGGATTACACCAGAACATTGGGTTGAATTTCTTTATGACAGTATCTATAGAAATGTCCAGTTTTTTACTTAGTCTCTGGTTATATAATCTTTACCTTATCTAGTGGTTAAGACCACACTGGTTCTCTAAACTCATGGTTTCCTGTCTGTAACATTCTGGTCACCAAAGCTGGGTGGCAATTTTTTCCCTTCAGTGTGTTTGAGAACTTGACTTGCATTTTTCCAAATCATATCCTTGGGATCTCCAGGCTGCCATCCACACTGAACATATCAATGCCATGATGGGCAGACAAACTCTGGGAAGCATGCTTAATCTTGAGGAAGTCAGACACAAAGGGGTGGACTGCTCTTAGTCATGAAGTCTCCTTGAGCCTCTCTTTCTCCTTCTAGTGATAGAAACTGGCTCTAATTCCATCCACATCTAATGCTTCTGATTCCTTTCTTAGTCTTCTCTACCTTTCTTTGGATAAAGTGTTTATCTACATAGGCTGGTGCCATAATTAAGTCATGAATTCTTCAAATTGTATTTATACTATAGATATAACCTGAATAAACACAAAAAATTGATACAGATAGTGGTTTTGTTTGAGCAAGTTTCCTTTAAAGCAAGATCTTCTTGAACAAATCAGAAATGCAATGGCAGAGTAAAAGGAATTAGGGGACAGAGAGGATAATATACATGCACAAACACTTCAAAGCATTAGCTCTTTGTATTTCTTTCATTAGTAAATAGTGAGATATATCCTGAATTAGGGGACCTTTGTCTTATCCATCAGTTTCTGGAAAGAGTTCTGTAGGTTGACCAATTTATGGGTCAATTATGTAAAGGAAGATATCATATTTCTGTTTTTCTCTAAATGACAGAAAAACAAATTGTGGAATAGGTACACCCTAAGTAGAAACAATCAATTCTTAAAAGACTGCCTTGGCAAACAAATGCTATAAATGAGGTAAACATCGTGTGTTCATTTGTGCAAGAGGTAGAGTCCAAAGAGCATGAAATTAGACTGAAAAATTATGTGCAAGGAATGATTTTAACTTTTGGATATATGAATAACCAAATAGCTATACATGAGAAAAGCCATCATATCTCAATTCATTAAATAGTATTTTATATTCACATTATTATAATAAAACTAGTGACTTTAATAAAAAGTAACATTAATTAAATATTTCCTTAGTTTGCACACAGTTCTAAATGTTTAGTATGTATTAATCCATTTAATCTTTACAACTCGTTATGGTTCACTTTGAGTAGCCAGATTTAGTATAAATATAAAGGATGCCCAACTAAAATCAAATTTCAGATAAGCGTTGGTCAATTTTATTTATTGTAAGTATGTCCCAAATTTTGAATATGACATATAAATAAAAATTATTTATTTATACATGACTAAAATTTAACTGAGCATCTCTGGGGTTTTATCTGGCAATCGTATCCTCATTTCTTACATGTCTGAAATTAGATTTACCCCAGTTATATTTATGCTTTTGTCCATTCTATGTTACTATTAGTAAAGATCTGCAGCTGAACACTTTATAAAGTAAAAAATTCTATTTACCTAAGAGTTCTGGAGGTTCAAGGGCCCTGTGCTCATGTTCTGGAAAGGGTTCCACTAAATCCTTCATGGCACAGTAAAGCAGAATTGGAACCAGCCTCATGTGAAAGGGTTATGTTTATGATGTAAATTTGCTTTACAACAAAGCACATTCACAGGAGTAAATCTACTCTGTGAAAACACTATTAATGCTTGCTGAGCTACTTGCATGACCTAATCATTTTCCTTTAAACTCCAGCCCTTAAAGATGCCCAACCTCTTAACATCACTGTACTGGAGAACACATTTGTAACACGTCCAGCACATCATATCAAAACTATAGTAACTGCCTCATTAAATAAGATCCTTAACCAATTTCCATCAAAATGTATGCTCCTTCTGTTGTCTTTAAGAAAAGTGATTAGTCTCTATTTATACCTTCAGGACATCTCTTAATATCACTGTTCAACACTGGTTGAGCTACCCTGAGCACAATATGGAATACACTTTTAGATTCTTCCCATTCTAGGTTTGTCTACTTTGACTGTCATCCACTGAAAGTGTCTGCATGTCAAACTAATCTTCAGTCACTCTCTTTCTTAATCATGACAGTTTTTGGAGTAACTTCTTTGAAATAGGATTTGTGTTATGGTGTAGATCTGAAATATCTCTCAAGGTCTTATGTGTGCAGCAGGTGTTTGAATTATTGAAACATTATACTTGATAGAGTCGTTTACTGAAAAATTCATGGCTGGATGTGCTATTACGATATGGAACTTCAGTGGAGGAGGTAGGTCACTAAGGGTACAATCTGGAAGAGTGTATTATTTCTCTCTCTGCTTCCTATTTGCCAAGGGTTGAGCAGCTTTGCTCCACCATGCCCTTCTACCATGCTATTTATGTCTTGAAGGCAGCTGACAATGGACCGAATCAACCAAAATCCTGAAACAAACTGAACTCTGATCCTTCAAGTTGGTGGTGTTGGGCATTTTGTCCCACTGATAGGAAAGCTGACAAATACAGAAAATTGATATCAGTGAAGTGGGATCACTGTGATTCTGTTGATAAGGTTCACTGGAGGAATATATTTAATGAATAAAGGATTTAAAAGTTAGACTTACAGTGGCCACCTACAGAGGCAGGGGAAGAAGAATGCAAAAGGGCCATCTGCATCCTTGAGAGCTGGAATGTCCACTAAAAATATCAAAGGCCTGGAGCTCACTACAGGGTTCTTTGTGAGTCTTATCAGGAAGCTGAATGGTTTGAGTTGAAAGGTGGAATAGTCCAGTTTGGAAGTCTAGAGATGGACAACCAAGGGTGATAGCAAAGACTGGAGCTCCTCCAAAGAAGTAAAAAGCAACAGTTTCTTCTTTCCCTTTTTATTCCATTCAGGATATAAGTCTTCCCTCTTCTAAATCATCCAGACACAACCAGAATTTTGCTAAACTAATCCACTAAGTGTTTCTTATTCAAATTTATGCCACAATTAACTATCATGGTCTGTACCTAAGGAGAAGTTTGGAAAGGTTGGCAACACTGCCTAGAGAAACCTGAGAATGGTATAAACAAAGCAGCAGAATATGTGCTCAGAAGAATAGAATGCTGATAGGAATATATATATTAACAATGAGGTCTAGAAAAAAATCATTTACTGTCAATTCATTTTGTCATAGTTTTGTGCCAGAAGTACAACTCTTAGAAATAAAAACAAGAGGTATTTCAAGAGTGAAATAAAAAAGGACCACTAAAGAAAGAAAAAAAATAAGATTACAATCAGGAGGTTTCTGTTAGGAACAAGGACTCTGTGTTAGTTACTTTTCTTATTGCTGAGACAAAACACCCAACACCCAAAATTAAAGGAGAAAAAATTTTCCTGGGCTCACAGTTTGTAGGAGCTACAGTCATAGTAGGTTGGCTCCAAGGCAGGGTGGCATGACAGAAGGATTCTAGAGGAGAAACAGTCCATAGTATGGCAGTGCCAGCAGAAGGCTGCAAAATTGAGCAGAAAAGCAGTAGAAGCAATGGGAGAAGCAGCAGCAATAAGCCTTGTTTTTGTAACTTATATTTCTTTTTCTTTCTTTTTTTCTTTTCTTTTCTTTTCTTTCTTTCTTTCTTTCTTTCTTTCTTTCTTTCTTTCTTTCTTTCTTTCTTTCTTTCTTTCTTTTTGTAGCAGGGATCAAACTCACAACCTCGTATCTGCCAGGCAGGTGCTTACATCACTGAGCTAAATCCCTGGCCTCATTTTTTGAGACAGAGTCTCACTATGCAATTCAGGCTGGCCTTGAACTCACTTTGTAGTCCAGGTTGGTCTCAAACTCACAATGATCTTCCTGCCTCAGCCTCCTGAGTGCTGGAATTAAAGGTGTGCACCATCATGCTCGGCTTATACCTTATATTTCATCCAGGCTGTCGTCCCTTGGGCTGGTAGCACTCACACCCATAGTGGGTCACTCTTAATCCTACCTTTGCACCCTTAATCCCAGAATCACATCTTTAATCCCATTATTATACACCCTAAATCCAGCCATCTCCAAAAAGCCCTACCTATGACCACATGAAACTTTGGGGGGATGTCTAGGTACAAGCCATAACAGACTCCACTGGCAATTGAAGTAGGGTCCTGTGTATTAGACTCTGACAGAAAATTTGTCCACATTTTGATCACGTCCTGAGATTAGGGCAGTAGAGCAATTAATCTGGAGGAGGAAATTCAAGACCACCCAAAATTCAGACTGTGGTATAGATACTGCTGTATGTTTTTAGTCAGTTTTATATTGAGAACTGGAGACAAAAGAAGAGAAGATAAAAATCGATGAACTTAAATTTTGACCCGAACAGGACCACATGTATGTGGTTGTGTAGATATGGTCGTGAAAATGATTAGCACCACTAAACTGTAGCCAAATACTGTGCATGAGGACCACAGGAAAAGTGACTTGAGGGCATCTCAGAAGCTAGTAAGACCTCACACTTTGCAGGCTCCAAAACGCGCAATTGTAAAGCTTTCATTTGGTAAAAGAACTCCTCTGTCTTTGTTCTACAAAGGCTGCCTTAGTTCCTCAGAATTCATTTCATGATGCTCAGCCACCCAGGCATGCAGAGGTCTCCGCAGTCATGGGTCAAGGAGGCCTGGCTATTTTTTTTTTTTTAGCTGATCTTGATTTTGGAAGATCTTGTCATCATCCACATTATGCTGGTTTTCCAGGCACTTAAAATCTAAGAGTTTTTGATCAGGGAGGCTTCCACCCAGATTTCAAAGGAAAGCCTAGAAGTCCAGGCAGTGTGCTTCTGAGAGGGCAGTAAACTGTGAGAATAAAGACACAAGGACAGTGGCAACTCTCACAATTTGTAATGACAGATCCTGAAATATTTGCCTAAGAAACCTACAGACTGCAAGTGGGGCTACTTCAAATGAGACGCCCTGAGACCTGCACCCAGCAGTGATGCTTGGACAAGGCTGCCCAAGCTCTTTGATGCTCACATCTCACCACAACTTGCTCTAGGTCCTGGACATGGAGTTACAAGATTTAATATGTGCCTTGCTGCGTTTTGATCTTCTTTTAGTTAGATTGCTTTTTATCCTCCTGTTCCTGACTCTTGAAATGGACTTTAGACTTGGACTTTTCAGCAATGCTGGAGCTGTTAAGAATTTGGTGACTTTTAAATTTGGCCTGGACACATTTTGCATAAGAAAATGAAACTGAACGGTTAGGGTGGTAGGAAGTGCGGTGCTAAGGTTTAGATCTGAAGTGTCCCTCAAAAATCTCATCTGGGGCCAGGAGATTGGCTCAGTGGCTTAAGCGCCCGTCTGGCAGGCACGAGGTTGTGAGTTCCATTCCCGGTGCTGGGGGAAAAAAAAAATCTCATCTGTTTGGAAGGAGATTGGATCATGGGGGTGCTATATTGATCAGTAGATTCATCCACTGCGGAGCTCATGTGCTATTAAGAGATGAGGCCAGGTTGGAAGAGATAGATCACCAGGATCATTTCCCTGCTTTTCCTTTCATCTGCTTCTGGGTTGTCTTAGGTTGAGCAGCTTTTCTTTGCCATACCCTTCCAGTATGTAATTTCTGCCTTGTATGCAGGCTATTACCAACCTAATCTGCCAAAACTCTGAGGTAAATTAGATCTTTCCTTCTCTAAGTTGTTGGTATTGGATATTTTGGCCCTGATTAAGGAAAAGCTGATCAGTAGAATTGGGTTATTTTTTATAACAGTCTACTTGCCATTGATGTAATGAAATTCACATTTTTTAAAATTATGTCAGTATGTTTCACTTTCTTGCTAAGTGTTATCTTTTGTGCATAGTTTTGAATATTATACTTCTAGAATTTTGCACTTGGAATATTTTATATTACAGTGATGAATTCTTATGGATCATAACCAGAAACCTTGTGGCATCATAGACATTTGCATCAAAGGTTTAATTAACCTCCTCATGCAAATATTTCACCACAATTTTAAGGTATATTTCAGTGAGAGTATTTCCTGCACATATATTGTTAGCAATCTTAGTGTATGTAATAATCTTTCCTACTAATAGTTTACTACTATGTCAATATCCAGTATGTGCATATAATGTGCTTGTCACTGGACTAAGTAATTTCTATGCATAATATCACGGGAAGCTCACAATGATCCTTATGATTTGATTACCATAATTATATTTTATATAGAAGGAAACTTGGGGCACAGCCAAAATTATATAGCTAGTAAGTGGAAGAGAAATTCTCACGTAGTCATGAATCTTGACCACTATATTGTATTTTTTTTTTAGTTGTAAATCTTCTCTATCTCTGGATGATGTATATGTCAGAATATGGCATCCTCTTGCAAACCTTTCTCTGGAAGCTATGGGAAAGGTTGGAATAGCTTGCTATCCATCGCTCTCCCCTTTGAGTTGGAGACTACTTCTTGTGGGACATCAGAACTTCAAGGAAGCCTCTTCAGAGCAGAGATCTTTGAAGGTGGCACATGTTTGCTAATAGATTGTTCCTGGACACCTATTGAAAATATTACAGATCACATGAGGATTGTGTCCAGAATATGGAGGAAAATTCAATCCCTTCAACACTGTTTTTCAAATCCTGAACTTTTCACTAAGCTTCCCCAAGGAATAACTTTCACTTTCTGTTGACCTCCCAGGTCAGGGACTTGATATTAACCTTAAAACCTTTGAACTAATTCAGTCTTCTACTCCACAATAAGCATTTTTTCCTCTTTAAAAATATCACCTCTTATATGTTGAGCATATACTTTACTTAGCATTCTGTCATAGAGATTATACTATTTTATGAAGGAGAAAATTGTGCGCATGGGAGTTGACAATTTACCAGGGCTGCAGATCAGGAAAGAGCACAGAGCAGAGCTTCAGACATTTTGGTGGTGCACTGGTATGCAACCCCAACATAGAACACTTATTCTCATATAATAATTCTTTATTCTCATATAAAAATTTTTCCTGTTCTCTTTAACATACAAGTTACATGACATAGATCATGGAATACATCTTTTCTTAGCAAAAATTAAATGTTTTCTTTTGATTCACTGTGAAATCTTTAGATTCATCTCTAGAACATTTAAAAGACTTTGATATCATTTAGTTTAGGCAAAAGCATCACATTTCTTTCTGTAAGAAGTTAATTGATTGTGGATAGAACACCACCATAAGAAGCAAAGAGTACAATTTAATGAACTTTTAGAACTTGGTATTTCTTAGTATTTATAATATACATAATAGTTCAGACAGGTATCTTAAAAAATTAGACTTCAGTTGAATTCCAAACATTGTAAATGCCTTTTTCTTTATTGTTGCCTTAAAATAATTATTTCATAATATTACAGAAAATCATTTTCTATAATGATAGCTGGAGTACCATAGGGTACTTTGTGAATACTGATGTTTGTACTTGATGATAGTAACATTAGCAAAGTTCTTGAAAGATTTCCATCCACTTTGGAAATTTTATTGATAAATGGATGTAATATTTTATTTTAAATAAAGAGCTCTTTTGAAAATCACTTTGAAAATATATTTACATCCACAAAGTCTACATCCTCTCTTCTTGCAACATTAATTGGAATCTGGTTAAGTATTGTGTTCAATATAAATAATTTTGAAGCATAATCATTTAAAAATAGTCTGTTAAATTCAGTAAATCGTTCTGTAAAGTGATCAGAAGTGTGTCTTGTGCTGTTAGACTTACTTTGTAAAATTCTGATACTATGCATAGAATAGACAGATAATTTATATTTAAGAATTTGTTTGAGTTTAAATCTTTGACTTTGTAATTTCCCTTAATTTTTCCTCTTGACCATAAAGAATGAAAATCTTTGGTCTATAATAATTGCATCTTTAAAAAAATTGCACCTGAAAGAGAATTTAGAAACTTAAAATTTAAATAAAATCAATAAAAAGAACTTAAAACTCTATTTGATATCATCTTATGAAAATCCTCTAAAGTCATGCTCAAGAGATTTCCCCTTTTCAGACTGTAAATAGATTTTTATTTATTTATTGGAAAAACAAAATTTAAATTATGTATGTAAGTGACCACAAAGTCAATATGGACACATTCCCAAATTGAAACACTTCAAGCCAGTACTGCTAGAGTACAAAAAGGTCTAGTATCATACGATTCCATCAGTAATTTTGGAAATTTTTAAACATTCAGAAAAACCATATTAATATAGCCAGAAACTTTATTATAGTTTACTAGGATCCAGATAGAATCAGAGGAATTGGAGTTAAGAATAACTACTTATAGGTTCAGGTTTCTATGTGGGACCATGGAAATGCTTTGAAATTAGATAGGCATGATGTTTGCATAACTCTGTGACTCTATTAAAACCACTCACAAGTCATGAATAAAAGCAATGCACTTCAAGGTTTCAATAGGAAAATTTTACATCTATTATTAATGATTAAGGAAAAAAATCATTTGCAAGACTGATAAGGTGATGAAACTATTATACAACTTTATCATAAAATGCTAAGATCAGATCACTAAGAGATAAGGCCTTGTCATATAAACAGAATTCTGTTAAATTCTTTAAGCTTTGAATCTTAAGATACATGCCCAAACTGGTATCCATTCTTCAAAGATAAACAGTATGATGCACTTACAGCCCATTCACTTAAAATATTCCAACTTCAAAAACATGCCTATGGCTTTCCACATGCTGAAGGTTAAAGTGGAACCCATATTTTTCACCATGTACTAAGTTAAAATCTAAATGGATTAAAATCTCAACCTCAAAGTTGAAACATTAAATTTGCTGGAAGATAGAGTAGGTAAAAGTCTTGAAGACATTGGTGTAGGTAAAGACTTTATGAATAAAAGCCAGACCACACAGGAACTATCACAAAGAATCAACAAATGGGATCTCATTGTATTGAAAAGCTTTTGTACAAAAAGAGAAATCACCAGCAGTGCGAAGAGACAACCCACAATGTGGGAGAGAATGTTTGCCAGCTGTCCCTCAGATAAAGGGTTACCATCAAGAACATGTGAAGAACTTAAAAAAATCAGTCTTCCTAGATTTAAAGACCCAATCCAAAAATGGGCATCTGAGATGAACACACACTTCTCAGAAGAAGAAGTACAAACAGCAAGTAAATATGTGAAAAAATGTTCAACAGCATTGGTCATTCGAGGGATGGAAATGAAAACAACACTGAGATTCCACCTTGTCCTAGAAAGAATGACTAGTATTAAGAAGTCAACCTGTAACAAATGCTGGATGGGCTGTGGACAAAAAGGAACCCTTCTCCACTGCTGATGGGAATGCAGACTGGTGCAACCACTGTGGAAGCCAGTGTGGAGATTCCTTAAAAAGCTAGGACTGGAGGTTCCATTGGACCCAGTTATTCCCCTTCTGGGTATCTACCCAAAAGAATTAAAAACATCCTACTACAGCAATATGTGTGCACCTATGTTTATAGCTGCCCAGTTCATAATAGCTAGATCTTGGAAACAACCTAAATGCCCCTTGACTGAGGAATGGATAAAAGAGATGTGGTATTTCTGTATAATGGAATACTACTCAGCTATAAAGAATGATAAATAGACATTTTCATTCATATTATTGCACTTGTGTGACAATATGAAAGAAAATCTATCTATGTATAGAAAAAATTATTTAAGGTAGTTAAAGAAAAAGAATTTTGAGTGAAAAATCGTTTTCACAGGGTCATTTTCAGATTTCATTTTTAATGTGAAATTTTTTTTAGAAAATAATATAGCAGTCATAACAAAAAAATAGACATATAGCTGGTTTCTCTAGATTCACTGAGGGGAAAGTTTTGTGCTAATAATTTTCTGGACAATGTTTCGTGTCTATATTTTATACTCTAAACAACTGCTGTGAATATAACAATATGCAATGTGTATTATATTGTTTCTTTCCTATTGGCCTGTTGTGAAATTCTGTTTTACTTTAATTTCTTATTTTTCTTCTGTTAAAAAAATATACAGTTCTAAAGCATTAAAAAAATGCCTAAGTTAGTATAATTCAAGCACAAGGAAACCATAGCTGGGATTAGGGAAACTCATAGGGCAACAAGGCTATCTAATATGCTAAAAAAAAATAGACAAAGACTTAAGAAGTGACATGAATAGAAAACATTACAAGTGGCATTACCAACTGAGTCAGAAGAAAGCAACATTGTCTCAGACTTCATGTTTTAGAATAGTTTGTTTGCTTCCTTCCTTGGAAAGGAAAAAGAATTGACTTGTTCTCCCCTTAGAAATAACTATCCACAAACATAATATTATAAACTGTAATGTATGACCTGTTTTCAGAAAAAGTATTTATAGTATTTGCTCAGAATATTTTACTGAAGTTGATGGGTTTTGCCTCTTTCTCCTGCCAGTCAGTCCTTTATTCTCTCTGTCTCTCTCTCTCTCTTTCTCTCTCTCTGTTTAACTCACTCTCTATCTCTCTGTCTCTCTCCCTCCCTGGACTGTTTTGGTTGATGCCTAGTTTGTTGTGATGTTCTAATCAGTATCCTTCTCTATTGCTTTTGAAAGCAGAACCTAATGGTCCCTTGAAACACTGAGTCTATCAGTGCACATGATCTTGGAAAGGTCACCAATCAGATTCTTGACCTCTCATAACCAAGGGGTAGAAAGTGAGTAAAGTTCAACCATCAAATTCTGTTCTGGAATTACCAGTCTGCAGCGAGGAGTGACAAGGACAGACCAATGACGTGTATTCATCCCTTAGCACATTCTTAAAGGGAAAGATTGACCATTTATTCTTCTCACATCAGTTCTCTGAATAGGTCCTAGTTTTGTTGAAGTTCTAATTCTGTAAATCTTTTGATAGTTCTTGAGTATTCTTTTTCTTTTCAGTAAAATCATTGTGATGAATTTCCCCATATTGTGTTTTTATTTCTTGAATCATATCATCTCCACTCATCATATCCACTCACTTTAGAATTTTAGGCACTGTTCTCATCATCAGATTTTAATCTGTTAACAGAGTAAGAGACTTGCAAATTTTTCTACTCTCCAGGACGTAAGTTTGAAACTGGTATTTTAAGATTGCTTCTCCTATGATCTACCTCCTCAGTACACATAGTTAAAGGAGAGGCCAGACAGGAACTCAAGTATTCTTTTAAACCACTCTAAAATTGAGATGATCCTATTTCTTCATTGGTTTTGGAAAATAAAAACCATTTACCTATGTGGAATAGAGGCACAGTATATTTGAATATAAGGATATACATACAAGTGTGTATATGACTGCATCACTATCAATCAATAACACTATAACAATCAATCATTAATCCAGAAAACCTGTTTGTGTTAATTAAATTATCCACTGAAAACCCCTAGACTAATTTTGTACAGTTATCTTTTGAGTCCATCCCCATAATTCTGAATAATATCATGGAAAATTTTAACAATCTGATCTACCTGTAAAACTAGTGCTACTTTTAAAAATTGGTGTTCATTATTCAGTGTAAAGTTTCAATATTTTTGAAAATGGTACTTGTAAAGCAGGATTTCCTAATCCAATAGTGGAGAATCCACATTATTTTTTTTATTTTGAACTATTAAAAATTTGCCATTAAGGTAGTTTTCCATGGAAAATATTGGCACAGGAGAATAAAATAAAAATAAAATGTAAATGGAGAGGAAATAAGATTGTGCATAGATAACTGTACTCCAAGCTAGGCAAAGACATTTATTGTTCTGGAACCCAGGATTAAATTATTACTTTAATTATGGTAATGAAGATAAAAATGAAACATAGTATAATACTTAGTTTTAGTTTCATTAATTAAGGAACAATAACCAATTTCTCCCAGCTTGTTAATTCTTTAAAGCAATTTTCCTATTAATGGATCATAGAATTGACAATGCCTTCAGTTTTTGCATCAGTTAGAAGTCATTCAGGTACAAATGAGAAAATAAACTAACAGATTAAAAGTGAAATTGACTGCCGCACATCCTTGCAAGACATGAGGCAGGTTGGCTGACTTTAAACTTTAAGTAGGTAAGTAGGAAGTAATGCCTTCTTCATTTCCTGTGTGTTCGTTTCCTTTTTCCATGGTAGCAGGATTGCTTCTTGGGGTTTCTAGGTAGTCAGCTAGGAGAAAAGAGTCTTTTCAGGCAAAATCCTGAACTGCTTTCATCAAGCCTGAGTAGCATCATGCAGACCATTTCACCACTCAGCCCAGCCAAGAGTGTGAGATCTGAGATGACTGCACTGAAAGCACGTGGGATGATATGGAAGATGACAGACCTCTGGTGAGAAATAGTGAAATTCGTGGAAGGGTAACCCATTTCTGTGTCTCTTTTTCTTTAAATCTTTGGAAAAGTAATCCATATTTTCTGTTGCAGTACACATTTTTGCTGTCGGTTTTGAAATGAATCCCGTATCTTGAGCAAGGTGGAACAGACAAAAGGCTTCATACAAGAAAGCAGAGGAGTATGGATGGACTTCTAAGACTGTGAGGCTGTTATTAGGTGGAGGGTCCCGTCAGGATTCTTTCTAGGTTCTTGGAGTCCTGAACAAAGAATTGCATAAGATGCACAAGAAAGACAGTGAAGGTGTATATTTATTTAAAGTGAAAAAGATGTATGCTCTTCGGGGTGAGAGCAGGCGTTGGTGAACAGGCATACAGCACCAGAGAGAGAAGAGGAAGGAGGTCTTTTGTATCCAAAATTCCTGGATTGGTTTCCCCTTCATACAAATAAGACACTGGGATGTTTGTCTTATCAAAAACTCCGTTGATATCAGGCCAGATTTAAGTTGTCTTATCAAAAGACTTGCTTGGCTTCCTACCAGGTAAAAATGAAGGACTGAAAAGAGCACTTTTCTGATTGACCCTAAGACACAGTGCCAAATTCAAATGAAGGACTGAAAATATTCCTTTCTGATTGACTCTACCCACATTGTCCAGGAGCCCATGGAGTTATTCTGGGTCCTTAGTTCTTTGTGTGTCCTCTGGGTTTTTATGAACTTTGACACATTTTACCCAGTTGTTTGTCAGGGTTGTTCCACCTCCTATTTCAAGTCCGTAATCTTTTGAGAATTTACACCAAATTTGAGGGCACATTTTGAATTTCTAGTTGCCATGGAATGATCTGGTTATTGACAGACAGGGGATCTCCTAGTTGAAATGAAATTTTACTTGTGTTTTTGACCATACCAGGATCAACAAAGACATGAAGAATGGGGATTTTACAACTGGAAATATGTTAAATGAGTAAAACCAGTTTGAAAAACTAAATACCTATGCCAAATGCCTGTTTTTTTCTTCCATTGACATTTAAAATCATAAAAAATTTAAATTGGGTCAAAACATGGTAAGAAATTAGACATTATATAATATTTGAATCTTTTATAGCTATTAAATAATAGCTGTAAAGTTAGAATGGTTTACTCAAACTGAATATCCATCAAGAATAATTACTTATCAAGGTAATACAAAATCGTTATTAAAAGCTGGTTTCATCAAAGGAATGCAGCATGCCAGAAGCTCTGACCTCAATATATATGTAAATGTGCAAGTTAAATTCCTAAATGTAGCCATCATGTTTGACTAAACTCAGTACTGTAAAAGAGGATGTAAATACATTGAGTAAAATGTTGTCCTTAGCAATGCATATTTCATTTTCACATATGACCTTCCTATTTTTTCACTGAAAGATTCCATTGGCCTATTTCTATTGATAGATATTCTCTTTTATTTTTTTTTAAATCAGAAGATAGTTTGTGATATACTAAAGAGGCATCAATACATGCCAGCTCTGTAGGCTATTGATATTTTCACTTTATAGTATTAACTAACAGAATGCAAGTTCTCCTTTGTACTTTTAACTCTTTACCAATGCCTAGAATATCACAGTGGTGCAGTAAATGACTCTGAGTGAAACAAAAGTTAGAACGAAAATCCAGCAATACATTACTGGTATTTCATACATGATAACTGAATCACTCCACATTTCTTATAGTTTTGATACTTGATCCTTCTTCTATAGCCATAAAAAAATCAAAATATGATTTGTTATGCCTTTAACGGATGTTAAACTAATAAAAGTGTTTTACCTTATCAGACAAATCAGGTTCTGGCACATAATACTCTGTTAATAAATGTTTCTTGAATGAAATCATTTCAAAGTCACCTTCAATCTTGAACAATTGTTATTTGTTTGTCAGAGTCTTGGATTTAAACAAATCAAACATAAAATGAAGAGAAAATATTTAGTATCTTATCTTTGATTAAAGCTCAGGGAATGCCATACCAAATATAAACCAAGTCAACTATTTGGCCATACATTGGAGGTCTAGATGATTTAATTTAATGTAATGAATTCTTCACTGAAAAGTGAGAGATTCTTCATTAAGTTTTTGGATCCAGTACAAATAGTCTATATTTTAAGACAAACTTTTACCCTAAACAAACCCCCAAGCTTATCAAACCAGTAGAGTACAGTAGAAAATAAATTATCTACTAATTTACCATGGATATGGTAGTTCATATTTATGCTGAGGTCACATGACATCTAAAATTTTATGTACTGTATTTCATTTTACATCAAAGTGAATTTGAGTTTTTGTTCTTCTAAAAATTAGTTTTCTTAAAAGATTCACTCTGAGTAGTAGTCCCCAAACTTGATGGCTCAATCATCAAATGTGTTTGGAGAGCTTTTGAAACAAACCAAAACAAAACAGATTTGGAAATATTTCTAGATATTCTTGTTTAGTAGGTATGGTAGGGCCTAGGTATTTTGTATTATGAGTCAGGTGGGGGCCCACCAATGTGAGATTAATTATTAATAAACAGTAGTTGCCCAAGATTAGTGTCAAAGACAGGCTTTATCTTTGGATCATTTACAAACCACTGATTGTCATTACTTTCCTTTAAAAAGCCTTTGAATCTAAGTTCTTTTGGTCAGAGTTTTGTTAACTTTCTAATCAAGGGTAGTTTCAGGTTTCCTCATCTCAATTCTAAATCACATGACTTTCAGCTATACAGAAAGGGTTGGCTTTGCCATTGCATCCTAGTAAAATTCCTTTACTTAAACTACTCAGGAAATTTATGGAATATTAGTAGGAGAAAAAAATCCCTTCATTTGGGGTTATTTATTACAATATTCATCCCACAATAAAATAAAATCCGTAAGTTATTTACTTCTATACACAAGACAAATTGTATTTTTCTATACTGAAGTTCATGAATTATCAGCAAACTGGGAACTAGATCATTGTTAAGTTATAGCAGATGATCCAAATAATCTTGTTTCAAATACCAAATGCCATTATAAACAGATGTATTGGGACTATTTTATAGTGTTTGGCTCATTTATATAATGGAAGAAGGCCTCCTCTGACAATCATTGAAATCCAGTTTATCTCAGTGAATTTCCTCTCAACAGCATCAAACTCCGAACTCTTGTAAAAGTACTCAAAAATTATTCAAGTTAGGATATCAATACTTAAATCATTTATTAATACTTAGACATAGGCTAAACTAGCCTTTCAAAATAATGTCAACTTAGTATTGCAATAAAAGATACATTCATAATGTCCAATATGTCAATTTTTTTTTAGCCACTATTTTGACCCAAACATCAGTAGATTATTTCGCTCCATTTTGCTTGCTTTACATTTCATGTAATTCCTAAATATCAGATCTCCTTGGATTGGTGTTGGAGGGTTCAATTCTGATTTAGACTGAATCATTTCAAACCCTGGTGGTAGTAAAGGTATAATTAACCAAATTTCCAGCTCATTTCTTTATATATTATCAAGATATTTGGATGAGATCACAATTCTAAGATAGTTAATTCCATGAATTTACAGGTAGTTTTCAGATTGATAGGTTTACCATTGAGATGTAGAAAACAATATTTCAGGTTCCTGTTGTAGAGTACAAGATTAGCATGCATGAGATTCTAGGTGTAGTCCTCAACAAAATAATAGTATATAATATTAATATACAATAATAATAATATTCTTATAAATCAGTAATAAAATACAAATTGTTATTTTTTCCATGGGCACTATTATTTTCCCCATATTCTTTCTCTATCATAATCACTCCTTTTTGTTTTTCCCTTTGATTTTTTTCAGATGCTATACAACCTTTAAAAAGTACCTATTCAGAATGTTTTCAGTGAGTCATAACTAATATATTTATGTCAAATATATGTGATTTCTGCTACTTACAGTTATTCCTCAGCGGAGTTTCAATATTTTAATGCTTCAAATGTTAGTAATGTTTTAGCAGAAATAAATAAAATACTTTTCCTTTCGCTTTCATTTGCATATAAGATTTTAAACAGCAAGAACTAAGTCAGAGACTCAAAATCATTTGTCATGAAACAGGAAGTAACATGTAGAATCCAATATGAAACTTATTTTTCTCTGAAATTTTTCTCTTTTCAAAAATTTCTCTTCCCTTATGCCATAATGTCAGGCTAAAAATAACTGTAGGAGCTACTGTGTTATAAGTCATAATTAGTAGAGTATCCTTCACTTAAGAAGCACCAAGTTCAAGACTTTCAATAAATGAATAAGGACAATTTAGGTGAATGCAACTAATATTTTATGTTTTTAGTAAAAGTGAAGTTAAAATACAGCCCTTAACAGAAAATGTAACTTCAGGGAGTTATTTCCCTTAGAAATGTTTATAATTATGAGGAATATTCTCCATCTTGTAGAAATGGTTTGAAAACATTTATATCACATAGTGCTGTCCATAACTATTATAATTTATAGCAAAAAAGAGAGCAAAATGGAATGTTTTATCTGAGTAAATGATGGAAATGATGTTTATAGAAGATTTAGGAATAAAATATTATAAGATGACTCAAATAAATTGCTTTACACATTTACCCCTCATAAAAACATTCTAGTTTAATCACTTTTCATAATTTTTATTTTTATTAAGAATTCAAAGTATGAGTTTCAGAAGCAAAAATTCTCACATGTTAGTCCTGTTCTCAAAATCAAAATAGTTCATGGAAAATAAGTATTTTAAAAATGTTTGCTCTTCCCCTAAAATGAAACCAAAGTATTTTAAATAATCTAGTAACTCACATTAGTCACTTAGCTAACCTTGGAGCTAAACATTTTTTCAAGGTTTTAATCCAATGTTGACATATGCATAAAATGTGGTCTCCCAGATTATTTGAAATAGAGCAAAAATCTGTTTCAAATAATAGCACATCCCTATACATTGACTTTCCTTTTCATCCATTAACTTCTGCAGTGAGTTTAGTTTTCCAGAGGGTGATATCTATGAATATGTACATTTCTAGTGCTATTGGAGTAATTTATTTCATTTCTCATAAGGACACCTTCTCTAGAAACCTGTTTGGGAATCAGAGCAATACGTTACGCACAATTTTTTTTTTCTGCCATAAGAGTAGGTCATTCCAAGATTGGAAGAAGCTATTGGTATTCTTCCATTCATTTCAGGGTGGCAGCAATTTAAACTTGGAAGTAGATTTTACTGCATAATGCTCCAGACCACTGGGTACATCTATGTGATCCAATAATGTAGTGGATTTCAAGTTGCACTGCTCAACTTCAGTCTCATAAAAAGGTCTCTGGCTGATAGCAGTCTGCCAAAGCTGTGACCAAATGGTACTGTTCTGGAGCTCTGCACAGAGGTGTCAGCCAATGTAAAATGGCACATTTACCTTCTCTGTGAGCCAAGCACTGAAATCATATTTTAGATCTTAAAGTGACTGCTATTTTGCTATTAAATTTCATAAAATATTCTTTCCTGCAATCAGATAGAATCGGCATACTTTGGAAACAAGTGGGAAATTGCCTCTTCCTGTATAGTAATTATTACAGTGCAGAAAAGTGGCTTAAAGCCATGAAATGAATTCTAAATTGTAATCTTTTGTAGCTTTCATTTCTCTGTTTCAGCTCATGAATCATCTTTTCCACACCTTAGGTAGATGAGAAGGAACATTGTGCAATTCTCCCGCATTGCCCACGTTGCCCATATCCCAGGTGGAAGTCCAGATGCTGCCGTAGGGTGTCTGCCACCAATCCCATGAACATGTCTGGTGACCTCTTAAATACTATTCCCTCAATCACAGAGACTGAAACCACTATGTGAGCAGCGTACTATTGAGGAGCAAAGAATTTCATGGCAGCTGGAGCTGAGGACTGGGGGTAGAGACACACTGTCTGTTAGCAGCATGTTCAGGATTGTTCATGGTTTTGTAAAGAATCAAGAATCAGGCTGAGTATAAGTGAGGAAATGAAATCAGCAATTTTCATTAAGTTGAGCATTTACATTCCCATTTTGGCAACACTTGGTCAGCGTTGAAGACATCTTAGAGATCATTAACTGTTGTGAGGATTGTCCTGCACATTCTGAATGTTCAGTAGCATCTCTGGCTTCTGTCTGTTAGATACCTTTATTCTTCGTGACAGCCACAGATGTCTCCCAACATGCCAAGAAGTGTTTTGGTGTGTGGAGCTTCCAACTTTGTCTTAGTTACTTTTTGCTGGTTGCCGAGACAAAATACCTGATGCCCAAAATTAGGGAAGGAAAGGTTTATTCTTACAGTTTCTTTGGAGTTTCAGTCCTACTTAGTTGGCTCCAAGTCAGCATGGTGTGGTGGGGCTGCTGTTCATGGCGGCTGCAAGCCGCAAAGCGTGCTGGAGAGAGAGAGAGAGAGAGAGAGAGAGAGAGAGAGAGAGAGAGAGAGCGTGCACGAGAGAAGGCAGAAGCACAAGAGGAAGACCCGCCTTCCCTTACACTGTATCTCAGCTCCCCTGCTGGGTGGGTGCAGCACTCACGTTATTAATCCCGGTGCTAGACAACAAACCGAACACAAGCAAGCACCGGACTTAGCCCCATCAAAAGTATATGAGGACTTGGGGGGATATAGTACTATCCAATACAAACTTGAAAAGGAACACCTTACATAAAAAACAAACTAAAACAGAACTATTTGGTTCAGTTGCTACTTTTTCTTCTTTGAAGCTATGATCAATGAGTTTTAAGATATTTAAAGAGTAAAGAGTAATGAATTTAAGAGATATTGCCATTCAACACAGAGTGACCCATTTAGATTCCTCTTTCATCTTGTCAATATTTAAAGAAATCATTATAGGATATACGCATATGAAACAGAATAAGTCAATGTACTTGGAGACACATCTTAGAAAATTCCCATAAAACTCACTGAGTAAAGTGTAAGAGGATCCATTACTACTCAGAGACAATACTCCTTAAAATCGTAGGAGTGGTATTTACTCATTAACTGTGAAAAACTATTAACCACATAAAGTCAATCTTCTATTTATGCATTTAGTTTTTGACTAACCATTCATCATAGAAAACATTAGTTTCCTCATAAAGTTGTCAGGAGTGCAAAATTGTTTTCAAAAAAGTCATGAGTTACAGGGCATTGTAATATAAAAACAAAGGTCTGTTACTCTTTTTCTGCATAAAAATGTGTCAGATATGTGACATCATTTATGTCGATAATGTTCAGGCGGTGTTTACTGTCTCATAATGAGACTGATATTAGCTTTCCAATGTTAACGATGATTTTTATGGCGAGACCATTTTTTAGAGTTGAAATATTCTGAAATGAACAAGAATGAGCATCACTTGTAAGACAGCTAAAAACACCACTTTAAAGGCAGTTTTACTCTAGGCACTCTGTGGCTCAGGGACTGACTAGGGGCAGCAACTGCTTTTCTTTCTGTACTAACGCTGTGTCACTGTGGGTTGTATTCACTGAAAAGTTTGTCCTTGGCTTCTTTTCCTTTTCTCTTTCTGTGTTTTGTTTATTTGTTTGCTTGTTTAAAACAAGTGTCATGCCTTCAAAGAGAATGCCTCAAAAATACTAAATCATCACCTTCACTCAGGAAACCTTATAAAAGAAAAATCTGCTGACCTCAGATATGATCTCCAAAATACCAGTTCTTTCCTTTCTCCAAATCTTTGGAATGGTTTGAAGGAAATGTGAATGCTGAAAAATTATATCAAATAGCATTCTTTTTGATCATCTCTGGATATAGGAATAAAGAGATTTTCCTATTTTTAGAAATTGATCAAAATATCCTGGAAGGGTTATTATTTAAATTATTCCTCTGGTGTTTCATGATAACCTACTTTATCAAACAAGGAATTTTTTTTGTAGTACATGAACCAAACTGTTCTTGAAAGAGGGTAATTGATTGTCTTACATAAAAGAAAAGACTAGAGTTATAGTCATATCTGGAGGGTAAGAAAAAATTGGGGGCATTATGAGATATTAGTATATTTTTATTTTTCTAGGAACCCATCTTTCTAACCAGTTTGGCATCATTATCTTATGTTGACTTCTTTCTTAGTCTCCTTTTGTTGGTTGAATAACTTTGGGCAGCTCTAGGCCTAAACCCTTCATGCTGAAACCCAGTGGAATAAAGAAACTGCTGTGTGTCAGTAGGCCCAGTAGTGACCCATGCACCCCTGCCCCCCCCACACTATGTGATCTGTGCAGGCGAACACTGTGCTGTGAGGGTACAGGACACTCTCTGGGGAACATGGGCGCTGAACGAGAGGAGGTGTTGTCCTTCAGTGGAATAGTGCACTGATCCTGGTGAGCATAAGCAAGACACTTTCACATATCTGTGACATTTATTTTAAAATGTAGAAGCAAGTAAGAAAAAATTCAGGGAAACAAGAACAGGTGGTGGCATGCCTGTAATCTCAGCACTGAGAGGGTGAGGCAGAAGGATCACTGTGAGTCTAAGGTCATCCAAGGCTACATAGTGAGTTTAAGGTCAGTCTGAACTACATAGAGAAACTCTATCTCAGATAAAAAAAAAAGCAGAAAGAGGAAAAAAAAAGCAAGGAAAGAAAGAAAGAAAAGAAGGAAAAAGAAACAGGAACAAACAAAAACAAAAACAAAACCCCATATGCTACAAGGCAAAGACAGGTATCCCTGACCTCAGGCTGTCAAACTGGAGACCCAATCAGGTATACCTATATATAACTAAAACCCAAGTTAGTGAGATCTATCAGGCACTATGTTATAGTTTTTGCAGGGAAGTTGTCTTAGTTATTTTGACTTTTTTTTTTTTTTTGTTGGTACCAAGGATCGAACTCACAACCTCGCACCTACCAGGCAGGAACTTATGCTACTGAGCTAAATCTCTGGCCCTAGGGAAGCTGTCACGGTAAGCTCAGGAGCATAGTGATTGATAAAGGAACTAATTCTTAGAATTGATCCTCCTGGCAATGATATGGGCATGCAGAAATTGAAGGTTAACACAGCAGTGGAGGGTATTCATAAGAGACCAATTGAATTAAACTATAAGGAGTCAACAACTATGACTTTGGGCAAAATTTTGTTTTGTAAATAAACTTTTATTGGAACATAGCCATGCATTCACTTGTTAACTATTGTTTGTAGATTTTTTGGAGATTTGAATAGTTGTGACTGACTGACCGTATAGTCTGAAAAGCCTAATCTATTGTACCTTTACAAAAATAGTGTGCAGCTCCATAAACTCTAGGATAAACTATATAAATTGATTATACTAGAAAAATATAAATAAGTAAATTGATGCTCTCACCCAGTAGGTTGAAAAGGCTTTATTTAATGTTTAAAGGAGTGTAGAAACATTGCAACGTGCTGAGAAGCAGATAATGTGCCTTGAGCTGAGTCTTACTAATACTCATTTGGCCAGCGTGTAGAGAACGTACTGGAAAAAGGAAGTGTAAAGCTTCATATTTCAGCACACAGAATAATCCACAGGAAACTATGACATGTGAAGATTCCAAATCCCTACTTCAGAGAAGTTGCTTTGGACATCAGGTCATTCTTAGATTAAAATTCAGATTTTTCAATGGTTGAACCAAGTTTCTAGGGAATGGACGGCCGGTCTTAAAATTACCATACTATTCATGTGAAGGGTGAATGCATCTCACCAGATGGTAAGCAAGCTTGTTGATAACTTTTTCAGAACTAGGATTAGTTCTCAAAAGGAGACACAAAATGTCTTACACATTCCCCTTCTGCTTTACCCCAGACTCCATTCCTACCACAGAGGGCCTCTGGAGGCTGTGGGTGTCCAAGTTCCAAACACACTCCTTCTGCCAACCACTGAGTCAAGTAGCACAATCTGTATTTGAGGTGGGGGGTACACAGAGAAATGGGCTTGCAGCCATTTGAACTGGATAATTTAGTAATCTGGATACCTTCCTCATGGTCTAGAAGGTAGAGTGGGGCATTCAGTTGTGCAAATTTCTTTAGGTTTTGGAAGTTTCCATCTTAAGGCTAATTACACATCCAGAGGAAAGGTAAAGCAGAAACCCATATAAGATGGGGACCAAGATTGGGGATCTGATTATGTGGCTTGAAATGTGGAGCTAAGAAAGGGAATGGGAATGAATATATGAGTTTTTAAGATATTGCTCTGGTATAGTCAGGCTTAGGATTTTGGTGCAGGAAGAAAATTATGAAAGAGGAGTGAATCAAGTTTTCAAATCCAATGAATGGGAGAAGCGTTGTGTTCCTTAAAATCGGAGACAGGAAGTCAAGTAAAAAAGAATTCAAGGAAACATCATGGTTTGGTTTGGAAATCTCCTGAACATGGATTATAAGAGATGATTAAAAAGTGAAGAAAATATTTAAAACAAAAATATTATAGCAGGGCCGGGAGTTTGGCTCAGTGCCTTAAGCGCCTGCCCTGGCAGGCGCGAGGTTGTGAGTTCAATCACTGGTGCCGAAAAAAAAAAAAAAACCACAAAAAACCACAAAAATATTATAGCACAAACCTATTGTCATTAACTCTCCTTAAAATACTCCCCTTTGCTGTGAGAACACCTGTCCCATTGTTCTGAAGTGGGTTTCAAGTCCTCTTTTGTGAGTGTCTTCTTGTGGCTTCCTGGATATCCAGAATCCATTCAAAGTGTTCAAGGCAATTTCTGTCAAATAAAAACTATATATATGTGCATATATTTATGGATGATAAGTTCAATTATTAATTGTAAAGTAACTAGGAATGGTTCCATTTTGTGCAGGTAACAAGAGCTACCTTGAAATATAATTTTCCCTTTGTTTCATTTTTCTTTCAATATTTGTAATCTATTTTTTTATGTTAATGTGAAATATTTACATCATTCCTAAGTCAAGTTTCAGAAGTGTTATTCATAAAAAATTTGCCTTCTATTCCAAAGCCTTTTAAGCTCTTTCAAAGTTTTTCTTATTTGCAGCCACATGAAAAATTTTTTGGCTATTTTATTTTTTCAAAATAAGTGTGTGTAGGGGGTACATAGGCATGAACCCTCTATATACTCCAAACTCCCTTGTAGGATATATAGTAAGAGCCGGGTGTGATGGCACACGCCTTTAATCTCAGCACTCGGGTGGCTGAGGTAGGAGGAGCATTGTGAGTTCGAGGCCAGCTTGGGTTACAACTCTAGTGCAAGGCTGGCCTGAGCTACATAGTGCCACCCTGCCTCAAAAAATCAGGGCTGGGAGTTTGGCTCAATGGCTTGAGCGCCTGCCCTGGCAGGTGTAAGGTTGTGAGTTTGATCCCCACTGCAGCAAAAAAAAAAAAAAAAAAAAAAAAAAAAGCATATATAGTAGCTCATGAAATACTTTCCCTTCACTTTGCTTTTACCTTATTAGTACTGTATATCCTCATGACCACTTCATAGTGGTCTATGGAATCATTCTTCATTTCCTTTTGTAGTTGCATAGTGTTCCACTATATGAATGTACCTTAGCTGTTTTTGAGCCATCACTCACTGGTAGATACTTAGAGGGCTGTCACTATTTTTCATTTAGAAAAATACTATCTCTAATTACTTGTGTATGTATACATTGTATCAGAGAATTTTTGTAGTATTTTCCATCAGGTAGAAATGCCAGGTCAATGGCTAACTGGCTACATAATTTTACTGAATACTGTTAGTTTCTTTTATAAGATTACACTATTTTTCATTCCCTGCTGCAATGTCTAACGGCGCTAATTCACACCGTCTCATCAAGAGAGTATTTTGTAAGATTTTGGATCACTGCCAATCAGAAAGATGAAAAATGGTATCTTAGTGCAGCTTTGATTTGCATTTTCCTAATTTTGGGTGAAGCTGAGGATCTGTTCCTATATTTATGAGCTGTTTTTCTTTGTCGAGGGACTGGACTATCTGTTTCAGCTTTCCATGTAAGACCTTCACAGCTTGGTACTTGCTATTTGTGTAAAGTGATGTCCTGGTGCACACTAACCGCAGCCCACAAACCTGCACAGAGTGGCAAGTGAAAGAGTCTGCTTCCTTCTCCCCTGCTTTTCCCTCTCAGGTTTGCGCAGGCCCTGTGTTTGGCTCCATCTGCTCTCCCTTCTGGTATCCTAGAGAGAAGGCCCCTTTCTCCCTTGCAAATCAGCTGCCCTAAAATGGTCTGGAAATATTCACAGTGAGCTCTTTAAGAATGCCTTCTTTTGAAGAGATGGAAACAAGTAGAGCATTCGCATATTTTAAAATTTTATATACCTTCCATATTATTGTAAAGATACAAGTATGTACTGCAAGTCTAATGTAAAATAAAGAAATCAGAGGGGGAAAAGAAAGTTTTCTTTTCTATATGAGCAGAAATTTAGATAAGTGAGCCTCTAAAGCCTGACGTTATCTATCAGTCTGCATCAGTCAGCTCAGGCCTCCATAACAAAACACCACAGTCTGGGTGTCTTCAACAATAGTCCTTTCCTCTAAGTTCCAAGAAAAGGGGCAAAAATTCAAGATCAAGGTCCTGGCAGGTTAGTTTTTGGCAAGCCCTCTCCTCCTGATTTGTAGATGATTACTTTCTCTCTGTTATCCTGAATGTTTTTCTTTTCTTTTTCTTTCTTTCTATCTTTCTTTCTTTCTTTCTTTCTTTCTTTCTTTCTTTCTTTCTTTCTTTCTTTCTTTCTTTCCTTTTTTATACATACACACACATTCACACAAGGGAGAGAGAATGTGCATACCGTTGAGTGTCTCTCCTTTTTCTTAGAAGAATCCTAGTCCTATGAAGTCAGTCTCTCATTTTACCTTAATTATCTCCTACAAGGTCCTATCCTCAGGTATTGTCACATTAGGAGTTAAGGCTTCGAGATTTGAAATATGGAAGAGCGTAACTCTGTGCATAACATAAACTAGCGTCCACTCATCCATCCATTTATATATCCATCCATTCTTTCAGTTATTTTCTTTTTGCATTTATTGTTCTGGTTGTATGCATAAAATTTTCCTCAACTATTTACTTATATATTTTACCTTCTGTCATAGGTAACATATATCTTCATCACTTTGAGTCCAATACATACTACATGTTCCACACTTACTTGCTTAAGCAATGTTAAGTATTAACACAAAAAGTTGTAAGAATGCATGAATATGTGATTTTTTTTAGTAGTTACCTATCAGTTAGCCTGGAAGTTTAAACAGTTTTCAGTAATTCACTAACTATATTAACATATCACAGCTTATGAAATAAGGTTTTATCACATTTGTCAAGTTGTTTATATTCTGATAGCAAAATATAGAGACAACTGAAGTGTTTATAGCTTATGAGCAATTGCAATTTCCTTAAATTTATTGAACTGTTTACCTGGGCTTTTAAGGTTGCCTTTGGATATAAATGATCTACACAGCAGACTGTATTTTGCTCTCTGATTAAGTAGAATACAGTGGGAAGTTGCTCTCTGACTCACCCTAGTTCATCAGGAGCTGGAAGGGCAGCAGTAACTCATCAGTCTGATGCTCACATTTGTAGCTCCCACATATGAAACAACCAGAAAGACT
>RJWM01000861.1:0-184030 GCA_004363535.1 Dasyprocta punctata | reverse complement strand
AGGTGTTAAGGTGACAAGGAGTAGATTGTACTGATTAATTCAGATATGTCAAATTGATTTGAACAAGGAAGGGCTAATAAATTGGTGTTACACACTTCTGTGTATGTCTGGATGGGTCCTCAAAAATTCATCAGCACCAGATTCTTTATCTCAAGTTGTTTTTCCAAGGAATATTGTCTAAGATATATTCTGGATTCTTTGAAAAAGAATTCTGGCAGGATTAGTTGATGTATTATTTCTGACGAATTAGAAAAAGATAAGATCAAGGATGACTTTGATCTAGTTCTAGTGAGAAAAAACTTAAAAAGATTCTTTGGAATTTCCTTACACACCAGTTGAATAGAACAGAAAACACTTCCATCATGTATATTGAGTATTAATCACAGCAGGATGTAGCTGTACAGATGTCAAGAATATAATGTTCAGAGAATGGATTGTAGTAAATGTTGAAAATTTTGCTATTTAAAGTTGACAAGAAATAGTGATTTTTACCTCCATAGTATCATATAAATACGACAGACACTAAAAATTTTTAGAAAGAAACAAAGACTCTTCAAGGAAATTCATTAAAAATGCAAGGAAAATGTAGCATCTCAAATTCCTTTTGCTCAGCGAAATTATTCATCTATAATAGTTGGATTGCTGATTATACTGAGTACTACATAAGGAAACAATATTTTGGTACCATAGCACCAGTAAAAGTTCAGTTTTAAGTTTTGCAACTCAACCTGCCAGATTTCAGCCAGGAACAGTGAAAAGTGAAGACAAGAGGCATATGAAAGCAGAACAATGAGAAATGGGAATGCCTGGAATCCCCAGAAATCCTGTGGATCTACAGGACTAATTCTGGATTCTTTGTTTAAAGATAGTCACCTACTTACCTTGCTTGAAGACTATACAGAAGCTTTAAATGAGGTGGTATCGCACCAAGTAATTCTTGCCCCTTCAATTTTCCCACACTGACTATGCTCTTGGCAATGAACCCACTAATTAAAATGAAAATTCATTATAATTTAACAGTAAATCAATACCTTTGCTAGGGGAAAGAGTGCTTAAACCAAAAAAAAATAGTTGTAGAAGTTGACTAATATGTAGAGGTACAAATTTGTTGCATATTTTTGGGAAACTGACTAATATATAAAGGCACAAATTTGCTTCATATTTTGGAGAATGGTTCTGTATCAAAGGGGTTAGTACATAAATTTGGCCAGGATTAGCTTATCAACAAATGATTAATATCACATTGCTGAAAATACTGTTAGCAATGTTAGGAGGCAGTTCTAATATGTTTTATAGTTCTAATATGTTTTATAGATGCTTTTTGCATGCTTGTAAAAAGTAATAGCAGTCCTATTTAAATGAAAGAGAGTTGTCATTTATATCCTTCATTATTTCTACCATTTTTCTATTGAGCATGTGGGTTACACTCATATCTTATCTACTATGAATAGTGCTGTAAAAATCATGAGCATACTGGGCTCTCATTTATTTCCTGGTTTCATTTCTTTGTAATGTATGCCCAGAAGTGGGATAGCTGAATCATGTGGTAATCTATTTTTAGTTTGTCAAGGAAACTCCATACTGTTCTCCATAAAGGCTGTACCGATACACATTTAAACCTCGAGAATATAGGAAATTCTTATGCTGAAATCTTTGCTACTATTTGATATTTTTCTTGCTTTTTTTGATAATTCATATTCAAACTGTATGATATGGTGTCTTATTGTGGTTTTAATGTACATTTTCCCTGTGCCTGACAGTTTCAAATTATTGACACTTTTACTGACGTTTTTTATTTCTTTTGACAATTGTCTCTTTATAACTAGATTACAGAGGAATCTCAGTTCATGAACTCAATTCATTTTGCAATTCTGGGGAAGATGGCTGTGGTCATGTTCCACACCCAATACAGAATTTTTCAATGGCAGAATTCTGCTGAACACTTCTGTGACCCTAACTGGTCACAAACTAAAGCACTCATGAAATGAGGTATTAGTGTACTGTGTTTATATTTTACTGAGTTCTTTAAAGTTTTCTTATGCATCATGAATATTAATCCTTTGTCAGATGAATAGCTTGCAAAAGTTTTCCACTTTGAATGTTTCTATTCTCTAGTCTTTTCTTTGTGGTGCACGGGCTTCGTATCATCATGTAAACCCAATTGCCTGTGTTTTTAGATTTTATACAAAATAGGTAACTTACATCGATGTGAAAAATGTACCTTTTATTTTCTTCTAGTAGTTCTGTACTTTCAGACCTTGCATTTAGGACTTTGAACCATCTGGAGTTGATTTATTTACGGGAGAGATGAGTTGAGTTTTATTCTTCTGAAAATGAGTATCGAATTTTAAGAGCAGAATTTATTGAAAAGAATGGCCTTTCTCCAACTATTTTTTAGAGTGTCAAGAATTTACTTATTTCACATGTTTGAGTTTATTTTGGGGTCCACTAACCTGTCTCATGTGTCTATGAATCATTGTCTTAATGCCAGTATCAGGTCATTTTTATTACTGTAGTCTTTTACCTAGTGAAAATCTTTAATTGGGTATTATGAAGCCTTCTTTTTTAGTTTTTCCTCAAAAAACTAGTGCTATTCACTGCACTTTCCTAAACTTTTTGAAATTTACTTTTCAGTTCTGTAAAGAATACTATTGATATTTACTGGGGACGATACTGAATCTATGCCTTATTCTTGGAAGTACAGATAATTTAATAATATTAATTTTTTCAGTTATGAACAAGGGAAGGCTTTGTAATTGTGTGTGAGTCTTTCATCATTGTACCAAAATTACCATTGTAATTTTTTTCATTTTTTATTCATTCATTTATTTATTTAGTGGATTTGTAAATGGGGTTTCTCCCAAGGAACAAACCTTCAGCTGAAGCAATTATTATTTACTTTGTGTATAGGATGTTAAGAAAACACATAGACTGACTGGGAGTGGTTAATGGTGTACATAATATTTTAAGGAATGGATGAAATAAATTTGTAACATAAATAACAAACATTTTCCTGGACAGAATTAAGATGGGGTTTTGTCTTAAGCATAAATGTGAAGCTATTACATATTAATTGTTATCAGTAGGTTTCTATTGAAGTTTTTCCTATAACTGTTATCCTTTTTCTATCCATAGAAACATCAGAATGTGTACTATAAAGTTGTTTCTTAGAGGAGGACACGAGCCTGAGTACAGTGTTTCAGTTGACAAAACATATGAAACATATGCTGGCCCTAAATCATAAATGTGCTATAGCAGAGAAAGTAAAATTCCCCTGAAAAAAAAATTACCCATTTAGTGATGCACTGTTTCTCAGTTAACTTTCTTAATTGCTGAAAAAAAATACACTACCCCCAAAGTTAAAAGAGGAACCAATTATTTGGCTCATAGTTTATGGAAGTTTCAGTTCATAGCTGACTGGCTCTGAGACAGGGTGGCATGGCATTGAGGCATTGCAGAGGAGAAACAGTTCGTGGCAGGCAGAAGACAGAAAGCAGCAAGCAACAAGTAACAAACAATAGCAGGAAGCAACTGACTGCAGCATCCCTCCTTCTTCCCATTGTATCTTGTCCAGGCTACCTGGCCTTAGGGAAGATAGCATTCTCACCCAGAGTGGGGCACCTTTAGTCATAGTGTTACACCATTATTAATCCCAGCATAACATCCTTGATGGCAGCATCACACACTCTAGATGCAGCCACTCTGAAAATCCCCACCTATGGCAGTGTGAGGGTTTAGGGAGACATCTAGAAACATGAGACATAACATACTGTGTTTTGTTAATTTTTCATAAAAGTAAAATATCATCCTGATATGGAATGAATCATTTTTTGGATGTGAGCTTGCATTTTCCACCCCTAGTACATAATTTAGTATCTCAATATCCGAAGACCTACAAAGCAGTTTTTTACTCAGCAACTTGGAATGTGTCATTTCATTTTCTCAGGACAAGGAAGTTTCCTTTTGGAAATGTATGTGGCAAAGTGAGAAAATGGCCAGTGGATTTCTAAATATATTTTGTCATCCGGATACTGCAGCTGGATTGAGCAGAGGACAATGGAATGAGGAGGTGAAATACCAAGGTAAAAAAGCACAGGTGAAAACTACAGAGAGTCCTTTTACTCAGTTAGTCTTAACTATCAATTTGAATTAACTGAAAGATTCCTGAAGAGGTGACTAGATCATAGAAGTACCATACTCACCAGTGTAATAATCCTCTGATATTCACAGCTCTATGTTATCTAAAAGATGGGACACACTTGAAGGCAGGTCAATAAGATTATGCCATGATGAGGTGTTTCTGTCTCTGACATTCTGTTCCTGTGCTCTTCTTCCTGGCCCCCATGAAGTGAACAGCTTTGCTCTACTTTGCCATTCAACAGTGTCTACCTTGGAACCAGTCAGCCACAATCTGAAACCTGTGAAAGCAGGAGCCAAAATACACCTGTCCTCCTTTAAGTTCAAGGAATGGGAATGTAACTAATGTGCCCTGTTAAAACTATTCTCAGATGTGTGTTGGCGAGTACAGCCCCCTCCAATTCTTACAAACTCTGTCTTTGTTGTACTGGGGATTTGGTTCCTAGATCAAGAATGCAATAAACATTCCACCGATTTCAAAACCATCACAAACCTTAGGCACATACAGCCACTTACACAAACATGATCTGACTTCATATATTAATAGTACGAACTGCTGTTATTTTTAGAATAAACATCACAAACAACTATGTTTCATATTCACTTGACCTTTAGAGAATTTTGATTCTCACATGCCCAGTCCCAGAGTAAATGTGCAAGTAAAACAAACACTGCCTTAAAAAGCATGCCAAATAGAAAAAACACAGTTCATTCAGATCAAAATGCCAAGTAGGAGTAACACAGTTCAGCCAGATCAAGCTGTAGAGCAGTAAACCAAGACAGTCTCCTGAACCACTACGTACAACAGCCAGTGTGGGTATAGATTGGTCAGTAGAGCACCAAGATGGTAAGCATGAGGCATAGCCTGAGGAAAACTGCAGCAGCAGAAGCTGAGTTGGGTGAGAAGCGTGGATCTAAGCATTTTGAACAGTGAGTTTAACTGATGTAACTTTCACATTCATTCTTCATCTGCTGCAGACACTAACAATGCTTCATTCCTTTCTTCTCTGGAAAAATGTCTTTTACTGGTGGGAGTCACTTTTCCTGGAGAGGTAGCACCACCTCATCTCAGAGAACAAGTGAAATTAATACATAAATGTAAAAATCTACATCTTTGGACCCCAGGTCATAGTATTCTGACCATAAATTAGCTTTCAGAATATTGTAGACTATGCTTCTGTCTAAAGTAAAACTCCAAATTTGCCTTCTCTGTCTTCAGCCTAACTGATTCTCTTGTAGAGTTTTTCAGATGCAGTTCCCCAGTATGTCACATGCACCACAAATACAGTCTAAGGATCTGCTTTGAGGCAACCAAAATAAAGACAGTTATTATTTAATAATCCTTAAGTAACTGAGGAACAGCTCATGTTTCCAATTTTCTTAAAGTGCTTAAAGATAATCGGACTTTATTATAAACTATGGAGGGGAGTTTTTGGGAGTAAGGAATAAAACATTGTAAAAATTTATATCCATATCTCAAAATTTACTTTTACTTTTAAAATTTCTCATAGGCATATGAAGTGGAAGCATATATATATATGCACATATATTTGTAAATATATTGTAATTCTTAATAACTTATCATCATATCTATGTATCTACTTGTCATTAACCGCCATCACACCGTTTCTCTTGGATCATTTGTGTTTTCTTAGTTACAGTTATTTTTGAAATCAGGTTTTGCCTTATTTTACAATTTTTCTACTTTGCTTATTTTACTGTCTTTATTAGTTCATGTCTGAAGTGCATAATGATTGCATTTATCACTGGGAGTTTGTACATACACCTAAGATATCTTATGGTTTTTTTTATGTCCCCTTAGCCTCCCGCCCTTCCTGTTCACCACACCTCTTGTTCCATTTCCCATTGGAGAACTGCTATTTCCATTTTATGTTTGATTCTCTATTCTTAATCCCTTTTCCCTTCCTTCACCTCTCTCTCCTTGCAATTTTTGTACTTACTGCTTTGATAATGCATTTTTTCCGTCCTTCCCCTATATTTATATAAAAACTATTTGTTTTACTGCGGTGATTATGTTTATCTGTACATATATTAATTTTTCTAGTGTTTATAAAACATCATTAATATATGACTATAAATCTCAATACATTAATTATGTTATTTTTCACATGAAGATTTTAGTGGAATTAGATGTATCCAAATAAAATCATTTGTTTAGACATTTGTTAATGTAATGAGACACCGTTATCAAAATACATCCCTGCCTTTCTCATTTTCAAACCTATAATTTTCTTCTTTTGGGTTTTTGTTTGTGTCTGTTTGTTTTCTTCCTTGGAGAAAGGATCTCATAGGCTGCCCTTGAACTCAGATCTTTACCTCAGTCTCCCAAATACTGACATTACACATGGGCACCACCACGCCTGGTTCCAAACTTGTAACTGAAAAACCAAAAAAAAACACTACTATGTTTATGCTTATTACTTTTCCCCCTTAACATAGTTTTCAGAAAATTGTGTTTTGTCATAAAGCTCTTACATATTTGTGATAGTGTAAAGAAGAACTTGAAGAAAGGGAGACCACAGACTAAAAAAGAGCAAAATACAGCAATTGAAAGAGTCTCTTGAAGTCATTTCAAGTCTCTCTTATCAAAAAACGCTTTTTATGGGTCATATGTAATTTCAAACTATAAATTATTTTCTTTGAATAAACATTAATCTCTTTCCTATTAACCATGTAACTGACCCTTAAAATTCAAATAGTTAGTGTTAACTCAGGTTATGACCTGATCATTAATATTTGTAGTTACTGGAAGGAATAGCCTTATCTCTTGAGATTTTATAAACCAATGAATTATATTCAAGCTGAGTTTACACAGCTTTAAGGGGTTTTCACTACATGAAGAGTAGAAAAATGATTAAGTAAAAGAATATTACAAAGGTTTACAAAGCTCTAAACCTAGAAGAGAAGTCACACATTCATCTTAACAGAGTAGTACACTTTATTATACTTGAGGGATTTTTCAGTAATTTTGTTTGTAGTATGTGTTTATGTCAGTTAAAGTGCAAGTGGAATGAACCCTCATAAGAGAAAAGTGGGGTGTGAATTTCTTCTTTTATAGACCAGTAATTGATTATTTTTGCTTACATATAAATTTGGGTTAATTTGTACAGATTATAAAGTCAAATCAGGAGAGATGACTCTGATCATATATATATACACACACACACACACACACACCGCGCGTGCACATATATAGTAATATATATTATATATGATTATATATACTGTAATTTTATATAATTAATAATGTGTTGATAGACTATAATATAATAAATATAATGTGATATGAGATAATGTATGTATATATTTAATCACATACTGTATATTAATGTCTTCAAAGTAGTTGCTCAGAGCACAAAACATAGAGAAAAAAGATAAACTTGAGGTATTCATAGGTAAATGGATTATAATTTGAGAATATATATGACAGCTAAATAGGAAGTAGGGAGAAGTTCAAATAATTTTTCAAATTACCTATTTCCTTATTTCAAAAATTTTCTAATACATACGCTGATTTGTTTCATTTGTATCACTATTTTCTCTTAATTCATTGAAAAGAAAGTTTTGTGCTATTCTCTGTTCATTTCTCCATGGCAAGGTTAATTCTTAAGTATTTATTCTTTCTTGATGGTAATGTGAATAGTATTATTTTCCTCATGTCTTTCTTAGTGAATTATTGGTGAACAGGAATGCCATTGACTTTTGTGCACTGAAACTGTATTATGCAATATTATTAAATATTTTATATTAATTCTAGTTTTCTTTTGGTAGAAAGTTTTGGGTTGTCTATCTAAAAGATCACATTTCTGAAAATAATGATAAGTTGACTTGTTTCTTTCTTGTACATATTCCTTCTATTTAATTATTATGCCTGATCTCTGAAGTTAGTGTTTGAACTACTGTATTGAACAGATGAGGTAAGAGTGTTCATCCTTTCTTGTTTTTAATTTTAAAAAGTTTCTCCTTTTTCTTATTTAATACTGTGCTGCAAGTAATTTTGTCAATATTGACTTAGAGCAAGATAATGTCTTATTTTTATGCCTTTTTTAGTGTTTTTAATCATGATTCCATGATGTGTTTTGTGAACAATATATTAATATACTCATGTAATTTTTATCCTTCTGATTATGCAAAGTATTACACTTATTGATTCTCCTACATTTAACCTATCTTCAAAGACTTAGATGATAGTATTTCTGTGGTAGCATGTGCAATGTCTCCTTTATGATTTTTATTATTTGAGTTGGATCATTTTTGTAGTTAGTTCTATTACAACTTTGTCTGTTTTCTTTGTCTTTTTCAAAAGCAGCTTTTTATTTTATTGATCTTTCACATTTTTTAGTTGCTGTATCATTTAATTTTTCTGACTTTTATTTCCTGCTGCTCATTTTTTAATTTTTTGGTCTTGCTTTTCTATTTACTGACATGTAGCAATATGTTCCATATTTGAGACCTTTCTGCTTTTCAATGTGGATTCTTATTGCCACACATATTCTATTACTCATATATTATGGCATTTCGTGTTTTCATTTTCACATGTTTCAATAAATATGTGAATTTATTTGTTGATTTCTGCCTTGACCTATCAATTATTTAGAAGTAAATTGTTTAATTTCTGTGTTTTTGTATAATTTCCAGTGATTTTCTTGTTTTCTATTATGTTAACAAGGGTGGAGTTTCAACTTGTTTAGCTTCTTGTCCTCCTACGAGATTGATGGAGTACAGTTTTGAGTGTGTCTTAATGTGTTATGAGAGTCTGAACTTTGAGGTCTATGGTCCATTCTTTTCTGGCACTATTTTTCTGCTCTCCATACTGATAATTATGACTAAGCATCTTTGCTTTGCCATACTTCATGATGTTTCTGACATGATGTTTCTGACGTGAAAATATTTCACTGTGTTGCAGATATCCCCTTAAACTGTGAGCTCAATTAAACCCCACCTCTTTTGTAGGTTCTGGGTATTGTGCCCTACTGATTGGAAAGTGTACTAATACAGGAAATTTTTATCAGAGAAGTACGACCATTGCTATGCCTGTACTTATGCATGAAGTTTGAAGTCTTTTGGAACTGGTTCATAGAAAAAGTTTAGAAAATCTTGAAAAGCAAGCTATGGAAAACATAAAATTGTATAAGCATAGCCTGGTGATTCTGGACAGAGCTAAGAATACCAGTATACTGAAAAAATGTGGACGGTAGAGGTCAGGCTGAGAAGGTTACAGTTGACAACAAGTGTTCACTTTACAATTGGAAAACAGGTCATGTGTGTTACAGTCTGAAAAAATAATTGGTGGACATTTTTCTTAAATCCTGAAACTTTGAGGGGAACTAGATTAATGGTAGTGGCATATTTAATCAAATGGCAAACAGTTCAAAAGCATCCAATAGTCAGCCTGTGACATGGATACTGCTGCTGATTTTAGCATGATTTATGATGAGAAGTAGTGGCAAAAAAACAAAGAATAAAAATTTGAAAAATGTGAATTTTGACCCTAAAGAAATCATATATAATATTTGGAGGAGACGAAATGTGACTGCTGAAGAAATCAAAAGCATTAAAAAAGGAAATAAGTACTTTGAACACAAACGAGAAAAAAGATACCTTGAGACAGTCACAGGAATCACCAAGATTTTGTCCTTCACAAACTCAAAACTGCAACAGTATCATCATTTCATTGAAGAAGGGAATGCATGGAATCCCTGCTCGTGATGAATTACCTAGGAAATGAATGCAAAATGAAATGCGGGATCATGGAGGCTTCCACTAGTATTTCATATGAAGGGAGGACGGGCAAGAAGCTGCTGAGAAGGTAGCAAATGTAGCAGTAAATTCAAACATTGAGTGGAGATTCAAAGACTATGGAGTTGTCATGGAAGTAGAATATCTTCTGAGGAAAACTAGAGTCTGAGTTTAGAGTCAACTCAAATGTGAGACTGTATGGGCTACACTCAGCAAGGCCATAAAGGTGGGCCTGCCTGAATCCTCTGGAATCATATCATACAGCCATGTGACCCTGACATCAGGCATGGAGATAGTTTTCAGGTTTGTTTGGTCTAATACATTTTTGTCTTCCTATTTCTTTCTTCTGAAATACAAACGTTTATTCTGTGACTTTATACCTTGTAATACTGTGACTCATTTTGGTTTTAAAGAGATTTTCAGCTAAGTGTTTTCCTTGAGTCTCAGAAGAGATTCAGACTCACACCTTTGAAAAACGCTGAAATTGTTGAGACCTTAAGAAGGAGATTGTTGAGTTTCTGAATGCAGATAGCATGGTTAAATCTCATTGGAATTATTATTACTGCATCCATTTGGACAATAGTTATACTTTAATATGTGCTTGTGTACGAAGCTGACAAGGGGAGGGATGTGGTGGGTGGGATGATGCATCAAATTTATAAACTTTGAATTTACCCCAGAGAATTGGTAGATCCTGCATCTGGGTCTGTCTGGATGGGTCATGAATATGCAATCTTTTTGTGTAGGTATGTTATCTTTTTCATTTCGACCTGCCACTCTTCTCCTGGTATACTTCCTGGCCACCATGAACAAAGCATGTTTATTCTTCGACACCCTTCCACCATGCAGTTTCTGCTTGAGAACCTATGATTGTGTGGTGGATGTTCTAAAATCATTTGCTAAAATAAAGCTTGCCTTTTTCAATAGTGTCTCCTAACTCTTGTGCCCCAGAAATGAAAAGCTGACTAATACATAGATTTTTAGTTTTATTGCCTTGTGATCTGAAAATTTGAGAAACACTTTTTTTTTTTTTTAATCAGGGATCAAACTCACAACCTCTCACTTCCCAGGCAGTTGCTGTGCCACTGAACTATATCCCTGGTGCAAGAACTCAATTTAAAAAAAAATTAGAATGTTTTGTGGTTTATCATATAATGTTTGTCTAATGGTTGATACATTGTGTCAATTTGAGAAGTTTAGAAGCTTACCTAAGTAACTCAGCAGTTCTGCATCCTGGAGTGTAAACAACATGTGCTGGGGAGGCTGTTTACATTCTAGGATATTGTAATGATTGACTCATTGTGTCACCTTGAGAAGTTTAGTTTAACTCAGTGATTCAGCAGGGGTGGGGCAAGGTTCTCACTCTGTAAACATTACTGAGCCTGTGCAAGAGGAAGACATGGAGATGATGTGAGTGCTATGCTTGCCCCAGGACAGGTTGCCTGTTTACAATATAAGGGAGGAAAAGAGGCTTGTTTCCCACATTTTTGCTCTTGTTACTTTTGCTGTCTTCCTCTGCCTTGAACGCCCCTCACCATACCAACCTGCTTGGAGTCAGCTGATTATGGACTGAAACTGAGAGCTAAATAAAATATTATGTCCTTAAATTTGGGTATCTTACATTTTGTTCCAGAAGTGAAAGAAACACAACTAACTGTGTTAGAGAACTTCTATGCCTAATGAGAAAAAAATGGTTTTGACAACTGTAGAACAGAATATTCTGTAGGTGTATTGTATGTCTACTTGGTGTAGAGTGTAGTTTAACTATGCTCTTTACTGATTTCTGTCTTTATGACCTGTACATTTTTGAATTCACTGTGTTCAAATCCCCAACTACTATTGTATGGAGTTCATCTCTGTTTTGTCATTTAAAGTTTTGCTTTGTTCTTTTAGCGGTGTCTCAAGCACTGTACTTGGAGTCTTATTTTCTCACTGTGCCTTCTGAAGCATGTCAGGAATTTATAGCCATCCTGCATTTAGTCCATTGGTTATGTCCCCTAAGTGTGCTGTCTAGACATATCTGCACTGAGCATGAGACTAGAGCTACCAAGGTGCAAGTTCTGAAAGTACAACCTATGCTCTAAACACAAATACAGCCACTGGCTGTGTATATTTAAAGCCTAAGAAGAGGCTAAAAGGCTGCCAAGTCCAGATCAGCTAGAAAAACTTATGCTAACCACTGTGTTGTTTACCCTATTGCTGGGTAACTAGACAGAAAAAATCAAATAAATGCACATGAAAAGTGTGCTCCACTGAATCTAGGTTGGAGACAAGGATTCCTGGCTGCTGCTTAATTGATTGCCACACCCCTTAGTTTGCACACAGGAAACATTCCCATGAACTACATGCTAGCATACCATCATTATCATCTCAGCTTAGCAAGTTGGACTCGGGGTGCTACAGAGAACAAATAGCTCTAGCTACCTTTATGTAAGCTAGAGGAAGTATAAAAAATTGACCAAGCTTCTGCAAGCCGAATTTCTTATATAGAGAGTCTCTGACTCATCTTGAATTTGAGTTTCCATTTTTTATTTTTGTTACATACTTTGTCTCACACATTTTCCTCCTCATGTCCTATCTCCACCCATCACTAAATATTTAGCATTAATTTTTTTCTCACTGTTACCTAACATTTAGTTCACTTTAATTTTTCTATTCTGTGTATTTTTTTTAATTGGAACTTTTTGCTTTTTTATCTTCTTTATTAATTTTCTCACTTTCTTACATTTTTGCTATTATTTATTTTGTTCTCCATTTCCTGTGTATCACTTTTGCTACTTTTTCTTTCCATTTTTCTTACCCTTTCTGTAAGATTTTAGCATTGGTTTATTTTGTTATTCTTTATTTTATTAATCATTATTTTTTGGTGCACTGTATGCAATCTCTGCCTCTTCCACTTCTGATTGGTGGTTTGGTTACATTTTTGTTATGGTTTTTGCTGCACCATTATACTGGGTCTGTTTTTATGTAGGGATTACTTTGTTTTTACTAAGAAATACTGGGCATCAAGACAGACCCTTCACTTGTACTGGGAGGGTGGTATGCCACTGGGACACAAAACCAATGCTATTGAGATAAACTGTCTGTCCACCAAATGATTACTGGTGGATCTCTCAACTGAAACAATAAACCTCCACCCAATGACTGACCTAAAGTAAACATGGCTATAAGTCTTGATAATGGACCTTTCTTATCATAACAACAATAGAAACAACACTTCCATAAACCTACAAAAGACTTCAGTTAGGGGAGACCATAATGTTTCAAACAATGTATTCTGACAGAATTAGGGAAGTGCCACTAGCAGAAAGCCTACCCTCACATATTCTGTTGCATAAAGCATGCATGACACAAGTAGCAGAGTGATCTCATTCTTGCATGTTTAACAGAGAAAGAAAACCACTTAAATTCTTACACAGTACATTCTGTGTGAATTCCCACAAAACACAGACAAAAGAAAACACGAACAATATACAACAAAATTCCTTCACAACTAACTTTGGTGTTATGCAACAGCCAGATAATAATAGGATACATCACCAAGAAAAATTTGATGTTCTAAAAAGTGTCACACATAAATCAATAAGAGAATACTAGCCCAACAGATGTGCAAATTTCAATATAGAACATGAAGAAATAGGAAAAGATAAAATAAAATAATGAACTCTTTGAAAATAATCCTTTTATGATAAACTGATCATGATAAAAAAGAAGAGGACAAAATTTCTATAAATGACTTATAGAAGTTTTCAATGGGGATAAGTTTGTAGCTCAATGGCACAGTACCTTTTGGCAAGTGCAAGGTCCTGAGTTTGATTCCCAGTTTTTTTTACAAAAAAAAATAATAATAATTGAATCAATGAATTCAAAGAAAAGAGAAATGCAATGAAAGATATAGAACTTTAATAAAGGAATAAATATTATAAAAAAGAATCAATCTTTGAAGTAAGAAGTTCAATAAAAATGCAGTGGAAATAATAACAAACAGACTTAGACAAAAGACACACTCTTAAGGCTTGAAGACAAGCAAAAAAAGATAATTTGTTTTTTACAAAAGTGAGAAAATTCAGGCTATGATGGAACACCAATTTTAAGAGTAACTGAAGCACAAGTAAGACTTGAGACACAGACTAAATATATGTAAATCTATTCAGTAAAATGATAACAGGAAATTTCCCAAAATTGGAGAAAGCAACATCCAACTGCAGTTATTATTAAGCACCTCAAGCAATTCTTCTAGCCTGAATGAGAAATTAAGGCCTTCTAAGATAAGCAGAAATTAAAGTAAGTTATTATCACTAAGCAAGTATTACAGAAGATATTTTGAAGATGCACCAAACCCCAAAAAGTAAGATTAGACTAACACATAAGTATTAGAAAAGGATCAAATGTAAGAAACATGACAAAATGAAAGAAATTAGTACACTTTTTCGATAGTCCTGAATTCAAATAGTCTTAATTCTCTAATTAGAAGACACAGACTGAATCATTGGTATTTAAAAAAAGACCAACTATAGGCTGCCTACAAGAAACACATCTCATCTGCAAATGCATACATAGATTGAATGAATACAAAATAATGTTTCATGCAAATGATATCTAGAAGCAAGCAGGTATGGCTTTATTCATATCTATTTTTGAGACTGATGCATTACTGAAAGCTGCTACAACCAGCCACAGATGATGGTAATTGAAACAGAATACTGAAAGCCTGAGTTCATTCCTGACATTCGAGTTTCTCCAAAGGTTTCATCCAGCAACAAATTTGGAAAGAAAACTTCTGGATCTGCCAAGTGATGTTTCAGAAAGTCAGCACTAAGTTCCATGGCTACCCACATCTATCTTGAGGAAACTGAGTATTTAACCATGCTATACTATCTGTGGTTGTGGTAATATTAAGGGAGGCAATTGCAATCCATATACCATGGGTATTTCCCTGCCATAAGGATGAATAGGGTTTTGCCAGATCATAGTTTTCACTGCCACAACTAATGTAGATTTTTAAGTATAATGCCTGAACTTGATATTTTCTCCTTTTCCCAAGATGGGGCCACATTCTCTATGCTTTGTTGGTTGGTGCTAAGCAAATAGTGACAGAAGAAGTTCTTTCCTGCTTTCTTCAATGTGTCTTTTTATTTTATCATACTAAAAGTGTGGTGTGCTTTCTCTCCTGATTTCTTTAACTTTTGAAAAGATAGTCTCATATGAATAACTGTTGAACATGAGAGTGTAATCACTGAAGAAAGACTATTCTGCTCAGTGTCTGGGTGAATACTTTCCTATCATACTGCCTTGAATCTACTTTCTGATATTTAATCAACTAAAAGTCCTTCAAATTTATCCTCTTGTATTTTTCTAATATAAAACAAATGTAACTATTCATTAGTTGACATTCCACAGGAAACTTTAGCACACCTATGATAAGACTTCAAATTTTTTTCTATAATTTTTTCCACGTTGATACTTAAGATGTTCCTTTCATGCTTCACACATTTATCTTCATTTATTAATGTTCATATTCCCCATTTAAATAATTACAATTTAAATAAGAATCTCACCTATTCATTTATTCTCACACACAACATCATGTGACTTTTATGAGAAAACATATTGTCCTTGTGATTATATTTGTCTATACTTTCTCAAACATTCCTTATTATTTTCATCTCACACCCATACTCAAGAAGAGCAAATAACCTTCTTCCTATTCATTATTAAAAGTAGATTTTGGAGTTTTAAAAAGAAAAAATATATAGGAAGAAAAATAGAACATGGTATTTTGCCTTATGTGAATTATCAGATAGCATACTCTTTTAAATATCATTACTGAGCGAGTGTAGTTACCACAGATTTAGAGGATGGCATTTTTAATGTTAATTTCCTGTTTCAATGATAGCACTGCAATAATCTCAGAAAAGTGCTGCTTTTAGTTTCATGAAGTTGATATCCTTTTTGCTAGAGTTTCTTTTCCTCAGCAATTTTTAGAAAAATTTCTGTCTCTTAAATATATTCATTTCAAGAAACCCTACTCCTGTTAAATGAGAATAATTGACAGAAAGCTCTGTTGGAAAGTCAGGCACTGAATTGTGATAATCACCCACAATATTTCCTCATTCATGTGTTTTCTTTTCGGTTGAGAAGGAAGAGCATGTATTTGAGAACTTAGGCAGTTGGTTTAAGTGGGAAGAAAAACACTGTGATTTTGTTTGAGATATAGTGCCTTCACTTTGGTACTATTTCTTTTCAAAATGATTTTAGAATTCAGAACTATTTATAGTATATTAGGACTGTCAGTATTTCTTTATTAAATAAAATTGATAGTTTGTGCCTAGAATCTTATTTACTTATGGACACATGTTTTAAAAGTCCTGAATATTATAAGGTATCCCTATAAATATGAAGAAATTAGATATTTTTATTTTGTATTGTGCAGTAAAACATGAATATGTTAGTGACAATTATGGTTATTGATAGAGTGACAGTCTAACTATTTAAATAAATGTATCTACATCTCTTCTGAAATTCTAGTCTCTTTTTCTTTATCTGTTTCTATACAACACATAAATACAACTTCAAATTGTATATGAGTTTTATGCTTATATGTTTCTAGGATTTTTAACTATTCTTTTCTAAGGTTACTTTAGCTACAATTATACAATATGTTCATATATATTTAATGAAGATAATATATCAAGTTGAATATTTCATAAGCTCGGTTGCATAAAATGTTTATAAATAATATTTTTATTAAATTCATTTTTCTTTGTATTACTCTATGTAGTCAGCTATAAAAATCATATACAGTGAGTGACTTAAACAGTGGATATCATCTGTAAATTCTAGAGTCTGGACAGTCCAATGTTGGGGATCCAGTTGGTTCAATTTTGGTGAAGGCATCCCTCATTGAATCCTTACAAAATAGACACACACACACGCACATACACACACACACACACACACACACACACGAAAGAGAAAGAGAAAGAGAGAGACAGAGAGAGAGAGAGAGAGAGAGAGAGAGAGAGAGAGAGAGAGATCATCCTCCTCATGGTAGCATATCATTACATTTGGACCTCATTCTGCATTTAAAGTTAGCACTTTATATTAATTACCTCCTAAGTGCTCTACTTTCAGATACAATCACTTTGAGTTTCAATTCTCTAACGTGTGCATTTTGGCGGGCATAATTCAGTCTATGGAACTAAGCATGAAAGCCTTTTCTGTCTCCCCACTTGTTTCTTAGTTTATTGGTAAAAATAAAATTTGTGATGTTCATTTATTTAAATTGTTTTTCCATAGACAGTAATATTCTTATTCACACTGTAACAGAAATGCCTATTACCATTTGGAGGTATTTGCATTAATTTTGTATAACTTTACATTTAGATACATGGATATTAATATTTTTCTCAAATTCTAATCATAGACATACACTTATTTCTAGAGTAACTTATATGAAAGTTACTCTAGAAATAGGGCTTGGTAAGAAAATAACTATTAAAATTTTATTTTGTTTCAAGCACACATAAGACTTAAAAATCTTGCCCTGTCAGTTCCCATACCATCTATTGAAAGCACTCCATTTTTCCATTTCTTCATATCAGAATTCATTATCAATTTTACATTTTCATTCTTTTTAAAAAGCTTTTTAAAGTTATGTTTATAATATCATATCTAGTTGATTTTGTTATATCAGACAAATTCAAATTATTCTCCATTTTTAATGCCAAAGTTAGAGTCTAACACTTTACAAAGAGAAATCAATTTTTCTTCTTCATTACAATTACAATAAATAATCCTTATCATGTCCAAAGAAAATACTCCAAAGCACTCCCAGTACTTGAATCAATTCATCATGACCTGCTGAATTTTTCCATTTTAAACACTTTAATTTTGAACAAGTTTATAATGTGAGACAGATTTGTTTTTTCCTACCATAGTCTCACTATTTGTGTACATATTTTTTGTTATTGGAGTAAATGTATGTTAAACTAAGGTAGACAAAACTGTATGCATGTTGGTATGATTTGGTCAGAGAAGAAATAAATATTTCAGTAAATCAACTGAATAATAAGGTGTTTATTTCCACAGTACCTAACACATTTCCAACTTTTTCATGCTAAACTAAGTCCAAACTCAAAAAGCAAATTCACCAAATTAACGTTTTTCCTAAAATTTAGGGAAAATTTGAATCCTTTCAATTAAAAATTTCATGCACAACCTACAACCATATTTACATGTAGCTTTAGTTAAACATGCTAAATCTGTTAAGAGATGCAGCAGGTGTAAATATTACTTTTTTATAAAGATTCTGGAACTGTTGACTATCAGAGGGTTTCAGTCTATGGGTAGAACTTAAATTCAGTCAGAAGAAAGTGAGAGAATGTTTTAGTTATTTATTATCTACTAGAAAGAACATGCTAAGTTACTAAGTCTATAAACTAGGAAGATAACTGACCATAGAAAACATTCTTGGAACTCATTTGTTGGTTGTGTGACAATAGAACATATGACTTTTACCATTAAAGTTGTAATCCTTGTAAGTAAGAATTAACTCAGATGATTTCTGGCTATATATTTATATTCCTATGTAGTTCTGTATCTATATATCTACATCTCTGTATATCTCTTGTATTTGTGTTTGTCAGTGTGTTTTATAGAGAGATAGAGACCAGAGAAAAAAGAGATTGAGAGTGGTGTTTCAAATATGAATACATATTTTACTTACACATAAAAACAAAAGGAGGAAAAGTAAGTATACTATTTCTTTTAAATAAAAATAAACCAATTTTAATTGATGTTTGTGTTTTCAAGTTCTAAAGTCTCTCTTTGGATCATATTGCTGCAAACAAATTTGAGGACAATTTCACTGGTATGGACAATGCCTTTATTTAAAAAAAAACATAGCATACTTCCTGCCCTATGTTATTACTTCTGAACTCTTTTTTAAATTATGTTATTACCTTTATCTTCACAAGAGGCCTTACCTGTCATTGTTATGGTTTATATCCAGATGTCCCCCCGAAAGCCTCATGTGTTGACAGTGGGGTTTGTTGAGGCAGTTGGATCATGCATGTGTGATAATCATCAGTGGATTCATTCACTGATGAAGTTATAGCTGATTTGTTCTTATTTTGGAGACTACTATGAATCAGCTCTGATCACGATTTAAAATTAACTAATTGGCTTTCTATGTTTATGTATGAGTCTGTCCTAGGCCTAGGCCCCTTGCCTGGCAATGGGAGCTGACTCATAGTAAGTGAACCTCTATGAATCACTGGTCCTGGCTGAGGCCTGTAGTGGCCTGTGAGGTCAGAGACACCTCAAAGGGCAAGATAAGGCCACACCTGAAGATGCCTGACTCCAGTCCAATTAAGTAAATATTGACTGACTGCAGCTGCAGACATCTCACACCTGCAGGTGTCTCACTCCCAGCATAAATGTCATCATGGAGATGAGACAGTTCTAAATTGGCACAATTTACTACTTGGAGAAATCCTTGAAGTGACTCCCAAGGTCCTGTTCATTCCCCTGCTTTCCGCAGTATCCTCTCTCTTTGTTTGTAATGGAAATAAATATGGACTGCACAAAGAAGTTCTTTGTCTTAGCCCTCAACATAGCCTCAGAGTCAAGAACTCTGCAGAGGGTTTTGATCCTCCTGAAGCCCTAAAATGGTACCACTTGTCTCATTTATTTAAGCTTTCACCATACAGTTGTTTGGGAGATTGAGGATTTAGTCCAGGTCCCCAATACTCTTAGGAGGTGAAATCTAGTCAGCCCACTTGGGCCAATGGCAACGTGTTGTGGACGTGTTTCTCCTTGTCCATTCCTCACTCCTCCCTTCACCCCCTTGTGCTGCTTCTCAGGTGCTTTCTTCCACCATGCCATCCTGTCTGGGTGCCAACTGTCTATGAACCGGAATCTCTACAAACTGTGATCCTAAATAAACTCCTTTGATGTGCGGGTGTTGGCTATTGTGTCTCAGCAACAAGAAAGTGACTATGACATTCTCCTTGGATATCTGTTAACTTTATTAAAGACAAGGGACACAGGAAAAGTATGATCTGAAGAACTTTGACTAGTTGTACTGATGTTTCTTTTAATCAGCATGAGGAATGAGAAAGCCTTCTACCACATTGCCAACACCTATGAACTTTATATGTGTCCATATAAACACAGACATAGCCACACACAAACGTGCACACACACACACAACCCATCCAAAATTCTTAGAAAAAGGGACACGCATTGTATAATTTGAACAAGATTTGCAAAGACCATCCTGTTCCCATCAGCCCCCTTCTATTTGCCATTCAGACCTTAATTATTAGAAGTGAAAGTAAATATGTTACCTTCTGTGAATACAAGATCATTTTTGCAACCTACAGTGTGTCAGATATGCTGATTACAAATTTGTTTTCTAGGTTTATTAACAAATTGATGTAATAATATTTTGGTATTTATTAATTGAGAAGTAAAGGAAATCTGTGCAAGGAGGGAGAACAGGAGTTTGGGGCAGAAGGAAATAATAAAAATGACCAATGCATAATATGGATATGTGTTAATCTCAAACTGAATGCAACTGGTGTGTAGCACAAAACATATACTAATATATTTTTTAATCTATAATTGTGAATTAAATGTAGTGCCTAGGACAATTTGCCACCCAAATTTCATCTAATTTTTTTAACTTTATAAATTGTTCTGACAAATTATGTGTGAATTATGCAACAATGTCTTTTGGTTAAAAATTTTTCCCTTAAGATGAAGTTTATAATTAAAAAGAAAGTATGTATGCACCAAATTTAACCTTCAAGGATGAGCAAAAGACCATCTGGTTTATTTCAATGTGTTTACTGTGCAAATATAACTATAGTGTTTTATATGCTCTATTGTTGACACCACTTTTAAATCTGCTTTTATGGATCATTTCTTACAGTTTCTCCCTCAGCGAGACATATATGCAGTGACTGGGAATTTTATAATGATGCCTCAACAATTAATGATTTCAGTAACTTTTAGAAGACTTTAAAATAGCAAATGAACTAAGATTAGCTTACTATTTGCAATTTAATAGATTCATGTTAAAAGCAATAAAACATGATTATCTAAATATGTTCTAATATCTTTAAAATAACTAAAGATATGCTGTAACCTAGACAGTGCAGTGTGTGCATAACAATGCTCACATACAGAAATATGTTACAAATTTAAGACTGCATTAAATTTTTCATGACTTTAAATGCAGTAGTTAATACTGAAATGAATTTCAATGCCATGAAGCAGAAATACATTACAGAATTTTAAAGACACTGGCAAAGAATGAATTTTTATTTTAGGAAGAAATAAGATATTCATATGTATATGTAGCCAAAAGTGTGAAAAATACAATCTGTTTTATAGTATCTTCTCTTATTTGAAACAGATATTCAGATGAAATGATTGCTGCAAGCACATTTTTAAAAAATGTGCAAACCTTAAAATATTGCTTGAGAAGTAAATATCATAAGAGGGCAATGTGTGAGCTTTCCTGGAGCTTTTGTCATATTTCAAAAGTGAAATAGTCTTTTGTTTAAATTATCCTGTGTCTCACAGAATAATGGTGTGTAAATACAACGATAGGCATAGAAAAAATTGTAGTTTAGGATACTTTACAAGAAGATAAGACTATTAGGATGTAGTGCTTCAATGCCATTTCAAATGATTTCTGCATTATTCATCTATTCATTCTAATTTTTAGCATTGCTTAGTTGTAGAAAATCTCACCTGAAAGTTTTGAAGACATGCTCTGGAAAATAATTCTATAATGCAGAATATTAATACTGAGATAAAAAAATTAACTTACATACATTGTGCACCGGGGATTGAACTCACAACCTCACGCCTGCCAGGGCAGGCGCTTAAGGCACTGAGCCAAACTCCCGGCCCTGGTTTTTTGAGGCAGGGTCGCACTATGTAGCTCAGGCCGGCCTTGCGCTGGCGTTGTAGCCCAAGCCGGCCTTGAACTCACAACGCTCTGCCTACCTCAGCCTCCCGAGTTGATCAACAATCTTACTGTTCCATTAAAAAAAGCAATTTGGCTAGGAAAAACAGTCTTCACGACATAATCCAGACCTGGTTACCAAATCATAAACATTGTTTCAAAGGAAGCAGTCAACAAGAAAAGAATCACTGCATTTTCCTAGAGATGATATAATTGACATGTGAAAGTTAAAATATCACAGTAGTTTATGTAGTTTGCTGGCCATTTGTATGGCCATCACTACTCTGACTTGTTATTATCTGTGCATATAATAACTCTTTAACTTATACATATAATTGAAAAAGGATCATTACAATGTGCATTAATTAGATGATTTCATTTTCTCCATCAAAAAATATTTAAATCATTGAAATAAGTATTTTTTGTAATAAAGTAAGTCAACATAAGCAAATAATTCTTTCATACATTTTTATTGAAAAATGGAAAACGGGATAAAAGGAAAAACGGAGACTGTAGAAAAAATTTGCTTCTAAAAAGGTATAACCTATGAAACATTTCAAATTTCAGAATCAATTTTTTGTGTCTTGTCCTTCACAAGCAAATCAGTATTTTCATTTAGCATTAATAACTGAAAATGAAATGTTAAAAGTAGAGATGTGCATACAGAACAGAGTTTTTTACAACCTGAGAGCAACTTTTATCCTGGCAGAACTTTTTACATAATTTCAAACCATATCGCCGTTCAAACTTGTATTTAAATAATTGTTACATAGTAGTGTTTAAGTTTTCACTGTGTGAATTTTTGTCGTAATACACTGTCATCATGTGACCAATTGTATCAGAGGAAACTGTAATGTATGTCATTTCAACAGCAGGTAGTACTGAACACCTGCAATCCACACTACTCAAGAGAGTGAGGCAGCACGATTGTAGATCCAAGTCCAACCTTGAGAAACCACTAAGACAATGTCTTAAACTTACAAATAAAATGCCAGGGAAGAATGCTCAGTGGTACAGTGCATGCTAGTATTTGACAGCTCCTGTCATCAGTCCTCAGTATACAGTAATGACAATGATGGTAATGATGATGACGATAAGACAATGAGCACATTTCATTTTTAGCCATTTTTATCCCCCCTTGTTTTGTTACAAATGAGCTTATTTTGAGGTTTGTTTCCGTGTCTTTTCTTATTCCTTTGTCATCTATCCTGAGGTGCATTAATTATCATCAATTTACACCTCAGCATTTAAATTATATGATATCAAATCAAAACATTAATCAGCTAAGAAAACAATAAAGATCATCCAAAGAAAGATGAGGAACAGTAAGTGCTTCTAGGCAAAAAAGTTACAGTGTTCTTATTCATCAAGATACTTGTGTAATATTAGGTAGAGGATGACTTGCTATCTTTCTCATTTGGAAATTGCAATTTTTCTGAGAGAGATGTATATATCTTATTAAGCTCTGTTACAAAGGTCTGGGGTCTGCAGGACATCCACATCAGGAAAGCCAGAGGCCACATACAGTAGAAAAGTTTCAATCCATCATCATGAACTCTAGCTCTACCGTGAAGTCCCAGTTTACTTCTATTCACCTTCATCTTCTGTCCATCTTTCTGTTTAATTTCCTCCTGTGCAGACTTCAACTCTACCATTGAGTCTACGGACACCAACAAGCACAGCCACCTTTGACAGTTGCGTAAGATCCTCCAAAATGAACACAGTCCCCAAGGTTAGACGCAGAGAGAATTGAAAAAGTAATCTTTATATCGTATCTTGATTGGCACAATGAACCACATATATAAAACTACCCATAGGGAAAATTATATTTGTATATTTTTATACCCCATTTATATCCCAGAGATATACCCCATATAATATCCCATAGATAATATATAATCATTATCTGTTATGTCTCTCAATAAAACTAGTTTTAGAGATCATTATAGACTCATTTTCATTGATAAACTATCTTTTTGAGACATAAGCATCATAATTATATTTCTTCTTCCTGTACAAAATGATTGTTACAAATTTCTGAAGGAGTAAATGAAAGGTATAATATATTTTATTGTTTGCTTTCTTAAACACCAATCAGTTAAAAATTTGGAGAAATTACCAAGAAGACAGTGCTTATTCTAAGAATTCATTTTTCAAACAGTTATTGTTTACAAGTCATTCCATCTGCCTCAGTTATTTTTGTGATAATAAAATGCATTGTTTTATTATTAACACAGAATTTCTAAGCATATGGATAACTATTTATAAAATTCTCCATACTTGCAAATTGCTTTATAATTTGGCCTCCAATGGTAAATTTTGTACAATGTCAGTACATTACCAACAAATTTTGGGCTAAGTAGTAATATTATTGGTATTTATTTTGACTAAAGAGTTTATATAGAATTTAGTGCTAGATAATTTGACTATGTACTTTGAATAACTTTAAGAAGAAAAATTTGAAAATACCTATATAGAATTTATAATATAAAATTGTTTAATTCCTAAATGTAATAAATGTCTTTTACAAAATATATTATCATACCATAATAAATTTAAAAAACAAACAAAACCAAAATATTACAATATTTTTAAAATTTAACAATTTGTAGGAATTAATTAAAATAGGTGAGTTTACCCAGGAATGGACTTACATTTATAAAGTCAGTTAATCTTTGATAAAGGGATAAAAATATCCAGAGGAAAGAAGGTGCTCTTTTGAACAAATAGTGGTGGAATAATAGAATTTGGATTATAATTACATAGCATCATAATCAACAAAGCTGCATAAATTGCAATTTATGACTGGCATGTGAAACAGATAATAGGGGATGTTTCTCAGGTATGAGTGCAAAATCACAGGAGACATGTACTTTCTGTTCTATTTTGCTTTGAATCAAAAACTGCTATAAAATAAAAACAAACAGATTCTATAGCAAAATTATATTTCTTAGCATATAGTAATATAGCGATTTTAGTAACCTATACTGTCTTTCCTCTTTCTTTCCATCTATATCTACATATGCTCTATCTAGATCTATATTTATATCGAACAAACTGAAAACCACTTCTGTGTGGAGGTAATGTGTGTATATGCATGTTATGAAATGAGATGGAACAGATACAATACAATGTTATAATGAGTAAGAGGACATTTTTTAAAAATTTTCTTTTATTTAAAGAGAAAAAGAATCTCCAATCCCTGTTTTTCATTCAGCATTTATGTTACTAGGAAATCAAGTGAGAGAAACAGTGGAAATAAAATCCTATTTTTCTGAGTTGTCTGGGAATAAAATGTTTATTATAGTAGAGGAAAAATAAAAATTGAAGGCAATCAAATAAATAAATAAATTTTGAATGAGGCAGCATTATTTCTGGCTGCAGTAACAGAAACTATGACTAAGGGCAATTTAAACTATAGAAAATACGTTTTCTGCTTGAGGACGTGTTGTTTGAGCCTTGTGGGTCCCTAAAGAAGAGTAGTTAGCAGGACTGTGGTTGCTTTTCAAAGAGGCAGATGTTCCTGAGAAATTAACCTCATTACTAAAATTTTCTTCTCACAGTTCTGAGGTAGCTTTCAGCAATCTAGTGTTTATATTCTGGCTCTATATCCTGCAAGCAGAGAAAAGAAAAAAGAAGTGCATTTATTGTGGTTTTTTAAAACTTTTATCTCTATTTTATTTAGTTTTTAATTGTTCATTTTATTTGTGCATGTTTGCAACTCATGTAGATGACAGTCATCTTCAGGAAGTTACATGTACAGATTACATCATGTTTCTTCTTTTTTAAAAATCTTCTTCCCACCCACCCTCTTCCTCCCCTCCTCCTCCAGTTCTCCTGTCCCATTTTTCAACCCTTTTCGTATTCTTTGTCTTAGCTCATGCTATGGCATATGTTTACATTAACTGAGATCCTTATGTTTCTGTTTGTGGCATCTCTTTGTTCTTATTTTCCCTTTTCTTCCTCATCCCTCACCCTGTGATCAGTTCCCTATTCCAAGAGGCCCATCTTCTTGTCCATTTTAATTTAACCTTTTTCATTTTCTTTGTCTATATTTTGCATCACTCAAATGAGAGATACCTAATAGTATTCAAACTTGTTTGTTTGGTTTATTTCACTTGACATTGTATTTTCCAGGTTCATTGATTTTCCTACAAATGTCTCAAATTAGTCATTCTTTAAGGTCCAATAGTATTTTGTTTTCTTTGTCCACATTTTCTGTATCCAGTTGTCCATTGATGGACACAAAACCTGCTTCCAAGGATTTAACTATTACAAATTGAGCTTCTATAAACATTGGTGTTCATGTGTCATGTAGTATGATGACAAAGAACTGAAGTTAGAAATTCCGTATGACCCACCTAACCCCTTCTAAGAATCTTCCACAAAGAGCTTAAGTCATCAAACTCAAGGTTTCATTGTGAGGCTTTTCCACTACCAAAAAACAATTTCTTCATAATACACCTTGAAGAAACGCAGCATTGCTTGCAAATCAACAGACTTATTCATGTTCAGTCAAAATTAAATTGGATCAATCATAAATTATAGCAAGACTCTTGAAGTATAAATTTCATTAATTTTCATCATTTACTTTTTAATAACATAGAATGGAAAACGATCAACATCTTCAGAATACACTTAGGGAAATCTAGAAGAGAGAGGGATGCTGACAGTTTTATACAATGCACCATATATTTCCTTGATATAATTTCAAATAGAGCCCTGCTATAGTACAGTTATTTATAACTTTTAAAACTATCAATAGGATACATGAGTTAATGATTTTGTAGCATAGTTAATTGAAAAAGACTTACATATTAAAAGTGTTCAAAAGCAAAAGATTAAGAGGAAGTACCATGAATGTAAGTGTATTAAGACCAGAAATTATTTCATTCAAACAAACATATTGCTTATTTCTAAATGGAATCACCTGTAAGTTTCTCTGTAGTACTGAAGCTTGATTATGCACTTGTATACACCTTGACATATATATATATATGTATATAATATATTTTAATGCAGCATTATATATACTTTACCAAAATGTGTATTTTGCAATTACAATCATCGAATATAAAAATATAATAAGATATAAATGAATATAATAGTACTATTTGTTTTTATACATGTGAAAATTTGCTTAATGATCTGCTAGATTTACCGGCATGAGCAAGTCAAAAATTCTTTCAGAATGTTGTTCATGGGCCGGTTGCGAGGCTGTGAGTTCGAACCCCAGTACCAAATAAATAAATAAATAAATAAATATGACAGAATGTTGTTCATAATTCTTACATTATATTTTTTAGATAACCATTCCAGTTGTGTCTGCAACAGTCATAGAAATGCGGCTAGATTGCATGCAAAGTCAGCCTCTTCTTTTTTCTTTATAAAAATTTATAAAATACATTTCCAAAAATACTGTTTGACAACTGCTCCTCATTTAGTAGAACTGTTACACTGAGAGCAATCATAACTCCGGGTTATATTATGGATAAGCATGTATTAGATTCCACAATGCCCTGTGGGAAACCTAAAGGAGGATGAAAGTTCAGAATAGGGTTCTTACAATCTTCATGTTTGATACATGTGCAAAAGCAAATCTGAGCATGTCACACATCATGTGAAACGTACTTAAAAATGAATAATCTATTTTAGCTTTTAAAAATTATATACATAATTTTCCAATTCTTTTTCATAATCAACTATCATTTGGGCCAGAAATATATATTCTTGAATGGAAATATGGGTGTAGAGAGACAGCGTGCTGAAAAGATGAAATTAAATGATGAGAGAAAATGACTTTTCCTATTATTCTTTTGTTTATTTATTTTTAGTTTTTTGGTACTGAGACTCGAACTTAGAATTTTGCACTTGCTAGTTCGGTGCTTGTATTGAGCTATATCCCTGACCCTCTATTATTCAAGTTACTAACTTTTAGGAAAATTGCTGTTTTCACAGAGAGGTGTGAGTATCTTATTTTGCATAGCAAAAAAAAATGATATGACTGATGTGATTTAATGAGCAAAGTCAGGAGTTGGAGAGCTTTCCTGAATGATCTCTGTAGATTCAATCTATTTTCAGGGTTATTTATAAGAGGACAGGAGGATCTGAGTTAGAGACGGGGATGTGGTGCAGTGAATATGGAAACAGAGGTCATGGTACGTGGAGCCTCAAGCCAAGGGATGCACTGGTGTCCCCAAAAGGGGAAGAAACATGTTGCCTATTAGGGATCCCACATGGAGCACACCTTGACTTCAACACCGTAAAATCTATTTTACACCTCTGCCTGAATATCTAGGCTGGGAAATTTGAGTTAAGTCACTAAATATGTGGTGTTTTGCTATAGTAGCACTGAAGAGCAAGCACATTTGCATTTTACCTTTATTAAAAATACCCAATGCATTTTTAGGGATTTTGTTGCTGTTGTTTCATTTTAAATAGCATGTGGTGTCTTTTGCATGAAAAACATATCAAGAGTAAGATATAGATAATAGGAGATAGGGAAATAAATTTCATTGAATGTAAAGGGTATTACTAGATGGAAGGAGGAGAGTAGCAGAGGAGAGAAAGGGAAGTGAAAAGGAATTAAGGTGGGTCATTACATGAAACAACTCCCTGCAAGGAACATAATCATTATACAATGCAAACATGTACTAATACTAGCAAGACTTGAAGTCGGCATTGTGGCGCAAGACTGTAATCCTGCATTCTCTCAGGAGGCTGAGGCAGGATGATTGCTATGAGTTATAGGCCAGCCTGGGTATGTAATCAAATTCAAGGCCAGCCTGAGCTACATAGTGAGACCCTGTCTCAAAAGTAAATAAAATAATAAACAAAAATTTAAAAAAATAAAAAAATAAAACAAGATTTGTGTTTCTCAAACCTCAAAAGAGAAGGAAGTGACATCATCAGGGTATGACCACCTTGATTAGGATTGCTGTGATCTGAGCTATTTTCTCCTCCCCCTCCCCCTCCCCCTCTTCCTCTTCCTCTTCCTCTTCCTCTTCCTCTTCCTCTTCCTCTTGTTCTTCTTGTTCTTCTTCTTCTTCTTCTTCTTCTTCTTCTTCTTCTTCTTCTTCTTCTTCTTCTTCTTCTTCTTCTTCTTCTTCTTCTTCTTCCTCGAAATTATTGGTCCATTTTAAATATACACAATGATGACTTTCATCATAGGGATCACGCACCTGTACATGACTTATCTCAATTTCTCATTTTTTCCCACATTCTTTGAAGGGAGGGTAAAGGAATAGGTTTTAAAGAATTTAAGTATCATCTCTTTAATAAGTCACAGCACTCTAGCCTGGAACACTGAATGGGAGTGTGATGTTTAAATTCTCCGTCTCAGTTTTCCAGTGTATATTACCAGTGTATATTACTTTATTTGACAAAATTAAAAAAGAAAAGTCAAAGATTAATTGATAGAATCTAAAAGAAAACATTAAGTAGCATTACCAGTTAAAAAAAGTAATTGACAGTTTTTAGCACATTTTCATTTTCTGATGAGTTCCAAACCTCACAGCATATGGTAATTGGTTTGTCTTCAAAATGATTTTGAAAAATATGCACTTTTCTAAAAAGTGTAACTTCTTGAGCTGCCTGTCGTTTTAAATAAATTCACACTTTTCAAGCATATTTGTTTCCATCTACTGCATCTGATTATGGTCCCCCATGTCTGCATTTACATAGCCTGTGTAGGCTCAACTATAGACAGGAGGATGTTGTTTTTGATCTAAAATGAGCCCAGTGAAGCTTTGGTCATAAGTCCTGCTTTTATATCAAACTTGTGTAGTTCTCACAGCCAATGTCCACCTCGTCTATGTCCTTCTGCTATGACCTCGATGGTAACTGACATCATCTAAAAATTTCAATTCCTTTTACACAAATTAAAATGCAGCTCCTTGTACTCAAAACAAATCTTTCAGAAAGCCTCTCCATTCTATACAAAGAAAACAAAACAGATAGAAATAAAGAATTTCAAATGTGTGTTCTTATTAAAGAAAGTTTATGTAAATGAATACTCAATTTCTATCAGCTTGTTAGCAGTGGTATTTTCAAGGATATGTTTAAAATTGTAAGTAAACAGAAGGTTCCCAAAGAAACAATGATAAAATTGGGGAGAAAACTATTTGTTTTGTGGAAGCATTGGTAGCACCTATTAAAAGATTGTTATCTTTATTTTGAAAAATGTAATGCTATTTTTTAAATTTCTACCAGGTTGCTGAGATATTTTTGATGAGTAACTTTTTAAAGTTTTTTTTCATCTCAAGAAATAGAAGTCGTGAAATACTACCATGATAAAAATTTTGAAAAGACAATTTTACAATAGATTTGAAAGCACAAGACAAAATTGAACTAATGATTTATGTGACTGGTATGAATGCTGAGATAATAATAAATGCAGAGATTTATATTACTTGTGACTTGACATAATAATTTAATGCATCATTAATAATCAACTCATGAAATGTTTAGTAACAAGAGCATTTATTTAAGAAATTAAAATATTTTAATCCAAAAACTATATATATTTGCTGCGAAATACTAACAAAACAAACTGTCACAGATAAAATTTAAATTCAGTCAACTAGAGATAATTATGTTGTAGCAAACTATATATTATTCCATGTATTTTTCTTGCATATATTTTAGCTCATCTTTCTTTCATAAGTGGACTCACTGCTTTTTTTTCGTCATTTTTTATTTAATTGTTGAAGCAATCAGCAATCACAGAGAGTTGTGTTCTATAAGAATACATTCTCCTTCTTTGCATTATTCAGGGCGATTTAAGTATAGAATAAAACATTTATTATCACAAATTGTAAAAAGCTCACTGAGAAGCATTTCTAATGTTACATAACACAGTCAGTGACATTAACAAAAACACAGCCTCATTCCATCTTTAAATCATCACTTTCTGATGTTGTTTAATTTCTTTTCTTCCTTTACAGTCAAAAATAACTACAGGTGCTTCAAGGAATGTGTCTCTACTACACAGCATCTAGCAGTAAGCGAGAATTGAGGCTGCATTTTAAGAGTGAAGAATAGTTCTACCCCACCTCAGAACTGTGTGCTAGGCTCATAGCTACTGCAATCACCTAACAAAATAGTGGTCAGAAAATGACCTTAGGTAATTTAGCGTCCATCAGCTGATGCTGAAGGACTGTCTTCCAAATGTCTCAGAAAATACAGAACCTATAATAGGATATTGTGAGATATTTGAAATAGGAAACTAGAAAATACTTGCTGTAAAGTCAAAAATTAGTATATGCCAGATACTTAAATGGTATTTTAGTTAAAGCATTCTCTCTGCAGTCAGATTGTTCATTGTTTTGTTGTGCATTGCTACTATTATGAGAATGCTATTGATTTAATTATCTGCTTACTGTAAGTCAGTTACCTTTTCTCTATTAGTTTTAGAAAGTTTTTCTTGAAGTATGATATTTTGCTGTGATGCCATATGTTTAGGTGTGATATATTTTTCCTTGCTATATGTTGCATCCGTAGTGGTTTTCAATCTATATACTCATACTTTTCTCTGTTTTAGATAATAAGACAAGTTTATTTTTCCCTCAGAAATTTTCTCACCTTCATTGGTTGCTATCCATATGTAAGTTGTCATTTTCCAACTAATTGTTGGTATTTCTAAACTCTTCTCTCACACTTATATTTCATCATTAGTCTTTGTTAAATTCCTGCATATTTCCTCAGAGGTATCTTGTAATTCAAAACATGCTTTTGACTAATGAATGAACTAAACTTTTGGACTTTTAGGTGAGTTCTCAGTTTCACAATTTCTGTTACCTTAATTTTGTATACTGTTAGTTTAATTTTCCATGAATAGTATGCCCCAAATTTTTCTGGTATGTTACAAAGTGTTCGTTTTATAGTCCTATGTGCTTGATTGTTTTACCATGAATGTGCATATGTTTTTTTGTATTTCTGGAACTCTTTGAGTTCTGGTAATGCTGTTTAATTTTCTTTGGTACCTTGAACAAGATATCTGAAAATTTTCCTCAGCTTCATAAATTGTACACAGGCCTTTTCCCAAATCTATTGCTCCATTTTTTTTTTTAGATCTCGTAAGAAAGCTTATAATTGCAAATGCCTGTCCTGCCATTTAAAGAAATAAGCTCTTTAAAAGTCTCTTCTCAGTTCTGTAACACATGAATGATTTTCTCTAAGACCAGCAAGTCTTCCCTTAGAATGCAATCATCAAGACAAGAGAGAGACCCCATTTCCTAGTATTGCTAAGAAGGTAAGAGGCTCATTTCTGTGTAATGCTTTGTCAGTGAACCTCTGTATAAAATTACCTTCTGCAATGATTCTTCATAGGAAGTTTTAAGTAAGGACAATTCACAAATGCAAGCTTTATGACTCCCTCACTCCAGAATTTAGAATGTTTCTAAACCTTTATTTCAGAGGACAGATAGAGTTCTGGATTCTCCTCTCCATTCTAATAGTCTAAAAATAATCTTTCTTGCCCATTTAACTTGAACGCAATTATACCCTAAAATTTATTTTGCTGTAAATTCTTGTCTTTATTGCTCATCTTTTCCTTCTGTTTTATTGAAAGATCTTTTTTGGTTAATTATAATTGCTACAAAACAAGTTATGTTTTTCATGGGTTTTGCGTTTTTGTGTCTCTGTTTATTTTACTTATAATTGTTTTTGTTTGGCTGTTTGTTTTTGGTTTGTTCGAACAGTTTGGGAACTTGAAATTTTGGGATGCTAAGTATTTGGATTCTGGTTGTTATAGATAACTGTGCTTCCTCCCCAATTTTAAAAAGCTTGGTTTTGGTAGATTGAATGGTTTATACAGCAGCTATCACCACACAAATTATAAACTGTCACATAGTAATTATTGTATAATTTAACTAAAGGGGAAATGGTTTTAAGATTTATTATAAGATGTCTTTCCCTCTTTACAGCTTCTCTTTTTTAATTTCTTCAAGGAAGAGCTTGTGTTCCATTTGATATTTTGACAGGAGTAGCTAATTCTGGCAGATTGTGTGTGATGTTGCTTACTCTTTTTTTTCCGTAAGGACTCAGTTAACATGTGTTAAACAGTTTTTTTTAAATAATGAACATGTGACAGAATTCTGCCCAATGTAGTTATTGCTAATGTTTCTTTATAAAGCATTCCTTCATAAATGAAACTGTAAAATAATGGAAAGGAATATCTCCTTGGATTTATTTGGCTACTGCATTCATCTTTCCTTCAATTCAGTACCAACGCTTGGATATAGAGTATTGAGTATATCACTGCACAATCAAGAATGGTCACATGTTACAGACAAGTAAACTGTATGAGCAAAAAAGCAAAGGTCATTAATAACATCCTCTAGCACAAAACTATACAGTCCTGGAAAGGGCAATGCTTTTGAAGTTGATTTTAAATTGGGTAATAAACATGAATGATTTCACTAGACAACAGAGGCATGAAGTATGAAGCAACAAGAGCCATCAAAGTACTTCTAGAGAAATGAACTATGATGGCCTAATTTACTAATATCTTCCACTTACAGGACTATGAAATCTTACCAATTTCTAAGCAACATAGGCCAATGACTTTTACAAGCTTCATATTCTCTTTATATCTGTCACTTTCCATTGACAAAACAACACACTCCACAACTACAGTTTAAAGGAGAAGAAACTAATTTTGGCTCATGGTTTCAGAGTGCTTAGTTCATGGTTTTTCTGACTCCAAAACAGAAACAATGTGGTGAATGGGCATGGTAGAGGAAAGCTGCTCAATCTATGGCAGCCAGGAAACACAGGACAGGTTTATATTATCCTAAGTCCTACCTCTGAGACCTAATCAGTTTGATTATCTCACTTATCAGTACAGCACACTCATAATCCACCTATCTTCTAAAAACTCCACCTCTGAACACATAGGAATTTGGGGGGGGACATTTTAGATCTAAACTATAACACTCTTCTTAAGAGACAGTGATTTTAATCACATCATTATTTTTTCTCCTTCATTCTATGATGGTTTTTCAAAGCAGATAATGTCTTTAATATTTTAAATTGTAAAGTAATAAAAAGCCACATCAGAATCATTGGGGAAAGATGCATACCATTTTTACAGTTTGATCCTCAATCAGTACAATAGTTGCTTGTGATATGAGCCATTTCCCTTGGAGAGTGTCTGTAGCAGCATAAGTGACATAAATGATTAGTCAACAGCATGAATTATTGTTTGTGTTGATATTTGCCTACCCAATAATCATCTTATTAGGCTAACTAAATTAGCCTAACTTAGTAAAGGTTGTAGGGTTCTCAGTTAAAACTGTTCTCAATTGCTATTTTTATTTTCTTCTTCTTATGAATGTTCAGATTCTTACCTCTTTAAGTGAACAGTTTCTAAATATAAGAGATTTCAAATGAGGACAGACAATGATAATTGAATGTAAAAACTGGAACACAGACAGTGTGGGAACAAAACTAGGGAACAGGAAAGTCAGGAAAAATCAGTCAAAAGTCACTAATCAGCTTTGAAGGAAGTGAACAAGTTAGAGTTTGCAGGAAGCCAGTCACCTTCAGCTATTACAACCCTATTAGAGATGGGTTGTGTTAACAACTCAGAAGAGATTGACATTTAAAGGTAAATTTGCTGAAAACGAAACTTTATTTCTCTCCTATTGTCCTTCCACTGAACTAGGAATTTCTAAGTATAGTAGCTATCGTCATACTATAGCCTATCAAATCTTATGGAGATTTTTTCTGGATTGGACATTTAAAAGAAATAAATTCAAATTATATTTAACAAAAGTGAAACATTACAAAACCACTACAGCTCTCTTCAAGAAGCACAAATCCTTTTTAGAACAATGGACTTGTCCTCTTCCTAATTAAAATACAAGCTTTCATCCTCAAATTCACGCCTGGAAATAAAAAGTAACTCCTGGAGTCTTAGTAAAATACCTTACATCCATAAGACAAGAAATGCAGGGCAAAAGAGGAAGATATGTGAAACACAGGCATGACTCTGCAGACTTTCCTGAACCATCCGATTAATATGGAATTTTTGGCACATAGGAAAGAAAATGAGCTGATCTAAATCTTAGTTATCAAGTTCTATCATTTGCATTCTAAAATCATGTATCTATAAAATCAAGAATTCTTTATTTGAACCTGCATTTGATATGTGAATTCACAAATGTTTTGTTGTCAACAAATATGTTTATTTTTTTGTTGTTATATAGTTTCAGATCTTCCTTGCTTTCAAGGTTATTTCTTTTATTATGTTTAAATACTGTGCTGTTGGATTCATTGAATATAATTTTGTGTTTTCTCATTCAAGGACAAACTATTCTTTTATGTACGCTATGCTCATTATCTTTTGTATTATTCCCTTAAGATCCTTTCTTTTTCTTCCTACATTCACTGCAATTTCCTCGGTTTTTCTTGTGCATTAATTTTTGTGCATCTATTCCTTTCACTGTAATATTTATATATTTTTTAGAAAACTGCAGTCTTCCTTAAGCAGTTATTTTTGCTCCATGACTTTTTGACATTTTTCATTGAACAATTGAAACTCTAGAAAAACCTTGCTAGTGGCTTTATTGATGGTAATTAAAAAAATAACTTAGCCTCAGTATCCACCAATTAGGAAAAATGTTCCATTTGATAGAATATTTATAAAGTAGAATTAATGAAAAATATATAGATGAAATAAATATAAACATGATAGCTAAAATATTATAGTTATGTATTACATCCAATGCAGTTCAAAATATAAATAATTATTTTATAGCAACAAAAATTAGAAAAAAATGTCTTTGAGGTGTGGGAATTGAAGTAGACATGAAAGAAACTTATGGAGTGATAGAACCATTCTGTATCCTGATAAGGACAAAGGTTGTACAGGTATATAGCTTTATTTAAACTCATCAGTTTTATGCTATTCATATTCTAGGCATTTCCATATGTGTAAACTATACTTAACATATGGAAAAAAGATTAAAAATAGCATAACACAAAAATGACATCCTAATTTTCAGAACAACACGTATTGGCATGTTTGTAAGAAACTAGGATGCTTCTTAATTATTATAAACCCTAAAAAATATATGCAAAATGTATGAAGAACACAATTTCTGTTTATCTTACCAGAGATGTTTAGATCGTAATTCGCTGCCAATATCTTTTGTGAACCTTCAATAAGCTGTTTTTCATGATCAAGCTGTTGGCTTTTCTCTGACCTTCACACTGAAAATCTTGCAAGTTTATCCATCAACATGTGGCCCAATATTGGCAATGGGGATTCTTCTACTGACTGCTAATGTATGTACCTGTGAAATAGAGCACACACTTAGCTGATTTCAACAGTCAGCTTGTAAAAAATGAAGAAAAGATGGCTGATAAGTGTACTTCACTTTGTTAGAGCTCACATGATATTAAATAACGCTAAAGAAAACAAAAATATTAAATATAATTCAAAGTAAAATGCTTGCATTATTAAAATGTACTAAAATATAATTTTTTAATCTATATGGTGAACAAATAGGAAAACATGGCAATGGAAATGTATTAATTGCAATGGAAATCGCTTGTTACATTGCCACTTTGCTGCAAATGTGCCTCATGTTTTGGAAAACATTACCCTTACAAATAAAAAAAAAAAAAAAAACGTAAAATAGACATGTGTAAGTAGTGCAACTTCAGAAGACAGGGTATAACAACTTAGAACAAAATAGCCAATCTCTTATTGTGTAGTAATAGCACCAATTTTAAATTAAGTTATTTTTAATTAAATTAAATTATATTAAGTTACTGCTCCCTGCCAGGCTTTCTGTCAAGTCCATTTTTTGCCACGCTTGGAATATCAAAATTAGAGATATGTTCCACTACAACATTCATTGTTCATTAGTTAACTTGGAAAGTATAGTCTAGACATTATTGACAGTACAAAAAGGACACTTATAAATGATCAAGTTTCAACATTTTCAAAAATACTATATGAACCTTTATTTTTAGTTGATATTTCACTTATCGTGTCCTCTGAATATGTTAAATTTAGGCCCTTTATTCAGTGTGAAATAAAATGTTTTATGGTTAACTTCCCAGAAATTTAAACTGAGAACTGTTGAAAATAATAATGTACTTCAAATTTCTTTCCTTTAATCAAAGTTCTAATTTTGGTTTTGGTGCACTTGTTTCTCAGCCTCAAGACTCAGAACATTAGTGTTGTTTTATTCTCTTTGTCATCAGTAAATCTGTCATCATACTTCATGTGTAGAGTGAGGCCTACATAAGAACACGCATATTTTGTAGAAATTATACATAGGAGACAAACAATGTCCAGTTTTGGAAAAAGGTTGTAGACTTCTAAATACATGATGGTTAGCATCTACCTACTGTGCAATACTTCCCATTTCCTCTGTCAGGAAAAATTTGTTTTTTACTTCTTACAGAGTAAGTAAATTATTTTGGTGGGAAACATACCCCAAGAAGGGCACATAGGTAATGTGTGTACTGAGCTGCAGATAGTTCATACACTTCTAGAACACTATTCTTATTCACTAACTCATGTTTTCACTTCCTCAGATTGCAAGAGAGAAAATCATAACCCTTAGAAATGTAGATGTCAATATGAGTCCATTTAGTTAGTGTTATTGAGGATGAAAAAAAAATTTTCAGATACCAATAGGTGGAATATAAATCTTGATTCTGTTCTTAGCAGAACAAAAATTTTTCTGGAAACAAACTTTATAAATGAAAAAATTCTCTACAGATTTGAGAAATTTTTAAAGCATATTTTGCCTGATTGAAAAGGGTTTAAATAACAAATGGTGGCTTGATCTAGTGACACCTATATTTGTTTAATCATTAGTAGAATGTGTAATTACAAAAACCAATTTTTTTCACTATCACAGTTAAAAGAGTTTTCCAAGTTTCTTCAATTACTGTGGAGTATTGATGATTTTTCAGGATATCTGCAAAGAATTTATGATTTATGTTGAGGGAATATCAACCTATAAAGGAAATATACCATTTTTTACCACAACCAAAAGGTATCTCTCTGCAGGTTGATGTATTCAATAAGCAGAACCCCACTTCAACTTGTTAGTCAGTGACAAATAGCACATTATTTTGATCGTAGTTGGTCAAAAGATGTTACTCACCTTGACAAGTTTACTTGTGGCTTGTATCTCTCATATGAACAAGTTTACATATATATATATAAATTAATTTAATTTGTATGGGAAATTAATACACTCACTAAGACATTTTGTGAGGTGTGTTTAGATAGAAAACTGAGAAGTGCATAGTGAAGTAAAATATCTAGTGTGTTTTTTTTCCTAAAGAAACAAAACAACATTGGTGAACTCACTTTGAAATCTTGCTTCGTGCTGACAGTTGAACTATAACTATATTTCATAAACCACAGCTCTCCCAAGTTACAGAAAATAAATTGATTTTCTGGAAATATGCGACACACAGGTTCTCAATATGAGTCTTGAACAGTCTGTCCCTAAAGTAGTTATTTCCATTTACACCCCTGACCTGCCAGTATCTTCAGTGCTACTGTAGTTTTTCATATCCTTCAAAAGCTACAGATCTGTTTCAATCCCTCTTAATCTAATATAAACTGCACATGCTTCTATCAGTAAAGACTCTCATTTTTATCCTTCTTCGATTTCATGACACCAGTGGTTCTATATTTCATAGCAAAGGGAGTAGAATGAAATTAAACATCTCTCAGATTTCAGCAATATCTGCTTTACGTGATTCAGGACCTCCATACAAAGAAGAGGTCATTCTCAATATATCAGACAATGTCTCTTTCTGGGGATTGTATATGATAAGCTTCACAACATATCTAATCGGAGATGGTAAATTTATGTTTATTTCAACAACAGAGAACACCATTTAAAGCAACTGAGGCCTAAAAAGGTAAATCTCTATATAAACCAGGCAGTTTTAAATATATTAGTCACCATGGGATATGTTGTAGTCTATAAAGTGGAACGTGAAGGATTTGAGGAAGGAAAGTTATTGGATTATTTTCATCTTATATAGGCTTAAAAAAACACAAAAAAGTAATAAAGCTGAAAAAAATATTTAACCATGTAAAAAAAAACTGGGAATGAAAAAATACTCCATTTCATTTAAAAATGCTAGTTTCTTATTCTTAAAGATAAACATATGCATGCTTTGAATACAGCTATTATGTTAAACAATGATTTCCTACTCAAAATTACTGTCAAAGTTTAGAATCTATACAAAAAATGAAAAAGGAAAAGAATCAAGACAATGAAAAGAAAAACCTAAGTGGAAGAATTGATGAAAGAAAATATTCATGGAGGTTCTTATACTTCAAATGTATTAAAAGACAGATGACATGGAAAATAAACTTCGAGCAAACATGAAATAATCTAAATGCAAACTTTATATAGGACCTATACAGAAGAATGAGGGTGTAGTTAAAACAGATAGCGAGGGGTCAAAGTTTGGGTATACGGTGTCTTTACCGAGTGGTTTGTATCCAAGTAATTCTAATTCATTGCATTAGATGTGGTAGAATTTGTTCCACGGGTCTAGTCTGTTGGTCTGAGGCACAGCAATATATTAACTGTCTTTCACGTATCTGCCAGGCGCTAGAGAGAATGCTAAGGTCTCAGCAATACAGATGGTTCTTAGGGCAAAGATCCAGTCCTGGTGTGAAAGCAGAATTCTAAATATGGATTTTTGACTAGAGGAGGATTTGCATATGCTATAATCCATGGGGCTAACGAGGGGTAGATTCCGTGTCTATACTGGGTAATTGGCTGGAATGGCTTGTCTGAATAGATGTAAGCTGATTTGAAATGATGGAGAATGTAGCCCTGCTGGGAACCTGTAGCAGAATCTGAATAAATGCAGGAATTGCTGCCAGAAAGCAGGAATTAAGCCTCCTGAATACTGGAAATGCGTGACCATGTACCAGGAGTAAATCCAGAATCAAAAGCCAAAGCAAGATCAGCAAGAAACAGATGTCAACACAGTAAATACAGGTACAAAAAAAGAGCCAGAATACATAATGGGACTCAAACGAAGCAGCTCTAGAGATAGTATTAAGGAACATGTTTCATAAACTATTTGGGAGGACTTGATACACTAACTTATCTGTTTACTTTCATGCAACAAGGTTGTGTTAATTATCTCTTTAGAGTTACAGTCTGGACTAATGCGTCATTCAACCTACAGGCAATTCGGGTAGAAATGACTACAATGAGAGCTCATATTCATTTAATGGATTGAGTAACTCAATAGTGCTGATTGTTCAGACTAATGGAATCAGCTTTCATGTGGAGTACCTGAGAAACTTAGACATTTATTATACAGATGCACAACATAATTACTTGGACATCTGTGTGCCTGTTTAATACTGTCCTTCCTTGAAATAAACTGGCAATACTCTTGGTTGCAAAGGTTAATTGGCTGTAATAAAGGAAATATGTTAGTTTTGAGTCGCAAAATCGTAAAGGCCAAAAAAAGAATATATGATTAAAACATTTCCCCCACCTGTAAAGAAAGAAACAAACTACAGTAACAAAAAAAGACCTACTTTTTTTAAAAATGAAAATAGACTTGTCTATATCATTGAAAAGAAAGGCCTGTGCTAATACTGTATGGACAAGATATCATGCCTATATCTTGTACTCAATACTACTACAAATATAGCAATATGCAATGTATTCATTATTGCAACTGTCCAGCTAACCTGTTTCAAAACTGTTTCATTGTTATATTCATCTTTTTTCTTTAAAAAAAAAAAAAGAAAAGAATGTAGATACCTGTCTTTATCTTGATAATCACCAAGGCTAACCACATAGTTTTTCATTTCTGTAACAAATTCTCTTTTCTTTATGGACAGTCAGCTAAAATCCCCTTTCCCACAGAATGTTTCTGATAGTACAAAATTTAGTCACACTTAAACAGAGGATCTTTAATTGGGTGGAATTCAGTACTTTAATCTTCAAGTAGTAAAAGAAAGTTACACATAACAAATTGTAATTTTAACAATATGGGCTCTTTATTTAAAAAAACAGATTTGGAAGACAAATGCATAATTTATTTATTATTTGGGCCTTTAGCAAGTAACTTGGCATGTGTTTGCTTTAGCTTTCTCATTATAATAATATCAACCTAATAAGCTTTTAATGAACTTTGCATTAGTGTACATGTAATACTTAAAAAAAGTATATAGACCATGTTAAAGTAGCAATAATTATTAGACAGTAACTGTGGCAGAAGTGGTAATAGGATTGCCAGCGTTAGCAAATAAAACATTTGATTAAATGTACTTATTATTTCTGTGACAAATAAAATAGTTGTGGTATAAATGAAGTACTTGAATCACTGACAAGTGAACATTTTATATATTTAAGGAGTACAGCTTTATGTTTCAATATATGACTACATTGTGAATGGATTTCTCCAAATAAGTTAACATAACTATTCAAATTTTCAATTTCAGAAAACTTAGGAATAATTTTATAGGTTAACTATATCTCAAATATTGGTGGATGGTTATAACGCCATTGATACAGATTAAACAATTATCATACTCTCAAGAGCAATGTGACACTACTTATTGGTTAAATGATATTTAAATTTGGGCATTTTCTTTTTTAACTGGCACAGTCTAGTTTGTTAATATTGTTGATTCTCAAGAACAAAGAAAACCATAGAGCAAATTAGTTGTGTAATACAATGAAAAACACATAATTTCTTGGAAAGTCAGTGCAGTTTAAAAAAATTTTATGTTTGTTTTGAGATAGAATGTTGTTATATAGCCCAGGGAGGGTTTGACCTTCCTATGTAGCCCAGGTTGGCCTTGAGCGCACAGAAATCCTCTTGAATGCTGGGATCACAGTCATGTGTCACCACGCCCAGCTAGTAAATGCAGTTCTAATGAAAATTAAACATTCAAAATTTTAACAGTATTTTAGGGAATAAATTTACCATCTTGTATATTTTTTTCTGAAGTCTAATTTGTTTGTTTTTAGATGATAGTAGTTACTAGACATAGTGTACTGAGAGTTAGTCACACTAGCCTATCATTACTTTCACTTTTAGTCTTTCTTCATTGAACTTCCACAGTTTGTGATGAAACATTATATACACTTGAATGTGGTAACTATGCACTTGTTTTTAAAGTGTAGAAGAAAAAGTTGTTTTTGAACTAGTAATAAAACTATGTCTAAGCAGCCTGAATATGCAATAATAAATAGTTTAAAACCCAAGAAAATGGAACTTTTCAGACCAGAGACAGGATCGTATAGTAGGTTCAACATGGTGGTTTTGTTGGAACCATTAGGTGGATGTTAACTTCTAGTTCATATGTCTCATGTGGTTTCATATTGTATTTATTTGGGAGCTTTTTTAGAATAGGTGCATGCTGGAGTACACATTTAAAAAGAGAAAAGGCATTGATTTCTGGTATCTAAAGTATATATGTGCTACAAAAATACCAGAATTTAATTGATCTCATGCCAGTATCAGAATTTAAATCCCTGAAAATGAAGTTAGTGACGGAAGCTCTTATTGAGTTAAAATTCATCTACAAGATTTATAGAAACGAATACAAATGAACTTATATGAGGGTATTAAAGGAATATTGATGATCACTGTTTCCCAAACACTGGAAGAAAATACGCAACAACCATAACTTAAAGGAAGAGAGATTTATTTTGGTTCACAGTTTCAGTGGATTCAGTCAATGATCCCAGGGCTGTCAGGCAAAAGGACAGTTGGCAAGACAGAAGCCCATGGTGGAGGAAATGTCTATGCAGCCTGTTACCCACGAGGCAGAGAGAGCAGGACCGAGCCCGGATGGCAACACTCTGACCCCAGGCACTCGCTGCAAGATCTGCTCCTTCTGACCAGACTCCGCCTTTGAAAGTGAGTCTGTGAGCCACATTAAATGTAACCATGAAAGTCAGTTTCTTTTATTAACTAATATTTGAAAATATAAAAGACATAGTCATAAATAAATATTAGCTTAAACTGTGTAAGGTAAAATCTGCAAATTATTCACCTATTTTTGAAACTAACATGAAGCTCTTCATGTGCATGTATCATTCTTGCATGATGTCAGTATTGGTATAAAAATATGCTTTATTACATATTGATTTTTACATAAAATATATAAAAATATCTACCTATGTACATTCAACTTATATACAGTTAATTAATTTGTATAATCAGCTAATGTAAGCTAAATGTACGTTTTACACATGTGCTTAAGTATGTATTATTTGCTTATGATATCAGTTATTGAAAATCTCAAATAGCATAAAGGACAGTTAGAAGAAAAGTTATATATTTTTTCCAGACATTACTTTTATAAATAAATTATACATGCATAGAATGATGAAATACATTTTCAAACTTAAAATGTCCATTCTTTATTCTTAAACAAGCAGTAAAATCCATTAACAAATTTGGTGTGGGCTATACTTTTGAGCATATTTTTTTCCACATGAATTTTTAAATGAACTTGCTGAAATCTTTGAGCATGATGCTATTCTAATTAGACTAGGTTGAATTTACACTAAGTGTTGAGTATCAATTTCCATATGCTACAATGTTTTGAGCTAAGAGGCATGAATGATTTCTTATTCAAATATTTTCATTTGCATTTTTGGTATTCAGCTAAATATTTTGGGTGTTGTGTGCCTATTTTAAAGCCGAGCTAGATTTTGTAGTAATCATTTTAACTTTTATAATAGTCATTTTAACATTATTTTCAAGGACAGTTTTTTAAAACACAATTCACATATCATGCAATTCATCTAAATAAAGTGCACATTCCAATGAATTTTGGTTTGTTCAGTAATTCAGTCAGCACAAAATTTAATACTAAAATGTAAACATAACCCTAAAAAGAAAATCTACAACATTTTGTAGTCATTCATTTATTTCTACTTCTACCCTTACTGCTTCTCTCATATATATATTGAAGCTTCAAGTATTTCCTTTGTCTGAAATATATGATGGAGAGTTCATTCATTTAGTGATAAACATTTAGGTTGATTCCTGTATTGACTTTTGCAAAAAGTGCCACGGTAAATTTGTGATTGTAAATATTTTTCATGATGATTCATTCCTTTTATATATATGCCCAGCATTGGAATATCTGAGTCACATGTTAATTCTTTGTTTATATTTCAAGGAAAACTATAACGTTTACCTTACACATATAAAAACTTCACTCTAAAACTGATAGGTAAGATTCTCTTGTTCTCTCATCCTTGGACATTTATTTTTTCTTGATACATATTTGCCAATCTAACATATATAATATCTCTATAGAATTTAATTTTTCTTTCAATGATGATTATGTATGTTGAGGAATTTTCCAGTATCATTTTGACCATGTATACATCTTCTTTTGAAAAATATTTAAGTTATTTTGTCCATTTTTTACTACAAATATTTTCTTACTCCTGTGTTGTTCAAATTTATTGACATTGAAAATTAAGTCTTTATTTGAACTGTTTGCAGATTGTGTAGATTCTTGCTGTTGGTCATTTCTTTTGTTACACAAAATATCTCTAACTTGGTATATCATGCTTGTTTATTTTTATTTTACTGCATTTTGCTTTGCTTTTGATGTCTAATCTGAAATCATTGCACAGGCAATAGGTCATGAAGGTTTTTTCAAATATTTTCTTCTAGTAACTTCATACGTTGGCATTCAACTATTCAAAACTAATTGTTTTAAGTCTTTAATCTGTTTTGATTTTTTTCTATATGGTGAGAGAGAAAAATCTAATTTCATTCTTATACAAAATGAGTGTGAAAAGTCCCCATTTTATGTTTTTGGCACCTATGAGGAAATTAGCTGGAGAATCATACATGTATTTTTGGAATCTCTATCTTGTTCCATTGAACTTTGTATCTGTTTTTGTACTAATTCCATGTCATTTCGTTTACTGTTGACTTGTGTTATATTTAAGTGCCTGGAAATGTGATGCCCCCAGTTTTACTATTTTTCTTAAGATTATGTTAAGTGTTAGTGATTTTGTGTGTGCGTGTGTGTGTGTGTGTGTGTGTGTGTTTCCATACAGTGTTAGGATATTTTTTCTATTACTATGAAGAATGTAATTTGTATCTTGCTAGACATTTCTTTGAATCTGTATTACCTTGAGTAAAATGGATATTTTGACATTATTTACTTTTCCAATACATGAAAAGTAACATCCTTTCATTTATTTTTGTGGACTTCATATTATTTTATCAATGTTTTATAATTTTTCCGTGTCAAAATCTTTCACATCTTTATTTGAGTTTCTTAGTTTCTTTTTGCTTTTTTTTTTTTTTTTTTTTTTTTTTTTTTTTTTTTTTTTTTTTTTTTTTTTTTTTTTTTTTTTTTTTTTTTTTTTTTTTTTTTTTTTTTTTTTTTTTTTTTTTTTTTTTTTTTTTTTTTTTTGTACCAGAAATTGACTTTAGGACCTCATGCTTGCCCGGCAGATGCTGTGCCACTGAGCTATATCCTCGACTGGGTTTATTAGCTTCAATGCTACCATAATTGAGATTGTTTTGATTTCGTCTTTGAACAGTTCGTTGTAGTGAATACAAATGTAGCAGATTTTGTATGTTGACTTTATGTCTTGCAATTATACAGAATTCATTTATTAAATATTTTTCTGGGGTTCGGGAATTTAGCTCAATGGTGTAAGCTCCTGCCTTGCAAGCGAGAGGTCATGAGTTCAATTCCCGGTACAAAAAAAAAAAAAAAAAAAGATTAAATATTTTTCTGCAATAGTAAGGATTTTCTGTAAGTTCATATGATCTGAAAATAGTGATATTTTTACTTTTTTTTTTCCAATTTGGACACCTTTTATTTACTTCTCTTGCCCAATGGTTCTGGCTAGGACTTTAGAACTTCGTTAAACAGAAAAATTGTGGACAGGCATTCTTCTATTATTGTACATTTTGGTGAAATGCTTTCAACTTTCCCTACTCAGTGTGATGTTGGAAGTTTGTCACAGATAACCTTTAAAATATTAGGATGCATTTTTTGCTATATCTTGTTTGATGGTGGTTATAAAAGGAGAAATAGTGTTAATGTTATTATTTTTGGTACTTTTTTAAGTAAAAGCACAGATCATGGTCACATATTAGTAATACTTTTCAGGAGCTGTGTGATATAAAATACATAAATTGTGCTGTCAAAATTGTAAATTAGTAGAGAATTCCGAATTTGAGTACTTACATGTACTTTTGAGTTTTATACTTTTAAATGGTTTTGCAATATCGTTCCTCAGATGTTTTTGTGTCTTTACTTCTGAAAAATAGCTATGCTGGGTACAATATTTTTGGTTGACATTTTTTCCTCTAGAATTTTTTTTTTTTTTTTCGGCACTGGGGATCAAACTCACAGCCTCACGCCTGCCAGTCAGGCGCTTAAGCCACTGAGCCAAACTCCCAGCTCCTCTAGAATTTTGAATATACCACATAATAGTTTTCTTGCCTATGAAGTTTCTACTGAGAAGAGTTTTACAAACTTTAAGAGAATACTTTGTAATTTCCTTTCGTTCCCTCTCACTGTTTTTAGGAACTTCTCTGTTTATGAGCCTTCTCAGGGAGAATATAATATGTGTTGGTTTAGCCATTTGATTAAATGAAATTAAAATTTTGACTTTTCACTTCCTGGATATTTTTTTCTTTGTCTGGGATTGAAGATTTTTCTGCTGTTACTTCTTCAAACTTCCTGCTCACCCTTTTCTGATAGATACCGATGACTCTTAAACACTGATTTGCTCTTTTGATATTGTCTCACAAATCCTTTGACCTTTCTTCATTCCTTCTCATTTTTTCCAATGTGTTTTCCAACAAACAATTTTGAATCCGCAGATTCTTCATTTTGCTTCATAAATTCTGCTGTTCCTGATTTCTATTGAATTTTTAATTTTCTCCTTGTATTATCTAGCTTCAGGAATCCTGTGGGATTTTCACTATTTCAATCTTTAGTTTAAATTTCTGTGCTGCATATCTGTATTATTCCTATATATTTTCTTGAGGTTTGCTGAGCTTTAAAACAGTTATAAGTTATTTGTCAGGTGGGTTACATACCCCATATCTTCAGGGTCAGTCACTGTTGCCTTGATTTATGTTTTTGTTGTTTTGTTTCATATTTAGTGATGCCCTAATCCCCTGATTGTTTTTAATCTTTGTGGAAGTTGCAATGTGGCATTGTCTGGTCATCAACAGTAATCCTATTTAGAAATATAGACTAATTTTCTTTGTGGTTGCAAGTCACATAATGACCACAGTTGTTGTTCTTCTAGGGAGCTGCCCAAAGCTCAGGACCATCATGGCAGACTACCTCAGGTTGGACTTCCTTAGTGTCTGAAACTGGTTTTATACTATTTTGGAATACTAGACCCTGGACTCTGGAAACTTCCACTCATTGTGGATTATTCTTCCAGTAACTATTGTAGTTAGCCACTGGTAAGGTAGCTCAGAACTCAAGTCTGACTCCTTTGACTGTAGGTTTTCAAATAGTGTGGGATGAATCAGGAAACTGGATTCATAATTACTGGCACTTGCACAGGGATTGTATGTCACTGTGTTTTTTTTTTTTAATGGGAGCTGAAATTTTTATTAAGGCTTATTCCAAGGTAAAACTTCTGCTTATGTTTCCATCTATTACCAAAGGGGATCCACTAATTGTGTTCCATGAGGCTAGGGAGGGAATTATATGGGAGGGAACTATATGGACAATGTAAATATATTTTTCTACACTGTGACTTCTTACATCATTTACTTTACTAAGGAAAAGTATTTTCATGTTAAAAAGTTGCTGAAATTAATGTTTATGCAGAGGGATAATGGCTTGTGAGGCTATTTCTAGCATTTTCCTATACATCCTCCTATATTGTTTCTGATATTGTAAAAAGTTACCATGTTTTAAAAGTTGTTAACATCTAAGATGTATGTGCAAGAGGTATAATTTTAAATTGACTTTTGATTAACCTATAAGATTGCAACCTTCTGATCTAAATACCATAGCATGTATTTTTCCCTTTGATTCTCCTTAAATTTTCTAAGAAGGAATTTTATTGTTTATTCATATTATAAATTTCTTTATTCCATGTTCTATAGAAGATGAAATGAATCTTTATTAAGCAGTGCAAATCATTTTAAATTTTATTTTTAATGTAAAATTTATTTTAAAATATTTTGTATAGCTCTATGATTATCTGAATTATTCTTAAAGTTGTTCCAGAATTATCTTAAGACACATTCTAAATTCAAAATACCCACCTGAATTCCCTGATCTAATCCCAATTTGTCCTGAGATGTTATTATAATGGCATTTAGGGAATTTTATGTGTAACTATATTGTTTTCAAAATGGCAGTTTATGATATTTTGTATAATGTTAGGTGAATATACTGCAGAATGGCAGCAAAAAGCTGTATCATACATATTAGTCCTCTTAAAACCATTCATATTGTGAATTCATCTTTAATATAGCATGTTCTTATGGACAATTACCATAAATTGTAGCTTTTAAATGACCTTCCCTTACTTAGACATCAATTAAATATATTACTACCTTCATACTCAAAATTGAACACCCACATATCTTATTTACATTTTCTTTATACTCAATTTTATTTACAACTAAAAGAATGATAATATGGTTTCTTTTATGATATAGCAAGAATTCAGATTCAGACTCTGAAATACTTTTATAAAATAACTGTTCTAGGTGTCAGAACAGGTGAAGTTCTGTGGATGGTTTTACACAGTCTTGCATTGGTTATTTTATATAAATTCATTTCAGAATTTAAAGTCATACTGGAAAATTATTCCTTTCTACTGGCCTATGAACTTCACTGATATTGATTTTTTTGACTTGTACCATGAATTTTCTAAAACTTTTTTTTTTTTTTTTTTTTTTTTGTGGCACTGGGGATCAAACTCACAACCTTGTGCCTGCCAGACAGGCGCTTAAGCCACTGAGCCAAACTCCTAGCCCTAGTTTTTTGAGGAAGGGTCATGCTATGTAGCTCAGGCCGGCCTTGTGCTGGTGTTGTAGCCCAAACAGGCCTCACACTCACAACACACCTCCTACCTCAGGCTCCCGAGTGCTGGGTTTAAAGGCATGCGCCACCATGCCTGGCTTTTCTAAAAAATATTTCTACAGGAAAAAATACTACTGGAATATTTCAAAGGGCTTTCACAGTATAAGGACTTTGACTAAGCACATTTTCACTTTCAAGGAAATATTATGAATTTTTGTGAATGCAGTGTTACTTATCTCAAATTAGCCTAAAATTTTTCTTATAGTAGATAGTTTTTAAAAGGTCACATGTTTTTTTCACAGATCTGGATGAGGGAAAATACAATAGAGGATAACAAAATATTTCGTTCTGGAAATATCTCTCTGTTATGCTTGTCTCTGTGTTTTCACATGAGGGAAGGGGGGGCACAGAAAGACAGGGATAGAGGCAGAGATAGTGGCAGTGAGACAGAAAGACAGAGAGATGAGAGAAAATACTCTGGCATCATTTTTATTTTGTTTTGTTTTTTTCTTATAAGTACTCTGAGGTCATGTGAACTTTACCTTCAGTAACTTAGCTAAGTATAAATACCTCTCTAAACCCCATATGTCAAATTACCCTTACGTCAAACTTCAGCATGCACATTTTTGGAAAAACACAATTAATACTATGAAACTGTTAAACATAATTTTTATTTTTAAGAACACTCAATGTCATTCTGATACTTTTAAAATTAAATATATGTAACTGATCATGAAAAGAAAAAATATGCATATTAATGGAGTGCTGTATGATATTTTGACACATTGCTTCATGTATAAAACATTTTAAGTATTTATTTACTCAAATATTTATTATTATTGTGGATAAGCTGAATTGTTTTATCTTACTTTGGTTGGAAATTACGAAGGAGCCTGGTAAAGCATACTTGGGGTGTGACTGGGTGTGTGATGGAGGTATGACCTCGAGTGATATATTTGTACCCTATGCCTTTTCTCCCTGTTAGTGCTCTCCTGGTCTGGTTTTCACTACCATGAAATAAACAGCTTTGCTTCACCGTGCCCTGCTACTGGATGTCCCTGCCTTGGAGCCAGTCCACTATGGACTTAACTCCCTGAAATATTGATCCAAATCAGACTTACCTTCCTCCAAATTGCAGATGTTAGGTATTGTATATTATGCCCCATCAACGATGAAAATATTCAGAATACTTTCCTGTTACCTTACTCTGCAGTACTATACCAGAGTTTCTTACACTTATTAAACTATAACTTAGTAACCATTGAAAATATTTAAGCATTCATTCTTTACTCCAAGCTTTCCTCTGGAGAGGGTATATATAATTTCCTCATTCAAAGTCAACAGCCTAGTCAGTTTTTCAGAATTCTATCTTTCTTAGTTATCTTCTCTTTTTTTTACTACTTTTTTGTTTGTTTGTTTGGTACTGGGGATCGAGCTCACAACCTTGCACCTGCCAAGCAGGCGTTTAAGCCAGTGAACTAAATCCCCAGCCCTCTGCCTTTCTTTCTGCAGAATCACAGTGGGATGACCAGCCCAAGATTCCTATGCCATACCTACAGAAAGCAAAGTTACACAGATATGTCACCCTCTGTCCCAACATGCTAAAATATTAGCATATCACTCGAATGGGACCAAGGCTCAGCCTGGTATGACTGGCTACTGCTTAAGTAGACATGAAGCCCAGAGCACTGGATGCGGCCATTGTGATGCTATTTGGAACAGAAGCCTGATCAACTGGGCCTGTTTGTCTTCTTTGGCATACGAGTCTGTTACAGAAGCATCATTCACAGGTACACCTGGAGAAGAGAGCCAGCTGGATCTACCTAGTTTTAGGTTTCATCAGCTTAAGACAAAGTCCTGTGGTTACTAAGCTGTCATATCACCAACAAATGGAGTGTTTCTCTGCACTATGCAGTCCAAGGCTGGAGAAGTGTTGGTAAATGTAGCCCCTTAGAGATCATGACTGATGCTAAATTGTGTCATGCCTGAGGTTTATAACTACCAAGTCATATGGTCATGGTTTTAGGGTTAATCCTAGGCTCACAGCACAACTAAATGTGATGCAGGCTAAAACACAATCTCATTGTTCTTGGGTACAAGCACTGCTCATGATGTAGCATGTCTACATTATCCTTCTACAAACACTCTCCTAAGGATACCTATGCTGCATGGAGTTAGGGCACTGGTGGTGGAGGCAGTCTGTGGGATCCTATGTTACTTTGGGTTGCCCCTGAGGCTTTTAATTAAAGAAATCTAATAAGTCTGGACAGAGAGTATGGCCAGTGATACAGGCTGAGGTTGTATTTTATGTAACTGACATTACAGACCCTGCTTGATAGCAGCACAGGTCTAAAAGCTCAGACTATGAACCTTGGTCTTGATACAGAGGATTTTAGTCTTTGCCTTACATCAGATCTCACCATAGAACCCTGAATTCTAAACTCCAAAGAAAACCCCAGAGCGAGTTTTCAAGTCTTCCATCCTGGCTGGTGGAGTCCTGCTCCTTTTTCTGTTCTCTGAATTTCGGGGAGGTTTGATGGAGACAGCCTTCTGGCTACTGCAGCTCCAGCATGCCACTCCATGAATATTAGTCTTGGGGAAGTGGTATTGGGCTTTGGCAATAAATTTTGATAGGGCGTGCCTTGTCCCAGACTTCAAGTCTAAAGCCTCACAATGGTTTTATAGATGTTTCCCAATGGCCCACATGTTAAAGCTTGATTACCAGTCAGTAGCAGTATTAAGAAACAATAAATGTCTTTAGGAAGTGGGTCCCAGTGGTAGGAATTTAGTTCTCTGGGTGTCTACTCATGAAAAAGTTATGGGGAACTCACCCCTCATCTGTTTCTTTTAGATTCTGTCTGTAAGGTGATAAGTCTTGTCACATTCTTAGGCTCAAAGTGATGGAGTCAATTGAACATTAATTGAAACCTCTGAAACTGTTATCCAAAATAAATCATTTCTCTATGTAAGTTAATTACCCTAAGTATTTTGTTACAGGAATACCACAGATCCCTGGACTGAATTTCTTCTCCTACTTTTCTCCCTCTTCCTTGGAGTTGTAGGAAGGGTGACTTCAGTAATTGATTTCTACCTACCTAGCACAAAGTATCTTCCTTTTGAGTCATACTAAAAGCAGACACTATGCTATCTCACTTGCTTCCTCAGCTCTTGGGAAAGGGGTTCTGTGCGTGAAGGTGAATCATCATCCCAATGGGCACAGCTATGCGAAGTCAGATGCTGGAGGATGTTACTCACAAACTGTCTTTCTCCAACTCCTCCATATGGATTAGTCACATGATATTTTAGGTTTCATATATTTGTATTTTAGAAATTATAAAAATATGTCTCTAAAACAAAGTTTTTATTATATAATAAAACCTTTAATATGCTTATTAAAGTCAACATTGTCTTAGTTGTTTTATTCTTTGCTGAGACAAAATACCCGACCCCCAAAGTTGAAGGAGGAAAGTTTTATTTTGGCTCATGGATTGCAGAGGTTTCAGTCCATAGTCCGCTGGCTCTAAAGTAGGGTGGCATGGGAGAGGGCATCACAGAGAAGAGACAGTTCATAGTGAGAAGGCAAGAAAGTAGCAAAGCACCAAAGCAACAAGCAGCAAGTAATCGCAACAACCCTCTTTCTGTCCTTTCTGTTCTCTCTTGGCGACATGCCCTTAGTGTGGTTGGCACTCACTTCAAGGTTGAGCCTTCCCATTACCCATACCCAGAGCTCTGAAAATATAATCAGTGAGTTAACTTAGTAATCACACACCCTTAATTCCAGCAACACATGATAAATGCAGCCACCTCTGAAAATCCCACTTTTGACTGTGTAAGACTTTTGGGAGACATCTAGACATACATTATAAAAAACATTTATTATTGAATAAATACAAATAATTAGTAAGGTAAAGTCACTTGAAAATAAACCCTGCAGTATCCATATGTGTACAACTCTTATTCTTTGGAAATTAAACATATTCTTGTAATTTATGATATTTATAAAATACTATTTTGATGTCTCCACAATATAAAATTTTTAGATATTGAATTGTTTACACAAATTGTGCCTAATTCTGTATATCTGTATATATATATTTTTTTTCACTAGTTATGTAACCAGTGACTGAAACCTGATTATAAAAAACTATTTAAAATCAAGTTTTTTTCTTTAAGTAATACAAACAAACGAGCCAAGTTAATTATATTGGATAATGATTCAATATTATATAGTGAATGATTAGTGAAATAAATGTTCATATTTACCAAAACTTTGGAAATAAATGTTTTATTATTGCAGTACCAGAATTTCCAGAAATTGGAATATCGTTCTGAACACATCATCTATGTATATGTGCTTGTATTTTTAAAACCAAGAATACGGTCCACAGTACTATGTATGTTGGGCTGCCTATCTGTCATGAGAGAGGCGTTAGGATCACCCTTAGCTCCGCAAAAATAGAGAAATACGTAAATAACCACACATTTTATTGTTCATACTTACAAAAGGAACACCTCATATAATCAATAATTTTATATTAAAGATAAAACTATAAATTTATCTGAACAGAAGAAACCACTACATTTTAGATGCTACATCATTTAAGGTATTTTTGTCCAACTAAGTGAGTTTTCTACATTATAGTGTTCTTCAGCAAATCATCATTTTAACACTTTTTCTGTCGCAACTTGTACAGTTGTGTCCCCTTTTCTTTCTGCCAAATATGACTAAAAAGATATTTAGCTATTTGTTTTTATGCTTGTCAGTCCAGAAATAACATAACTCACAAATCCATACAACTGGGAATAACAGTCAGTCACCAATAACCACACTTCTATTGTGAGCTAAACTCTGGAGAACTTCTTATTCCTGGACGACTCTCTGTAACACACAGTTCCTTAGTGCAACAGTTGAAGATTCCAGTGAATGATAATGCAACTGTTCATAGATGATGTCATCTTCTGATTTAAGAAATTTTAATTAAAATGGCTTATATTAGTAGCTGAACATTTTAAACCTAGTGAGTAGCAAGCCAATAATAAAAGTCAAAGTCCTAAATAATGAAATGGAGAATACATTTCAATTTTTTTCATATATTAAACTGTTAAATTTAAATCTTTTAAATTTTAAAATTTCACAGGTTTTGTTTTTTAATGACACATTTCCTTTCAGGGATATTCTTTCATGTTCTTGGTCTAGAAAAGTAGGATTTATTCCTATTATTAATACTCATGACTATGTCAATTCACAGTTATCTCTTTTGCATCCAATTGCAGTTTTCCACTTACACCAGGTGGTGAGCTGTTACTTTGGTAACACAGGATTATATTAGGGTTTATAAGGAGACTACAGTAGGTACCCTCTTCCTTCTCTATTAATTCTTTTAACCCATTTTGCCATGCTCCTTGGGCTGCTAATTTCCATTTGATAGATGAAAAACATATGCACTGCTTAGGTAGGCTTGTTAGTTATTCTCTTTTCCCCCTTGGATTCTCCTTATATTCTGTTATTAAGAGAATCTTGGATCAAAAATCACAATATTTTAAGCACCAAGATGAGAAGATTGTTGTTAATATCAAGCAGTTAGTGGCCACTGCGATAGGATGATGATGCATTAGAAGACTGAGATGATAAACTCCCAGTGCACCATACTATTCCCCTTTCTGACAGGATGTGTTTAAACAGACCTGCTAGGAGTCCCTGAGCAAACTACAGAAGCAAGGTGCTGACATAAAATAAAACACTGCTACCAAGAAAGCAACTAAATAATCCCTTTAACCTTATTTTCTCTATGTCAACTTGAAAATTATTAAATTTGGAGGTCATAGAGCTGGGCAATATACTATGAGTTTTCATTAGCTTTGCTATAAATTGCAACTCTAATACAAGATCCTTGTAACAGTTGAGAAGAAATTTGTGAAGCACCTCGAGATTACTCTTTTGAGGACACCGACACCTCATTTGGTCCTGCCAGGGTCTAATAGTTGACTAAAATGGAATAAAATCTTGACATCTGTGCATTCATATCATGTCTGTTCCTTTTGCTGTCTTACCCCTTTTGTCAGATTCTGCTCAAAAATGCTTACAGATATGTTCATTAAGAAATGCTTTGTCCAAGGCTAAGATATAGGTTTACCTCAGCCCATTGCTTCTGCATGTGTTCTATGCCACCCTTGGGTTTTTTCAGGCCAGAATATTTATGTAGGATGATAACTCTGGTTGCAATAGCAACTCAGCAGTTTCTGAACAAAGATGACCATCTCTTAGCCTAGATTATTAGACATTAAAGTCCAGAAAGTTTTGTGCAGGATGATGGTGAGGGATACACAAAGATTCTATGACTTCTAAGAAGTGTTGCCTGTGACCACTTGGTGGTTCAAGTCCATCATGAAAAGAAACAAATTTTGGAACCATATCTCTAAATAATGAAAATTAGCAGAATTTTACATGCTTTTTAGGACTGCTAGTACTTGCAATATTTGGCTGAGTCTCATTCCTACCATCATTGGAAAGACAGAGAAAGGAGAGAGAGAGAGAGAGAGAGAGAGAGAGAGAGAGAGACAGAGAGAGAGAGAATAGGGAAGGTAAATTTTCTTTTTAGTTAAGACTAATCAAGAAATAAGAAAAGTAATCATGTGAAAAAATGCAACAGGAGTGACAAATTAGTGGAGCAAAAACGTGATATTTACATTCAATCTTCACATGCCTTTTATGGCATCATAGCAACATGAAATCATTTGACATTGAATTTAAATTAAAATTGCTTTGGACACTTTCAGAACTAAGCAACTATCTAACTACTGTATATTTAGTACTTTTGTCAATTTAAATCAGATCATCATATCTTTTATCTATGCACATGACTTTCTATTAGAGACAAAAAAAGTGATTTATTTTACAGAATTTTGAAAGCACACACTCAAATAAATTGAGTGTAGACCCTCAAAAAGAGAGAAGTGCCAAGTTATAATAATCCTGAATTAACCAATACTTGCTAATTGTGGATTTATTAATAAGTACATTCTAGATTACTGAGTGCATATTCTTTGGTTTGACTGAGGAAGGTAAAGAGTTGTATGTGTGTGTGAATATATATGTGTATTTATTAAAAATATTGTGCTACTAAGAGACTGAAATGTAGAGATTTTAATTAAATTCCACAATTTATCAAAGTAAATGAACAAGCAAACTGGAAACCCACATGCTCTTATCTCAAATCAGGTATAAAAATTATCTTTTCCACAACGTTGAAACTATTGCCTTTACCATACAATTCAAAAATTTCAAGCATCGTCACAATAACTTTTTGGTGTTTTCCGTATATGTGCTTCCAGAATGAGTATTACTTTCTGGTATTTTCATCTTATTGATTTAATAAATACATTTAGTGTCAGGACTGTGGGTTTAGCTCTGCGACACAGACGCTTGCCTGGCAATTATGAGGTCCTGAGTTCAATCCCTGGTACAAAAAAAAAATCATTGTCAGTTATATGAAGAATGTTGGCTCTTTAAAGGTTAACATGTTACCTTCAAAATAGTTTTTACTGACATATCATTAGGTGTGAGGAAACCAACACACCAGGATGAAAGCATGATATGCTGGTTCAGAGAGATCCTTAGTAAAACTGAAGTTAGTAAAACTACAATGGAATTAATTTCCTCGGCAAACATTAATTGAATGAATATAACCCCTGGCAGGTTAAGACATTTTGAAAGAAGAAAGTTTAAGATCTGCTGTGATTGCAAATTAGTCTATGCAGCATGAAAGTCAAACTACTAGTTTTATTATATTGCACAACTGGGGATGGAGAAGCATTTTAGAAAGTGATCATTTCAATTGAAAGTGAGTTTTCAAAAGATAAATACCCTTGGGATACTGAAAAACAAACCAGTGAAATGATTATTAAGCATATGACTCGTGATTTTAATCCTAATAGAGAAAACTTCCAGAGAATTATAATGAAGGCTGGCAGAACCTCATATAAAAACATGTATTTTTTCCTTTATGACATGAGAAATGTGATAGAAGTAAGTATTCAAAAAACATTCAGTAATTGTTTCCTAATTTTTAACACAAATTTATTAAATCAAACAGTAGCAGATAAAACATAATTGCTTATAAAATTCATGACTGCATGTTGAACTATATGTTTTATTTAATACAAAATTAAAGATTGATGAAATACTAAAATAACCTAATCATTTTTATCTGAAGTATAAAAGTTCTGTGTTTTGGATTAAAGTCTTTAAAGGCAAACTCAAATAATTCAAGTATAACATGATGTAAAATCATAAATAATATTTAATACATTTATTGGTAGATACCACGCATTCTACTCTGTCTGTATTCATATTAACAATATTCTAGATATTGATAAGCTGTGTTGCTTAATACATATATATGTACTTAAACAGATGCATAAATACATAAGATCATGCTTTGTATTTTTCAAAATTGCTGTAAATTCCTGTGAAAATTTTAATTATTTTATGTCAGTCTACATAGAACATATGGAAAATTGAGTTAGTCATAGAGTGTCAGATTAAATTATAAATGTATTTCTATATTTTCTAAAAATTTTATTCAAATATAAGTAAGGGATTAAAATGTATATATCATATAGCTGGACCCTATAAATATATTGATTCATATGTTCATAAGTGTAGGTATCTATAACACAAACTAACTCTGTGTTAAGGCTATATCTTTAAACATAGATAGCATATTCTATCTCTCCACATTGCTTTGTAGCAGGTGCTAAAAATTCACCAGCTGTATTTCCTCATTTGCAGTACTTCAGTGTATGCTGTACTTACTTATGACTACAAACATCTGGTCTCTTTGCCTGAAGCTTTCTCTGATTTTAGTAATGTACTTTACCACCCAAAGTCAGACAGGAAGAGCCAGGCAAATACTTTCCCCAGGAAACAGTTTTCAACCAATGACTGATGATGCTACTTGTATAAATACCCCAGTAGCTGTCCCTTGAGGCAGGAAGTAACTCTTAGATGTACACTTTGAACTGATTCTTGAAATTTTGTCAAAAAATGTAAGCACAAGTCAGCTGGAATGGTAGCTATATTTTAGTGCTCCTTTTATTAGCCTACTTTTCTCTCTGTATTTTTTCTACCCAATCCCAAAATCCAGGCACTACATTTTCATCTTTCTAATTCTTTCAACAAATCTTCATGTCAAACAATTCTTGAGAACATAAACTTGGGCATACCTTTTGATTATATTCCAATTTACAATAATGTAATTATCTGAACTAAAATCTACAACATTCAAAAGAAATCTAATGGTAAGTTTGATAATTATGCTTGAGCCTTAATCTCAAAGCATAAAGAAATATGACATTAACAAGATAAATACTCCCCAAAACAAAAAGTCAAGTCAAGAAGTGGGCAACAGAAATGAATAGACAGATATCATAAAGAAGCACAAATGGCCTATGAATAAATGAAAAAAATGTTCAACATCTCTGGCTATTAAAAAATGCAAATTGATCAAACATACAAGTTTAAATAATGCATGGTTTCTCTGATATGGGAAACTTAAAGTACTGTTCCTTTTAAAAGCAAAATAACAGCTAACCAATAGGAAATATAAAGCTACATCTTTTGCAAATTGGAAGAGGCTATTCAATGGAAGACTGGGAAGATAGGAAAGGGAAAGAGGACATAAAAAGGATTAAGATGAAAAAAAAAAAAGGATTAAGATGCATTATGTACATGTACCAACTTTCCACAATGAATGTAATCATTGTGTACTGTGAACATGTACTGATAAAAAATTAAAAAGTAGTATCTCTAGTATTTGAATCCTAACACTTCCTGTATCTCTAATTCAAGTTCAGTTCTGGTATCTTTTCAGTAAGAGCTATCTGCTAAATAGCTTATATTTATGAAATTATATATATATATATATATATATATATAATTTAAATCACCATGGGTTTTTGCATTTATGGTATTAAATACATATAGTGAATGAAGGATAAGCATTCATTTTTGTTGCTGTTGTTGTTAGCAGTCTTCTAGAGGTTGAAGAGATTTAATTGCCCTTGAAACTGAGCAGGGGTTTGACTAATTGAAAATGGCATCTCCAGTTTTCTCTCTTGAGCCTAGGCAATGTGCTACAAGACAGCAATAGTGATCCATGAAGAAATTCATAGGCAAACCTTTCACTTAGTCTCCTAGAAGAAATAACTCACTACCAACTTTCAGTCATATTGAAAAGAAGATCTCATAATTAGACCTCAGACCCTAGTTCAGTTGTCTTGACCATGCCTGGAAATCGACAGGCCATCCAACGAAGCTGAATTAACAGTCAACAAAGCAATGAGTAAAATAAAATACGTTTTAACCATCTTATAAAGTGTTATCTCATACAGAACTAAATGCAAGAACTTCAATTCATGCCTTGAAGGAACATTCTATTTATAAGTATACTTCAGAGAGATTAATACTTAAAATAATTTCTTAGTTAGATTTTGATGTTTCTTCAAACAAAAACATTAGAATAATTTAACAATTTAAGATTATCAGAAATTTCATAATTTATATCACTAAGAAATAGAAATAAATTGTATATATAAATGCAACTTAATGAAACTGCTTAAACACTTTTCCTTGCCTATTGCATCTTATAAAAATAGCAAAAATAGAATTTAAATGCATTTTATAAACTATAGTTTAATATTTTGTTAATGTTCAATTACATTTCATCAAATATGCATTAATGTTCATAACATAACTGATATGTATATATCATACATATATATATCAGTTGATACATATATATATATATGCACACACACACACATTCAAAGACATAGGTATCATGATGAGTAAAACTACTAACAAATTTGTGCTCTCTGAAGTTCCAGTGTGTATTCATAAATTGCATTGATAAGATGCATCTAAATAAGAAATTGTGAAAGAAATATGTCATGCAGTTGTATTTAAATATAAGGAAGTGTAGTGGAATAAAGTGATAATGAATCTTCAACATTTTCTTTTATATAGTTATGTGTAAGAAGTAACTATAGCAATCAGATCAAGGTTGCATTGGTAATGCTGTCATTTTAAAATTAATAAAATAACACCTGACATACATTAATCAACTACTGTGCAATTTGAATTTTCCCTAAAAATATATCTAATCATAAATCAAACTGTTTAAACAGATACTATTAATCTGAGTGAGGAAAACTGATTTCAGTAGATAATTGGCTCTAATCAAAAGCAATAAGCAAAATGCATGTTTCATCTAAAATCTATGTGACCACAGTACTTGACACATTCCCAAAAATGACATGTGTCTTTCTCTTTGCATATATGGCTTATTAAAAAACTAGTCATTCTCACATCACGCATCTTTTGTGTGGTATCTGTGTGGGTTTTTAAGTATCATTTTTTTTCTTCACAGAGGAAATTTGTTGTCTCGCAGGAGAAATTTTCGTGTGTAAATTTCCCATCAACTACCAGACATTTTGAAAACATGAAAACAAAGGACACACATTAAGGTGTTACATGCTATGCACATACATGCAGTTAAGTCCTTTCAGGGTTTATAATTTCCTTTTATGGTAAGCATCAGTTTTAATATGCTTTGATAGTTCAATCTTCTCTTTCACCTGTTACTGTTTTCCCTACTGCCTCTCCCTCACACATTTGTTCCCTTTGTGTTTCAATAAGTTACTCTTTCCCCCAAGAACTTCTTTCTTTCCTTCATTACTTATTTTATCTCATCTCAAAGTTTATTCTTCAAAGGAACATTTTGTAATCGGCAAGGTTTGGCCACTTCCTCACATGAGATTTTTGATAGTAGTGTCTTCCCAAATTGTGTCTCAATTTACCCTGCCTGGTACATTTCACTCGATCTTGAGCTCCTAATTCAAGGAAAAGATAAAAGTCAATATTGAATACAACGCGGACCTCAGGGAGAGAACTATGTGCCTTCCGGGAACCCTCCATGTTGGGCCGAGAGGCAGCAACCAGCAGCAAGCCCGCCTGCCTCCCTGGTCAGTTTGCGTGACTGTGCAAACTCAGGAAGAGAAAGAGAGGTGCGTCCCATAGGCCTACCGGCGCGCGGTCTATGAAACAAGGACTCCCCCCGCCCCGCCCTTGAGCATCCTGCTTCCTTAGAGGATCTTCTAGGTTCATAGCAAGTGAGGTATATAAAGCAACTAAATGCTTGTATTGTTAGTTTTTTTTTTCAGGCCTTGGACCTGCAGTCTCAGCATTTCTTGGGTAGATGACATTGTGTAGTGTGGCAAATATGCGGGATTGTCCTCTGTCTTGTCTTCGAGCTCCAATATTGTTCTCATCGTTTTGCTTAATTTTAATTTTTGTTTCCTTTTTTTCTTTTTCTTTCTTTTTTTCTTTTCTTTTCTTTATTGCACATCCTGTTTTTATCGGTTTTATTGTGTTTTGCTTTTGGTTTGTTTTTGCTGTGTCTAATGGAATGGTCAACTATTCTGAAAGTAACAAGATACAATGTAGTAGCTCTTGTTTTCATAGTATCTCTCTTTGAAGTTCTGTGCCAGTTCTACTGCTTTGTTTTGACTGTTCTGTTATCTTTTGTTGGATTTTACTATCTTTGAAATAAAAAAAAAATTGAATACAAATGTAATAAAAATTTCTATCAGTCTTAGACTTTCCTACTGATGGGTTGGCTATATTCCAAAACTGAAGATTTTCTAGAATCTATGGGAAAATTTTCTCATGATTTTTATGTCAATGTGGTAATAATTAATAGAGGTTAGGGCGCAAAGGGACAGATATCTAAAAAATACTAAAGTTTTATTACTAATATTTTTAAAAATTACTTATTTTCTCTTTTTATTAAGCATGAACACCTTATAATGAAAACACCAGTTCAAGTAAAAATTTTAATCTGATCAATTTCTGTCCATGAAGAATATTTCTGTAGGCCTATCAGTTAAGAACCTGAAGTTGGTTTATGCTGATTAATGTCATAGTTTTAATTGCATTGTCACTTGTCCTCATATAGCATGGCAAAGTCATCATTTACATTGAAATTCACCGACACACCCTAATTATCTTAGAGAAACTCACGAAAGTCCCACGTACATTCTTTACTGATTTTCTATAAAATAACATCTTTTATATATTTTGCTGATCCTAATAAAACCAGATTTGTTTGCAAAAATATCCGCATTGATCAAAATCATTATAGGGTGCTAACTGCAAAAACATTTTCTATTACTGAAATTTGTTAAAAGTACAAGGCATTGCTAGAATTCTCTATGTTTTACCCGATGAGTACACATAATATGATGATCTCTTCAACTTAAGACCTAAATATGTTATATGGGTCAGAGAAGCTCTTGATCTTAATTTCCTGCATTTGTTGAGGATTTTGGGTCATAAAATCATTCTAAATTCACACAGCAGTACATTGAGATAGCCTAGGAGAACAACACAATACTCACAACTACTCTCATAATTTCACTGTATTTACATATATAAATATATTTTATAACACCTTCATTATTCTCCTTTTTATTGAATGCTTAATTTCCAAAAGAAAAGCAGCATATGCAATTATAATAACTGAAATAGTAAAAAGTATATACACTCAATTTTAAATCTTAGGTATAAAATTCTAATATTTCTTTGATATAAGCATATGCAAATCATACTTATGAATATTTCTTTCTTCCAGGAGTGGGCTTCTATTGAATCTTAGTAAAATATTTTTAAATAATTGACATATTTCAATAAGTGAGAAAAGTCCAAACTATGATAATATCTTTTTTAATTATCTCAATACATAAATGTTCACATATTTAAATTTAAATTTAGGTACCATAAATAAAGTACTTCATAATAAAAATGCACATACTAACTACGAATATAATCCATGTGTGTTTACCTAAGACAGTTGTTTACAATGCTGCTTGCGTATAGTTTCTTCTGCTACTTGTTACTGAAGAAAACTAATATTTTCAAAAAATGTTTTTGCTTCTATTCTACATTTTTCCAACTCCATTTAACCAGATCAAATATTTATCCTTGAAATGATGAGCTTTTCCAATGGAAATTCAAGCTTGCTGTTATGAAAAGTCAATTTGACCCATGTGAAAAGGGGTAGGGAATTAAAGTTGGTAATAGTTTCACATCTGCGCTGTATGTAAGGAAATATTTCTATAAATTAAATAGAATTAAAAATCTTGAGAAAATTTCTGAAATATTTTGTTGAATTCATGATTTGGAAACATTTTAGTGTAATTTCAGAGAAAAAATAACTTGTTTGTAAAATTATGCTTAGATATATGTGATAACAACCAATTGTAATTTTTTTATTTTAGAAAGGAAAACAGAAGAAAGGATAGAAATGATACAGAACTTTAAAAAAATAGTAGGAAATTAACACTAGTTAATATATTGCATGGTGTTATCTTAGAAGTAGTTGTTCAGATTACAAGATATAGGCAAAAAGATGATTAAACAATCAAACAATGACAGCACAAACTGTACTATCAAGACCAAGTCACTGGACTGAAACTAGACATGACTCCTGGTGAGCGAGGAAACTGATTTCTCACTTAGTGATGTAGAAAGACAAAAGGCATTGTAGCGTATGCACGCATTATTAATGTACAATTTCATGTCTTAAAAAGTATAGTTGATTTTTTTGGTCTTTTTGATGAACTAACAGAGATCAACAGTAATTTTTAAGAAATGCCATCATACATTAACAATTTGTACATACCCTACAATATCCTTTGTCTTTCTACATCACTAAGTCAGAAATCTGAGTTTCCTCATTTACCGGGAATCATGTCTAGTTTCAGTCCAATGTCTTGGTCTTTGTATAAATATCTGACAAAAGCCACACAACAACATGATGGCTTTAAGCTTAATATTCCATTAATCTTACTACTGTTTCCGTAAAAACAAGTATTCATTAAAATGGATCAATTAATTGCAAAAAACTTACTTCTATTGAATTGCAATTCCAATAATATTTTACAGCATGGTTTATTATAAAGATCTGAAATGATTTATCAAAATTGTACAATTTTCCACACTAAAATTAATTTGTCTGTTATAAAAATACATTATTTTTCTTTAGCCTAATCCTTAAAGCATATTTTAGTACATCAGAGTTTAAAATCTATACTCATATCCACTCAATACTTCACAATCTAAGTATAAATGTAATACATTTTACATCAATGTTATTGTTTCAAAATCAAGAGATTATCACTTAATGGATTGTTAGTATTTATAAACTAACATACAAAGCAAAAACAAAAGAAAAATCAATGACTTACAGGCTATCATCTAGGTGATTTATAGAACTTTAAACTGTATACTTTGTGTGGCCTGAAAAGTCAAGTAAACTATTTCAATTTATACATGAAGACACTGTGGATCAGAATAGAAGGCAAGTGGTAATATGAAGAACAGATATTTTCTCATTTTTAAAAAAACATTTATGTCACTATAAGCACTTGACAAGTACAGAAGTTAAGCCATCCGACTGTCTTCAAACTCTCAGCTTACTGTTACTTTCAGGGAACCTAATTATATCAGAAACTTGTTACACTGAGCTGCAGTATGACCAATTAATTTGGTAGCAGTTGTCACAGTCATGTGACACACACACACAATACATACAAATTGAGAGAAAAGAGTAACAATGTTGAGGAAATTTCTATACCCATGATAGGAGAATGAGAATGAGAGTGAGAGTGAGACTGAGAGTGAGAAATTTGTTACTAGAAACTGAATTGGCTCACACAATGTAAACTGGCTGACAAGTCCCAAGATCTGCAATTGGCAAACTGGATACTGTCTCAGCCAAGGATGCAATTTTAGTGCAAGTCCTGAGGCCCAGGAAGAATGACACTGTGTTTACAATTGGAATGCCAGTAGGCTTGAGACACTTACATAGTGTGTATTTTATTTTGAGCCTAAAGATTGTAAAAAGCTGCTATTTCAATTGAAAAGTGGCCAAACAGAAGAAGTTACTCAAACACTATGAGCCCATTTGGTCTATTCAGGTAGTCAACTTATTGGGTAGGACTCAATCATACTACAGTGGGCAGTCTTCTCTGCTCATTCCAAAGATTCAAATGTTAATCTCATCCAGAATTATCCTCACATCCACAGGTTGGATAACGTTTGTTCACACATTTGGGCATCCTGTGGTCTAGTCTGGTTGACACATCACAAGTAACCATCATAACTATAATGGGCATGTGCATGCGCACACACGCTGAGACGCATAATTGTTCCATCTTTAGAAAACCTTAACACAATTATATATTGATAATTATTCTTTCCTATTATTCCTATTTTTATCACACTCTCTCATATTTGCTATGTAAAATCTAAGAGAATTAAAATTTACTGAAAAAATGGATATAGATTGGCCTCTAAGGTAAATCTGTGTATGGAGACCAAAATCAAGGGTGCTAAATTCTTAAGATATGGTTTCCAAAGTCATATTTTATAGGATTCTATATCTGAAGTTAAAGCATTTTATATGCTTGAATTAGAATAAGGAAGTAAGTCCATATTAATTTTATGACAACTCAGGCTCCCAGAAATCTATAAAATAAACAGGGCACCAATAGTATATAACAACACTAGAGTCTTAAATCATTATTCTTAGATGTCTTCCAAATTTATGGTGTTTTGGGAATTTTACAGTTCTAAGGATTGAATATAAAATATCTTTTACATATTGTCTAACTGATTTACAATTTCCTTTTGCTTACACCAAAGGTCGCATGGTCCTATTTCTATGATTTGAATATTTGTGTTCTTCGAAAATTAATAAATTGAGATCCTAACTCCCAGTTTGATGGTATTAGAGGTGGAAACTTTGGGAGATATTTGGAAATGAGGGCAAAGTCTTCATGAACAAGATTGATTCCCTTATAAAAGAGGCCGAAGGGAGTATGTTTGCCCTTTCTATTAGGCGAGGACATAGTAAGTAAAAATTATCTATAAGTAATCACTCAGATCTTGCTTTAGCCTCCCAAACTGGAAGCAATGTATTTCTGTTTTTTTTCATACCACCAACGTATCATAATTTCTGTACCAGTCGTGTTTGACTTAAACACCATATAGAAGTGATAACCCAGTGTATTGGGTGATATGCTATGTACCCCCAAGTCCTCATACTTTTGATGGAACTGAGTCTAGTGCTTGTGTTCACTTGGTTGTCTAGCACTGGGATTGGCAATGTGAGCATTGCACACGCCCGGGGGTGGAGCTAACATACGGAGTAAGGGAAGGCGTGTCTTCTTCTTGCTAGCTTCCAGGCTTCTGCCTCTCCATCTCTGTCTCTGTCTCTGTTTCTGTCTCTCTCTCTCTCTCTCACTCTCTCTCTCTCTCTCTCTCACCAGCCTGCCTTGCAGCTTGCAGCCACCATGAATGGCAGCCCCTCCACGCCATGCTGACTTGGAGCCAACTAAGCAGGACTGAAACTCTTGAGAAACTGTAAGAATAAAACTTTCCTTCCCTAATTTTGGGCGTCAGGTGTTTTGTCTCGGCAATGAGCGAAAAGTAACTAAGACAACCAGTAATAAGATAGATTAGAAAACATAATTCATTGCTAATTAATCTAGTTAAAGCTTGCATATTTCAATTAGCATTTACCCTACACTTTGTGCTTTACACTGCCATCTATGTTATGTTAATAGTGCCACTCACGTGTTAAAGACTGATCACAATTTTATGTATTACCTCTTATTTTAATATACTTCATACATGTAATGACACTACTATCAACAATGTATTCTCAGACTTTGTATCTCATTTGGCATATCTTATCAGTAAACTTCAGTTATCTACATTTTTTAAAAGGAGATCATTTATTTTACAGGAATATAAATTTATGGTCTTTATTTAGAATGAACTAATGAAGTAATTACTGTGTTTTATGTCTTATAATTACTATCAGCACTCATGCACACATTAATGAAAAAATATTTACCATCCTAACTCACTTCTAACATAAACTATTTACTCTTGAGTCAACAAAAAGTAAAAAGATGAATATATTCATTATTAATTGGTAAAATAATATTTTTCAAACATTCCAAGGAGAGATGCACATTTTCTCATTTCTAAAAATTATTTCAATAGAGAAGTTATTCATTAGATAAAATAACGTTCTGAGTTTTTATTCAAATCTTCACATTGTCACATATTTATTTAAATTACTATTCTTCCAAAATCTGCTAAGCAATTTCCACACATATCCCTTCAAAAGATAACTCTGCATCCTAAAAATATATAGCACAATAAGTAATTTTAAACAAATGTAGATACACAATCTCTACTATCAAGGTGAGTGTATATATTCTTAGATATTTATGTCTTTGGAAATGATATTTCTCATTCATCATCATGTTTCAAGAGCAAGACTGTGACTCTTGCTTCTGCAGTACTGAAAACATAGGAGGAGATGCAGTCTTTATCAGCAATAAGCATTTAAAATGGAGTGGCTGTCTTGACCCAACATAAATGTATGGCTGATGAAATATTCAAAGGAGTTGATGCAGTAACAAGCTCTAACCAATCTTGGACCATGTACTTTTCTATGTATTTTTATACTGATTCTTACAAGTACCTTGTGAGACAGAATCCAGAACATAAAAATGAAGAAATGTTATGTTTCTACTTTAAACTTCAAAAAAGGGTAAATATAAAATAAGGACAATATATTTACAGAATTGATTTATTTTGCAAAGTGATAAACAAAATAATAAAGCTATCACAAGAGAACACATTTAGGATATCTGGATAGAATAGCAGGGATATCTTCCCTCAAGAAGCAATATTTGCATTGGGCCCAGGAAGACACTGGGGTAAATGATGTACATATTTGGGGGAAAATTTTATGCTACCATATTTTACTCCTTATTGTAGTCAAGGTTTGCAAGGGAAAAAACTTAATACAGGACACAGAGTTTATAGGATTATTTTATCATAGTCACCCAAAGAATCAAATACAAAAAAAGTACAGGAAATCTGTCCATACACTAAAGACCCAAAGAATCCAGCTGAGGGTCTGTCTCTGACGGCAATATCCTGAATGAGTCTAGATGAAGACCTAGAGCCCATCACAGTGTCCCCTACAAGTCCAACCAGAGGCCTAGAGCACACAACAATGACTCATGCAAGTCTGTTTCACAAATCTGCACTGGAAAAGTCCAAAGGTCTGCATTGGAAATAGAAAGTTTGTGCTGACAGGATGAAGGATTTATGCAAGTAGGCTGAGGGTTCTGCACTGGAGCCAGGAAGCAATGCTCAAAGGAAGGACCACAGCACCCTTGAGAAGTATCATCCTTAGCAACAATGAGGTCCCAAGCTCCTCTGATGATGAGAACAGCCAAATTCATATCAGGAAGCCAGCATAACAAGCTTCTCCAAGAGTTTAAATGGTGGACCATCTTCTACTCTGGAGCTAGGAAGCAATGCTCAAAGTAAGGACCAGAGTTCCCCCAAAGTGAATCACAACCATTTTCAGTGAGAACCAGGTACCAAGCTCCTCCAGTGATGAGAACAGCTGAGTTCATTATCAGCAAAGAAGGCAGCATGACAAGCTCCTCTGGGAGAACCAACAGCCTAAAGAGAACCAACAGCTCTTCTTCCTCTCTAGTTCTTTTTATTTTGTTGGCAACAATCCTTATGCAGGTCTTCCACATCCAGCACCAGTTGTCAATGCACCACACTCCTAGTATCCATTTTAATTGAAATATATATAATTAGTGTTTCAAATAATAGTCCTTAAGAATGTTTCTTTGTACTCAAGCATTTGAACATTAATTTTTAAAGCTGATTAACTTTTCTATAAAATTATAAATGAGAGTTTCTACTGTAAATAACATTTATGAAACAGCTTTCATTCTTAATCTACTGAAATTAATAAACTATCTTCTATAGAATCCTTATGAACAGCTTTATCCAAAGGTATACTATGTAATGCTACTTAACAATGACTAGAAAAGATGTTGTTATGGCTACTCTTGATTTCTGGAATTTGCAATTATTGATTGAAAAAGTGAGTTAAATTAAAACTGATCTTTTCTTAAAATATTTGCAGCATATTTCTTTATTTTACAGGTTAGTTTTTTTGCTAACATTTCAAAAATATACAGTAATGTCAAATATAAGATAAACAGAGTCACAAGATATTAAATCTGTGGACTTGTGTTAAAATTAGATGGAAATTCTGAGTGTTCGCCCTTGGAATTGACCTAAGACAGGTCACTGAACAATTGGTCAGTATGTGTTAAGGATGAAACACTTTAAGGTAAAGTCATTTAAAGAACTCTCCATGTTCTTTTTCAGAGGAAAAATGCTATTCCTCTGAGCAAAAGTATTTTGGTGAATTTTCACATTCTACAACACATGCACTTTACAAAAAAATATTATTTATACTAGGAACACGTATTTTATCTTAGAAAAAATAATCAACTTCAATAATTAATATTCAAATGTTTGGTTATGAAAATTCCCAATCTCAAGAGAAGGTATTTCAAATATTTTATCTAGATAAAATTCAACCAAACTAAACGTTCAGGCTAGAATATTATGACACAAACTTTGGAAAATAAAGCATAATTTTCCTATGTATAGTTCACCCCAAATAGTGAGTCCCATGTCCCAATCATTCTCCTGAAGCTATCTAGGTAGAGTAAGTTTAAACCCTAGGACAGAGAACACAGGTGACTTGAAGCTGATCTCATTATTTTAAGAGAGTTCACATGAGTTGCAGAGACGTATGTGTCATGCTCGATTTTACTTGAAAAACTTCATTTGGTGAAGAACCAACCTTAAGTTACTGAAAATAGAGAAAATGAGTGCAGGGTATATGATCAAATTTGAAATTTTGTACCATCTACATAGTGCAGTTAGCTCAGCTAACTCTGGTTTTATTCATATATAACATATTCATTTATTATAAAAGCTCTTGGTAAGTAGATAAAAATCTAAATACATATATCTGAGTTACTAAAACTTCAAGGTTTGCATAATACTACACTTCAGTTACATGTATAAGTGCATACACACATATGACATGTTTCATAATGTATTTTTCAAAGTTACACCTTAAGTTATAATTTTAAATGTAGGATAATTGAAATTTCTGAAATTAAAAACAATATTCAAAATTGTAAGCTATTTAAAATATTTATAAAAATATTACTAATGTGTCTTAGTTACTTTTCTTGTTGCTGAGCCAAAATACCTGGAACCTAAAGGTAAAGGAGGAAAGGTTTATTTTGGCTCACACTTTGTAGAGGTTTCAATCCATAATCAGCTGGCACTGAGGCAGGGAGACATGGCAGAGGAGCATCCCAGAAGACAAGCAGCAGCAGTAACAATCAACAAGTACCTTTCTGTCCCTTATATCTGTATCCAGGCTACTTTCCCTTAGGGCAGATAGCACTCACATCCTTAATCCTAGCATTGTACCGTGAATCAGTCACATACTCTAGATCCAGCCACCTCTGAGAACTCCCACGAATGACTGCAGGAGCTTTAGGGGCCATCTAAACACAAGCCATGACATAATGTTCGTCATTAGAAAATACAATTACTTGATAACAGTGCATAGAGTTACCAACATTTTGCAAAATTTTTATAGAAGTTATTTCCCCAAGGGAGAGATATAAAAATGGTCCTGAATTGCTCTTACAGACAGTAGTTCAATGTCATTTTTGTGGTTGTTGTCCGGTTTGGTTTGTGGTGCATGGCTCAGGCATGATAGATAAGCATTGTGCTGGTGAACAATGTCCTCTTCCTTGAAGCCATCTGATAGCTACGCCTGAGAAAAAAAGATAATCAAAGGTTTAAAATATTGGCAAGTGGTTGTATTTGGTTGTTGGTTAAAATACTATACACTCTATAACAATAATGTCTCCAGTTATCATTTAGTTTTATTTGTCATGATAAATTACACAGTGAGAAATATCTCATTATTATTATACATACAGAAAAATTAATTTATTTCTTCCAAAAACAATAGTATTACATGAAAATTTTATGAGATAAAAATTTAAATATAACTGTTAGATTGCTTATTATTGATGTAATCCTTTCAAATACCTTTAATCCAACTTATGCTATTTGTAAAGCAATCAGAAATGTGTTCTCTACAAACTTCTTCTACCCATGGGTAATGAACCTCAAATTACATGAAACAAAACCAGGGTAAGTACTAGAGACCAAAGCAAAGAGTGATTCTCCAAATGTATAAAAATGCAGATATTTCATCAGCATCTGCATTTGTTCTTATTTGCTAACTATTAAATTGTGCACTGGGCTTTTGGCAGATTAGTTCCAAGACTCTGACTTCCACTTCAAGCAGAGTATATCTACTTTTTTTGTTAGGTAGGTCTGCATTGGTCTTTCAAGTAAAATTCATTTTATTAGAGAAGTTCAGGAATAAACATACACAGAATAGAAGACTGTAATTAAAATTTTATCCTAAAAGAATGTCTAGTCATTCCAACTCTATCTGATATGTATGACACATTATGTTGATATTTATGCATCCACACATCCACACCTTACATTTCAGGTATTCTAAAAGATAAACAGATGAATAAAATAATACACTAGAACTCCCATTTAAAAATAGTGGTTACAGACATAAATTTACACATTTATACATAATTAAACATGAATATAAATATATTCACTCTCAGAACATTTTCAAAATTACTATTAAGTAAATTAGCATGTATCTAATAGTAATCACTACATTACAATTTAAGTTGATTAATTTACTGTACAAATTGAAAGTATTTGAGTAATTTATTAGATGAACAGAAGTACATTGGGTTATGATTTTTTTATAACTTCTTTCAAAACTTCTGAGGTATGACAAACAAGAAATATAGTTTTATTTATTTATTTATCTATTTTGGAACCGGGGATAGAACTCAAAACCTCGCGTCTGCCAGACAGGCAGTTAGGACACTGAGCTAAATCCCTGGCCCTATTTTATGAGACAGGGTCTCACTATGCAGTTCAGGTTGGCCTTGTACTCACTTTGTAGTCCAGGCTGGTCTTGAACTCACAACAATCCACTTGCCTCAGCCTCCTGAGTGCTGGGATTAAAGGCATGCGCCACCATGTCTGGCTAACAAAAAATAAAGTTTTATTACATGCATTAAATTGAGAAGCTAATATAATTATCTGTTTTTAAAATAAAGATGAAGGGAAGAAGCTAAATAGGTAAATTTGAATTTTTAATAAAAATGAAATAAAAAATGTTTCCACTCCATATATTTAATAAAGAATATAACTTCATCATTTATTTCATATTTTTCATTGTTTGCTCTCATGTATATTTTTTAAATTAATAATTAATTTATTTCTTATTCACTTACTATAATTCTAGAATTATGCTATATACTGAAATGTTTCATTAGAGAAGACATTATTCCAGTTTCAAGAGTTTGGCATAGCAGAGAATGTATGTGCACACCTGTAATTCCAGTACATTAGGAGACTGAAGTTGGAGGACTACAAGTTTCAGCCTAGCAAAGGCAACAAAGCTTTTATTTTTATTGAAAATGAAAAGTAGGCCTGAAGATGTAATTCTGTGTGAAGGCCCTGGGTTCGACCCCAGTATTGAAAAAATTTGGAATTCTACTGAGAAACAATTACAGGTTACTAGAATATTGCAGCTTAATAGCACAATGACTGAAATGTGTATAATTAGATAAAAGAGAACAATAGGAAAGACTTCTTGAATATTTAAAACTTCAACCAGTTTGTGGAATGAATGGGACCCAAATGTTACAAATTCAGAAAAGTACTATTCCCACAGAAAAATGAGGAATCATGACATGTTCATTAACTCATCATTGTTTTCAGTATTTCTAGAAGCAGAAGCAAATGTGAAAGAGGAGAAAGAGAAAAGTATTGAAATCTTCTCAGATCATTATGGCATTTTGTACAAAACTAAGAAATTTGACATTTATCACATAAACAATAAGCATAAACATAAACAAATTTAGAATATTCAGATGAATGATTTGACCAAATATGTGTGCGCAGCAGCTCAAAGAATAGCGCTGAGCAAGAAGCTTGAATTAAAAATGATTGCAAGAGGATGAAAAGATGGCAGAGTGGTCAGCAGAAGAGAAAGTGCCTCTCAAAGATTTGGTGTCCAAACACTGGAATGTAGCAAAGTGAGGAAGAGAAGAAGGGAAGAGGGTCACTGGGTCCTAGAAAGGATCTGAAGTGAGAATTGAAACCCATAGGGAGAGTGAAGAAGAAAAATTGAACAAAGAAGAAGGAGGAGGCAGGTAACACTTTCTCTCAGAGCCAGCACTCACTGTATAGGAGGAGCAGTTTAAAACTGCATTTGTAGTTTTCCTGCTGGCAACCCCAGAGACCTCCACAGAGAGGGGCAGCTGAGTAGTGGATGCAACAGACTGAAGAGGCTAGTGAGCTTTTTCCCATTCAGATTTTCCTCCAACAGAGGGTGATTGGCCAGGAGTCATTTTGGAGAGATACCAGCTGAGCTCAGGGTTTGGAGCAACAGCTGGTTCCACCTACTGGCTGCCAGTCAACTTCAAACCTGCAGGGAGTGGAAGCACTGCTGAAGTCTAGGCAGGTCTGATTCTGGCCTCACAGCCAGAAGCCGCCCTATACTTCAATGGAAGTAGGGATGCAGGGGATTTGGAGTCATCTTGTATCCCACTGTGGAGCTGCTTCTGGCTTGCTGGTATTTATCAGGGTAGATCTGGACTCTGTATGCCCACATTATCAACCAGTTGCAGCAGAGACGCACTTTGAAGTGGGCTTTTTTTTTCTTATTTTTTCTCTTTTTTTTTCTTTGTTGTTTTTTGTTTCTTGTCTTTGTTATTTGTTCTTGTTTTCATATGAGTGTGAACATGGTTTCTAGTTTTGTTGTCCTTCTGTTCTGTTCCTGTTTTTGTTTTTTCTTTCTCTTTCCCTCCTCTCTTCTACACAGTTTCCCAAACTCTGTGTTACTTCCCTTTGTTCTCCAGCCTTGTTTCTAATCAGTTCTTTTCCTTCTATTTCTTTATTTCCCTTTCTTACCCCTTTTAAATTGTCTCTCTTTAGGGATAATATTGCCATTTTGAGGACTTCATTATTGCATATCGTTTTCTATTTTAGTTTTGATTTTATTATATAACCACAAATCTAGTTCATATGGTTTAAGGTAGAAAACTAGCAGTTACTTCAGTTTGTTATTTTCTTGGCAGTTTGATACTATGCTATTTCTGACTGTACCACTTTAGCTAAAATGACAATTATTCTAACCAGCTCTTCCTGGAATACCAAGACTGGTATTGCCTGAGGGTCATGAAAAATACCATAAGCCAATGCCCAAGAACAAGAGGCTGACCCAAGTAAGCAGCAACTTCTCATCCCCAATGAACTGAAGAAGTAGGATCTTGCAACAAACTCAAAACCTAAAGCCAGCTACACCTGTGAGACAATTCTGAGAAGTAGTCATTTCCTAAAGGTTTTAAATACTAGCAATAAAGTTATTCATGATAGGCAATTGACAAGAATCAAAGCAGCAATTAAACTAAAAACAAAATACAAAATAGAAGACAACTGAATAAGAATGTGATCCCAGACGTCCAGCTCACCAAAGGCAAATCCAGGGAACAATGAAGTGGAACAATCTGAAAGTCACACACCTGTACCCTCTGAAGTGGTAACAGCAGAAATACCAAAGCAAATGAGAAAGGTTTTAGGAAAAAAATCAAATCAGAAAAAAATTCTCAGTCAACTACAGAGATGGTGACCATAACGATAGACCTGCTTTGTGACTCAACAGCAGTTACAGATAAAAATAAAAATAGACAAGCTTAGGAAAATGATGGAAACCATGAATGATCAACATAGGAAAGAAATGGAATCCATAAAATAGATTCAAATAGATATTCAGGATGTCAAAAATTCCATTGGCAAAAAAAAATTATTGAAAGTATACACAACAGAATGATCCAACATGAAGACAGAATCTCAGACATAGAAGACAAGATTGCAGATAACAATCATGAAAAGAAAGATTTCTTAAAGATAGCAAGGGACCATGAAAAAAAAATTCAGCAGCTGCTAGATGAAGCAAAGAAAAATAACATAAGATTGATCAGAGTAATGAAAAAAAGCAGAAGATAGCACAAATGACATAAAAGCCTATATACAGATGTCATCATAGAAAATTTAGTATATAGAATTTAGTATATAGATAAATAAAGCACACAGAACTGCAATTAGCCATGACCAAAAAGAGATCTACAGCAATACACATAATAGTCAAAATTCAAGAAATTCAACATAAAAATAGCATAATAAATCTGTTAAGGAAAAGAAACAAATCACCTATAAAGGAAAGCCTATTTGAATCATGGCAGACTTCTCAACACAAACCCTCAAGTCAAGCAGAGGTTGGAGTAAAGTAATTCAAGCTGTAAAACAAAAGACCTCCAAAACAGATTGATGTATCTCATACAAATATCTTTTAAAAATGACAGAGAAATCAGAAACTTTCATGATAAAGAACACCTGAGGCAATTCATGAACATCAAACCAGCATTCCAAAATGTTCTTGTGGATATTTTAGACAGAGATAACAAAGAGTAAAACTCCATGAACTCCAACAGAATGAATCCACCGGCAAGGCAAACAATTAAACATGGGGAGAAAAGGCTCCAAACACAGGTAAATAACATGACAAGCATTGCATATCACTTTATAACCATCAATGTTAATAATGTTTCACTTTACCAGTTGAAAGAAACATACTGGCAGAATGGATCAAGAAGAAAGATCCAAAAATATACTGCATAAAAATAACAAACATAATTCAAAAAGAAATTCCAAGACTGAAATTCAAAGGATGGAAAACAATACGTGGTGCAACAGAAACTCAGAAAAAAGCAGGGGTAGATACTGTGCTTGCAGACAAAGTGTATTTCAAGTCAACACTGATTAGGAGAGGCAAAGAAAGTTATTACCTCCTTGTAAAAGGAACAATTCAAGAGGAAGAGATAACAATCATAAATACATATGCAACAGATACTAGAGAACCCAACTATACAAAACAATTATTAACCAGCATGAAAAATAAAATAGACACTAATACAACTATTTTGGGGGATCTTAATACCCTAACATCATAAATAGATCAACTATAGAAAAAATCAACAATGAAATATTAGAACTGAGCAAATTTTTGAAAAAACAGGCTTAGTACATGTCTACAGACTGTTCTTCCCCACAGCATCAGAATGCACTTTCTTCTCAGCTGCACAGGATATTCTCAGAATGAACCACATATTAGTACATAGAATGTGTGTAAATAAATGTGAAGGAATTGAAATTTTCCCATGAATATTATCAGACTATAGTGCAATGAAATTGGAAATCAATTTCAAAGGAAACCACAAAAACTACATAAACACACACAAATTAAATGACACCCTCCCGAATGCCTTAGAGAGTTTCTGCAATTAAACAATAAAGACATTACAATATACCATACATTACAGGGCACAGTGAATGCAGTCCTATGAGGGAAATTTATAGTGGTGAAAACCCGTATCAGGAAAGCTGAGAAAGGCCAAATAAACAATTTAATGTTGAACCTGAAACTTCTAGAAAAATAAGAACAGGTCAAGCCCAAAGCTCATATGAGAGAGGAAATTATAATGATCAGAGCAGAAATTAATACAATGGAGACTAAGAAATCAGTAGAAAGAATCATGAATCAAAGAGTAGGTTCTTTGAAAAATTAAATAAAATTGACAAATGCTTAGCCAATTTTATTGAAAAAAGAAAAGACTCAAATCCAGTTAGGAATGATAAGGTTAAAATCAAAACAGATCCTGAAGAAATTCAAAAGATCATTTATACCTGCTTCAAGAATTTATATTTCAGTAAGATGGAAAATGCAAAAGAAATGGACAGGTTTCTAGAGACACAAGAATTTCAAACCTGATTCAGGAAGATATAAAAGTTCTAAATAAACCAATATCAGTGAATGAAATTGAAGATGCAATTAAAAACCTACCAACAAAGAAAAGTTCAGGATCTGATGGATTCAGTACTGAATTCTACAAGAAATTTAGAGAATATCTAACACTGCGACTTCTCAAACTTTTTAATGAAATTGAAAGGGAAGCAATACTCCTAGATTGATTCCTGGAAGGAAGTCTTACCTGATACCAAAACCAGAGAAGGACCCAACCAAGAAAGAGAATTACAGGCCAGTCTCCCTAATAAACACAGGTGCAAAAATTCTCAATAAGATACTTACAAACAAAATGCAGCAAATCATCAAAAAGATTATACACTATCACCCAGTAGGATTAAATCCAGGAATGCAGAGATGGTTCAACATATGCAAATCTACAAATGTAATACACCATATTAACAGAGTCAAGGACAAAAACCATATGATCATCTCAATAGATTCAGAATAAATATTTGACATAGTACAATACCCATTCATAACACAAAAACTTATAGAAAATTAGAGTATATGATCTTTATTAAAATGTGGTAAAAGACATCTATGACAAAAGAACAAACAAGGTCATACTAAATGGACAAAAACTAAAAGCTTTCACTCTAAATTCAGGAATAAGGCAAGGAATTCTACTGTCACCACTCATTCAGTACAGTTCTGAGAAAACTGGCAATTAGACAAGAGAGAGAAATAAAAGGAATGACAATAGAAATGGAAGATTTAAATTGTCATTATTTGCAGATAACATGATACTCTATATGAAAGATCCCAAAAGATTTCTAGATTTAATAACTAAATTCAGTCATGTAGATGGATACAAACCCAACACTCAAAAAACAATGGCATTCCTGTACATGAATAACAAACTCAATGAGAAAAAAATTAAGGAAACAACACCTTTTACAATAGGATCCAAAAAAATAAATAAATAAGTCTAACAAAGAAAGTAAAAGACCTCTACAGTGAAAACTCCATCACCATGAGAAAGATTAAAGGGGATATCAGGAAATGGAAAGATACCCCTTGGTCTTGGGTAGGAAGAAACAATATAATGAAAATGGCCATACTTCAAATTGCTATACAGTTTTAACGCAATCCTGATCAAAATTCCAATAGCATTATCTCACAGAAAGAGTGAAAACAATATAAAATACATTTGGAACCAGAGAAAGCCTTGAACAACAAAGACAGTTCTGGGCCATAAAGAAAGGAAGGAGGCATCACAATCCCTAAATTAAAACTATACTGCATAGCTACTGTGATAAAAACAGCATGTTACAAAAAACAAAATAAAACACAAACCCAAGTATTAGTTGAACAGATTAGAAGATGCAGAAGCAGCTCCAGATAGACTTAAACACCTTATCTTTGAAAATGGGCCAAACACCTACATTAAAAGAAAGATATCCTTTTTAATAAATGGAATTGGAAAAACTGAATTTCCATATACCAAAGATGAAAACTGGATGCATAATTTTCACCATGCACTAAACTAAATTCAAATGGATCAAAGATCTAAATATTGAAACAAAAACACTGAACCTGCTGGAAGAGAGAATAGGTAGAACTCTTACAAACATCAGTGTAGGTAAAGGCTTCATAAAAAAAAAAAACAGATTACAAAGGAACTATCACAATGAATCAAAAACTGGTACCCCATATTATGTTAAAGCTTTTCCACAGCAAGAGAAAACACCAACAGACAGAATAAAAAATTCACAAAGTGGGAAAAAATTTTCCAACTGTTCCTCAGACAAAGGACTATTATCCAGGATATATAAAGAACTCAGGAATATCAGAATCCAAAGATTTAAAGACACAATCCAAAAATAGCCATCTAAATTGAATAGACACTTCTCAGATGAAAAAGTACAAATGGAAAACAAATGTATGAAAAAAAATGTTCAACATCATTGGTTATATGAAATGTCAATACTGAGATTCCATCTCACCCCAGTAAGAATAGCTATTGTCAAGATACTGATAAATAACAAATGTTGGCTGGGTTGTGAGGAAAAAGCAATCCTTCTCCACACTGGTGGGAGTGCAGACTGGTGCGGCCACTGTGGAAACCCATGTGGAGATTCCTCAAAAACCTAGGACTACAGCTTCTATTCGATGCAGATTTTCTCCTCTTAGTATCTTCCCAAAGGAATGAAACTGCATCATACCACAGCAATATATGCACACCCAGGTTAATAACAGCACAGTTTCTAATAACTAAGTCTTGGAAGCAACCTAAATGCTCATCAACTGAGGAAAGGATAAAAAAGGTGTGATTGTTTTTATACGATGGAATATTACTGTGCCATAAATAAGGATAAACTTGAGACATTTTTACCTAAATATACTTGAGGCCACAATCTTAAGTAAAATTTATCAGACATACATATTTAAATACCACATTGTTTCTTTGATGTGATGAACTTAAAGTGTAAATAAGAATCAAAATATATAATAGATACTAGGAAATAGGAAGAAAATGTTTCAATGGGGATGGAAACTAGACAGGAGGAGGGGGGAAAGGAAGGGTAAAGAAAAAAGATGAGAAAAGAAGGAAAAATAAAAAAAATGTAAATAAGGAGGGGAAGAAAGGCTAAAGGGAGTGTAAGGGGATGGGAAAAAAAGTCAAGTTATATATCATGTACAGGTACAAATTCTCTGCAATGAATGTGATCATTATATATACCTGAATTGTACCAATAAAATAATTTTTTGAAAAAGAATGATTGCAAAATGATAATACTACTAACCCCAAAAGTTTTAATATGAGTATGAAGGATGGAGCTTAGTATTTGGGAAATGAGATCAGATGGTCTTCGTTTTTACTTAAACAGAACAGATCAATAAGAAGAGGGAGGGCTGGGGGTATAGCTCAGCCACATAGTACTTGCCTAGGAAGCTCAAGGTTCTGAGTTCTATTCCTAGTACTGAAAAAAAAATAAGGGGATCTGGAGATATTTGTGTTTCTAATTTAGTGCAGAAACAATAGAGATATCATTCTTTAATCTATCATTAGTTGGATGCATCTGTATGATGTCTAGCAGGAGAAGGCTGGTGAATTAAATTTGTATAGTATTCAACTGTAGGTTCCTTTGAGATTATGTATAATGACTAAAAAGTATTTGAATTTGGAATTTAGGAATCATATTTCACAGTAATGATTTTCCTCAAAAAACTTATGCATGTTTTTTTATAATTTTAGACTTTAGATTTGTATTTATTCTTATATACTTCATTGTTTTAAATGAATGAAAATAAAATAAAATAAGGCAAAATAAAATAAAATACTGAAGTGGGTTTGAATTTAGCCAAGGAAATAAAAGGAACACCACTGATGTTTTAAAATAGGAAATTTTAACCTCACCTGAACAGCAGAGAAATAAAAATATTCGATACTAAATTGTACCTGAAATGATGGGTTGTGATGGGTTCAGTAGACCTTTGATATTAGAGTTTGTCACCCTTGACACATGTGATTATACCATGAAGCAAGATGGAAAACATGCATTTAGGAGATAATAAAAATCAGCAAGTATAACAAGTAAGACAAAGTTTAATATATGCTCTGAAATAGCGTAATTTATAATGTGTGATAATGGTTCAATAAAGAAATTTGTATGAAAAGTACACAGGAAACTGAAGAAAGAGCATAGAAAATATTAAACTGTTCAGAAAGATACCAAACAAATCTATTTCTTAAGTACTACAATGTTGGCAAAAGTCACAGTGTGTTGGAATATTGTAGGCCAGGATTCAAAACACTTCAAATACCCAAGTAATATATTTATCTTTTCAGTAAACTTTTCATTTGATCATTACATTATTAATATTTTATATTCTCATTATTTTGAGTGGCATTCTATAAATCTAATTATATTTTAATGTTGTAATATGTACTGTGCAACTGCACCTTTAATGACTCATTATGATCATTTTACAAAATTTAGTGTTAGATGTAGATACAGTTCTCTTACAGACAAATCCTTATTCTTCAAAACAATTCTATTCCTTTTCCGATAGGCATACTTACGATAGCACATTGCTTTTTGTCAATATACTCCATTAAACCAATATTTCATGAAGGCAGCATTTATAAATGGACTATATTTGTTTTCTAACCAGAAGTATCATACATATAATAAATCTTTTAAAAATGTACATCACTATATGTTTTTGTTTTTATGATAATGAAGATTAAACTAAAATACTCAAATATAGTGTGCATTTGCTCTACTGGTGAACTACATTCCGTTCTTTCATTTTGTCTTAAATAGCAAAATTTGCAATAAACCATTGTATCATTTATCATTAAAAAAAGAAAAAGTGAAAATTGAAAGTAATGCATAATGATTTTGCATTTCTTTAAAACTAGTTCAAATTGATTCATTTTAATATGAAAATATTCTTAGAATCAGTGAAATGTTGTTAACGCAAGTTTAAGTGGTACATATTAACATTAAGAAATAGATGGTTTCTAATAGTAGATAAACACTGAAAATGAAAATTGACAAATATAATTTTAGATTGTTCATTCTCTACTTTTTGAGTCTGTCGACATGATTGACTTAGCACACTAGTGCAACCAGTTTTCTGAATTGCATGTAGTAACCTGAAAAACTGATCAATCTGATGAGATATTTTCTATTTTTTTGCCCAGGTGAACCTTAAATTCTTGGACAATGGGATTATTTGTTTTGTTAAAGTTTATATACCAAGTTGAAGAGACTGTTTTTATATATTGAGAATAAATGTACACAATTTAAAAAATCATTTTTCCTTAAAAAAGATAATGTGATTTACTCAGTGACTCCACAGTAATTTTAATATTTCCTGGAAATATTGAAATAGATAAATGTAAATGGAGATACATTCACATAATAAAATAACTTTTCTAAATGGATTTATCAAATGTGACAGGTGGTTTCTTAAAACATTTATTCAGCATACATTATCTCTGCCTTTTTAACTTTTTGTCATTTTTGAATGTTATAAAATAATTAAACAGCAAGTATTTTTACTAATACACATGAACCACACTATATCTAATACATGGACTACGATGATTCCTCTTTACTCAAAGTAAAAGAGGGTCAAGGAGCTGGAGATATAGCTCAGCAGCACAGCACCTGCCTAGCAAGTGCAAAGTCCTGAGTTCAATTCCCGCTACCACCTCCCTCCCTCACAAAAAAAAAAAAAAAAAAAAAAAAGGGGTGAGGGGGTCATAAGTTTGACACAGGTGAAATCATTCATATTTCATCAAGTTTATTCACCACATATAAATGGAAATAGCTTGCTCATTTGACTCATGTGTTAAGAAATCTTTTATCATACAGTTTGCACAACAAGGTCATTGAAATAGTACTTGCACTTGAGATCTTTCAGTAGACATTGTTTTTTGTTTGTTTGTTTATTTTTTGAGTGCCCCCTCCCCAATACCAGGTATCAAACTCACAGCCTCATGCTTGTCAGGCAGGCACTTAAGCCACTAAGCCAAACTCCTGGCCCTAATTTTTTTGAGGCAGGGTCGCACTATGTAGTTCAGGCCGGCCTTGCTCACACTGTAGCCCAAGCCGGCCTCGAACACACAATACTCCACCTTCCTCAGCCTCTGAAGTGCTGGGATTAAAGGCGTGTGCCACCACGCCCAGCTAGCCCTTGGTTTCTTTAAAAAAAAAAAAAATTAAGCCATTCAAAACATCCTTCTTAAAACAAATAAGTTTTGGATAGTCTCCATGATGATTTAGAGATACATTTATGAGAAAAGTACAAGTGAGCTTGAAAAATGCCTTCTATATTTCCCATGGTGAATATCATCGTGATTTATTTTCATACTATTATTGTGATGAAATAATCCATAAGAATATAGCATTATTATGTATTTTAAATTGTTAAAAAATAGAGTGTGTGTTATTAAATTTTTTGACTTGTTACCTGAATTTTTTATAAAAAGGACCCACTAGAATGTCATAATCTAGATTTATGTATGTATTATTATTGGTGGGTCTTCAGAGACACTCTTACATTGCTCTGTGACTCATAAATCTTTAGGCAATTGAGTTCCTTCACCAAAAGACTGCATGTATTCATCTTCTCACAGAAAACACATCTGCTAATGTTGCCCATTTTGTGTCCTGGTTTTTCTCATGAAAATTTCCAATGATAAATACATATGCATATATTCTTTTCTTACTAAGAAAATTATAAATGCTTTCCAAAATGGACACTTTATTTGTAAACATTCCTTTCCTAATTATTACCAGGAACATTATGTTTAAAAATTGTACCCTACTTTTTATCTTTTCTATCAATTCAAAAATGTGGGATAAATTATATCTTCTTCCTATATTCTAAACTTCGAGATTTAGTTATACATTCAATAAACTCAAGTAAAGGATAATGAGATGGATTTTCAAATCCTTTTACAATGAATATGTAACAAAAATAGATCTGTTAACTTTTGAGAAAACTTGACATTGTCTCGCCTGGCTTTACAGTCAAATCCTTTCCATCAGTTGAAATTTTTCGTTTATGTATTCCATCTTACAAGTTCAGAAAAGCACTAATTTAGGCCAGAGATGTTTGAAAAGTCTAAATTCTTTCTAGAATACTAAAATCACAGATATTGAATTTTTAGCAGTTACATATCAAAGAGAATTTTTTGCTGTGCCTTTCCATTATATACAGGCCTCAGCCTTAATCTAGGTATGCATGTCAGAGGAAATAAAAGAGAATACCTTGTGGTTATTAGGATGATTCTCTAGCTTTTGAGTCATAAAGTTAAAGCCAGAGCTCTAACTATCACTATGTCCTTCCCCTAACAGTAAGCTCACTGCCTATTATTAGTAAGAAGTTATGTGAATTGAATTTGAGGTTTGAACAAAGTAAAACATTAAATTATGTTGTCTAAAAGTGAAAACATTTAAATGCTATTGAATGAATTCTCCATGTGTTTGTGCATGCGTGCCACACACACACACACAGGTATTTAGTATTTTAAATAGCAATTAGATTTTATACCATTGAATTTTCAAACAACACATTTGAAAGCAAACCATCAATGAAAATGAGGCATCCTCCTTTGAAATCTGCCTCTTAAAATAATGCAAAGAAAATAATTGTCTAGTTCATTAAAACATTTATATATGAATACATTTTAAATGATAAAAATTAAACTTATATACACAAAATAGGAAATGATGTACATATTCATAATTATTGAACAAAAATAATTGGGTGTATCTTTTGAAATTTTCCTCATAGAAAAACTATTTGTTCTGTAAAAATAAAAAAAAGTCATGAGATAAGTAATCTCTTTTTAAATCTGTAGTCATGGAATTTTTTTTTTTGTGGTCAAAGATTTCATATAACATTATGTAAAATAGAATCGATTTTTACTGTTACAAAATAAGAACTCTATTACATGTGTCAATGATTTCTCTAAAATTATATTGCTGACTGAGTAATGTTAGTTGTATTTTAAATACTATTCAAGACACAGGAAATTTTTTAAAGTTACACCAAGAATTAGAATGTCAAAATAACTTGTACTGAAAATTTTCCTTATATAGTTGGTATTTGACACAATAAAACAATCACAATCAAAAGCATGCATTTCAATTTATCTACCCTCAGGAATAAATATTTCCAGCATGACAGCCACAGCAACTTAAAACAGTGGCTTCATTTTTATAAATCTTTAAGAAAAGCATTAGAAATATATTTAAATGCTAAATTTGTGATACAAAATGAAATTTGTGATTTTTCTTTAAAAATCATGTTAATCAGTCAAAATATTAAGGCTAAATCTCTATTACCATATCGCCATTTGCTCTTGTTAAATTGTGATTGAACCAATGTTTGAGTTTATAGAGATGTATCAATTACCAATTTGAATTTCTATATGAAACTTAGCATCAGGTTAATTTTCATTTAAAATTTCTTTCTTCATGTTAGCTTTTAAAGGATCAAAATTTTTATAGCATTGTCCTCTACCCTATATGCCTACCAATTTATATTGCTCTTCAGCCTATAGGAATAAAATTACATTGTTTTCTCTGAGAAGATCTAGTATATTTGTTATATTTTATCCATGTTTTTGATTCTTTGACGTATGACATGTGTCATTTGGATTGAACATTACTTTCATATAAGTTGTATTTTTAAAAATTTTATTGCATTATTTAGGTAGCTACCATTTGATAAAAAGGTCAACTAATATTCCTAGATTAATAATATACTTACTTACAGTTTTTAAACATAGATTATTGTGAATTTATTCAAAGTCTTTTCTGTATCTATTTAGATGATTATTTTTCTTTTTTTGAATGAAAATTATAAAACATTTTTGAGAAATGTTGCTCAATGGCAAATTAAAATTGCATTTCTGAAATAAATTTATCATGAATGGAACACTTATTTTAGGTCTGAGACTTTAATCCTCCTTTTCCTTTGGTTTCCACAGGCTGCCAAACTGATTGCAAAACTTACCAGCTCTCTAGTCCAGGGAAATAGTACTAGATATAAATACTGGCTCAATTCCTGGCCCTCTAATCTCCACCAGAATCTGGCATGATGATTCTTTCATGTATTTTCATTTTCCAGAGTTATCAAGCAGATTTTATTTTTATTATAAAATTCATAGCATGAAGACAATGTCCTAAGTCATATAGGATATATGATTTTAAATCTAATATGGCATGTCCATTTCAGTTAAATAATTAAACTAATTTAAATAAAATTATTTTAAAACCAATTAATCTGACAATAAAAAATACATTTTAGACATATACAAATTATTTGCTTTTGAACAAATTAGCATAATGAATGCTCCCCTAAACAAATTGAAGTTGCTAAATATACAGACTAAAAAATGCTGTTATATAGTTTAAAAAGGTATTAATGCAGTATTAACAACCTTTGTAATTCATGCCTAATAATCATAAAAAGTATAACCTCTTCAAAGCCTTTATGACCCTGGATATAACAACATTAGTTTGTTATTATCTGAAAATATTCCTTAAAATATTTGAGGTGGGCTTAATCTAATTCATTTATATTGTGTTAAACATTTATTAGGAATTTAGAATTGTTGTATTAGAAAATTAAAGCATTTCTAATAAATAATAGTCTTATTTGTATATTTTTTACTATAATATATACTTGCACAGATTTAATATAACTGCATAGATTTTCTTCAGGCTTATGTAATGTACAATGTGATCTTTTAAACATCTTCCTCTTATGTTTTGGCAAACATTTTTCACAAATTTCCTTATCATTGAGTCTGAGTTTTGTTCTTTCAAGTGGAGAGATTAGTGTATGTCTCTCTTTAACGGTAATATTCAAATATTTGAAATCATTTTTAGAAATGATTTTCAAATGGTTTGTCCTAACTCTTTCCATGCATTTGTTTTCCTTAGCTCTTTTTTTTTCTTTCTTCCTTTTTTTATTTTTTATTTTTTATTTTTTTGCAGCACTGGGGATCGAACTCATAGCCTCATGCCTGCAGACAGGCGCTTAAGCCAGTGAGTCAAACTCCCAGCCCTAGCTTATTTGTTTTTAAGTCGAGTCCTTCCCTGGTTCAGTCTCTGACTTTGTCAGCTTGATGGGGAGGACACTTTCTTCCACTGTAAGTATACTGGTTAAAATAACCATAATATGTCTAAATAATTAGTGCCTAAACAGTATTGTTCTTCTTTAGTAAAGTGCAGGACATTTAGCATGTTATAATTTTAATAATATACATTCAAAATTTTTCTCAGATTCTGACATAAATATCACAGCCATATCAAACATTTTTAGTTCAGAAAGTCTCTTTAAGAATGCAAAGAGAAGTGATGGCTTTTCTTTCTCAATGTAAAAGTCATGGAGAATTTTAATGATCTGCTTAAACACATCTTGATCTAGACTTTTCCTACACAAATCAGGATTAAAAGACAATTCTGTGGAAGAACTCAAAAAAAGATATGGTTGTTGATTTCCATTTTTACTGAAATTATTGTTTTCACTTACATAATTTTTTCTACTGAAAATAGAGTGTTTTTGTTTTTTTAAGAAAATGAAAAAAGAATGCTGTAAGTTTATTATGTAGTTGAATCACGAATCATTTTTACCTAAATAAATACATGACGTTTTACCTAGAAATAATGTTTGCCTTATCCATGGCTGAAAATTGCAGAGTCCGTTATAATTGTTTTAACATCGAAAGTTTCACTATTAGCTTCATTTTTCAAGTAACTGCCAATATTTGTTACAGAAATGATATTCTCTTATGAAGAAATCTAATACTGATTGGAACCTTTAAAAGACGTTCATCAAAATGTAGACATCAGAGAATATATAATTACAAATATGTGATTTCCAATTACTGTAGAAGGACAAAACAATTAAAAATTATCCATAATAGGAAAGGATACATACAAATCAAATGGTGAATATCTAAACATAAAAGTATTTACTATAAGACACTGTCATTAATCACCTGCAAGATCCTTCCCTATTCCTAGAACACACTTATGCCATCATTCTTCCCACTTCCTGGTGACGCTTAGGAAGTTCTCTTTCTGGAGTGACTTTAGGGCTTTTATTTTTTTCTGTTGGGGCTGCCTTAATGTGCTGAATAAATTCAAAACATTTATCTTTCATGGTCATTTAAACTGTGGGGAGGAGTCAGATTGTACACAGCACCAGATCCAGAAAATAAGGTTGGTGAAGACTCACAGGTATAAGGGCTTATTAGAGAGGGTTTAAGAAAAGGTGTGCACAGGGTGCTGTAAGGAATGGGTAAACGATTTCACTCTCCATCCTGACAGTGCTTATTGTCACATGTGGCTACCGGCATGGCAACTTCTGTCAAATAAAAATATTCCTAAGAATGTAAACATTCATCATTATGCTTTGATCATACCTCAAAAAGCCAAAAGAATTTTAGAAAATAGCATTAAAGTTACAAGTGATTAAAGTTGAAGAATGTGGTGTCAATGTGTAGAAGTTAATCACTTTCTTAAATAGTAACAGTGATTTAATTTAAAAAATTAATACCATTTTCAGATGTATTGAAAATGAGACATTTAGATACGAATATAATAACATATTTTAAAAACACAAGGAAAACCAGTCAACTATAATGAAAGAAGTTATCTAAGTAGAGAAATGCAAAAATAATTAGAGTAAAGCATAAATATCAGTTTTTCCCAAATATATCAAGAGTCAATATAATCCCATTCAAAATTCTACCAAGTTATTTCATAACGATTGACATCTGGCTCTCAAGTTTATGTATGATGCAAAAGATTCAAAGTGTCCAATGTAATATTATTTTCATAAGACCAGGGCTGTCTTTCTTGCTTGGCTAGTCTCTAACTTGTGATTCTTTTTCCTCAGTTTCTCCAGTACCACTGATTACAGGAATACCTATCATACCCAGCCTTTAGACAACATAATATTAAAGAAGAGAAAGTCCAAAGATTAATATTTCCCGAACACAAGACTCACTATCAAGCAATCATAAACACAATATGATATTGGTGAGAGAGTGGGCAAATAGATTAAAGGAACAGAACAGAAAGAACAATAGGTTCACATGAATATAGTCAACCGATGTACGCCAAAGGACCAGAGACAGTCAATGCAGCAAAGATTCTTTTCAACAGATGGTGCTAGAACAACCAGATACTCACATCCAACTCAATGAACTTGAACATATGTATCTTTCACAAAAATCAATTCAAAATGGATACTATATCTAATTGCAAATTGCAAAATATATGAAATTTCCAGAAGATAAATTTAAGAGAAAATCCATGGTTATGACACATTTTCAGAAAAAGCAACAAAACTCTAAGTTATTGAAGAAAAGAAGTAAAAAGTCCACTGAATTTCATGAAAACTAGCAACTGCTGTGAAAAAAAAAAGAGTCAAGACAATGAGCAGAAAAGGCACAGACTGGGAAAAATATATTTGAAAATCACCTATCTAGAAAAAGAAAAAATGCTACCAAGATATACAAAAACTTAAAATTCGGCAAATATAAAATAAATACCTTAGCAGTCATCTCACAAAGATAATACACAAATGACAAATAAGTATATGAAAAGATACTCCATCATCCAGAAAATAAGTTGGGTGAAGACACATAAGTACAAGAGCTTATTCAAAAGAGTTTAAGAAAAAGTGTGCACAAGGTGGTATGAGGAATAGGTAAACAATTTCGCTCTCCATCCTGAAAAGATACCTATCATGGGAGAAATACAGACTAAAACAAAAATGAGATATCACTACATATTTATGAGAATAGTCAAAATCCAGAAAATCAGTGATAACTGCTGGCAAGAATTCTAAGCAACAACTCTCATTTACTGTCAGTGGAACTGTGAAGTAGTATATCCACTTTGGATGAAAGTTTGCTGGTTTTTCACAAAGCTAAACACACTCTTTAGCATATGATCTAGCAATCATTCTCCTTATCATTTATTTAGAGAATTTGAAAATATATGCTGCCCAAAAACCTGAACACAGATGATCACATAAGTTTTATTCATGATCATCAAAACTAAGAAGCAATCAGAAAGTAAATGGACTAATATTGGTACATCACACAAATGGAATATTATCCAGAGACAAAAGAAAATGAGCTACAAAATTGTGAAAATATACAGAACAAACACAAATAGAGTGGGGCATAGTGGAGCACAGCTGTAATCCTAGCTCTCAAGACTAAAGCCAGAGGAACACAAAGAACACAGTTTGAAGTCATTGTACCAAGATAAAAAAAAAAAAAAACGAGAGAGAGAGAGACAAAAGTATAGAGATAAAAGTCAATGTGAGGGTTTCTGGTTCAATCACCAGTAGAGAAAAAATAACAAAAAGCACTTATTTATTATTAAATGAAAGAAGCTGATTTTAAAAGGCAATATACTGTGTTATTTCAATGACATATAAAATTCTGTAAAAGACAAAGGCATGGGTACAGTAACACGGTCACTACTTGCCAGCAGTGGAGATGGTTAAGAATGAGTAGGTAAAGAAAGTAGGATCATTAAGTCAGTGAAAATACTTTTCACAAGACTATAATTATGATGGATGTCATAGTTCCAAGCTACAGAATATATAACATCAAGAATGATCCCTAATGTACAGCATAGACTTCAGGTGATTATGATGTGTCACTATAGGTTCATCAATTATAAAACTTTAGCACTCTTCTGGAAGGGGGCTTGTTGACAAAAGGAAACATTATGCACATGAGATTACAGGGAATAATTGGGGGATCTCTGTACACTACTCTGAATTTCATTCTGAAGGTAAAACTTCCCCAAAAAGTCAGGTCAGAGAATTTAATTTATAATACACTTCAAACTATACACTAGACAAAATTATGCATGAAATAATCATAGAAAATAATGTCATATATAAACATAGCATCCTTTTAATTACTGTATTGTCTACCCAGCTGTTCTCACTGTTTTATCCCTTCAGATTAAAATATATCGTTTTTTAGAACACCTAAAAAGAGAACTACAAAAAGTTTTTCTTATCTCTTTATCTATCCTTGAGCAAATATAAAGTTTAGAAAAACTTTACTGAAATTTAAAGTAATCAAATTACTCCTTTTTGTTTGTTTGTTTTGGTACTAGGGGTCCAACTCACGCCCTCAAGCTTGCCAGGCAGGTGCTGTGCCACTAAGCTATATCCCTGGGCCCCAAATTACTCTTTTTTAAACTCTTCTTATACTTCCATTTTATGTCTTTATTTAACCAAAAACCTATTAATAAATAACTGCTATTAAAAAGTATAAAACTATAGATATTAATGTACAATAACAAAAATAATATTATAGAAAGAGCAATAAAAATACTAATTATATACAGTTTTGCTCTTTTTTTAAATGTTTGGAAAAATTAAAAATTTTTAATTTTAATATAATATGTCACCTTATTTTCTAATTAGCTGTGTATATCTTTGTCGAACTGCCTTTTAATATATTCTGTAACATAATTCAGATAGCATTCAGCTTTCTGTTCCCTCTTTCAGAACACATTTTATTGCATGTTTTCTAATCAACCACACAAATGATTTCTTTCAAAATACTTGTAATAAATTCACATTTCATCAAACTCTGATATTTACATTTTCCCTCCAGAGTAGAGTGATTAACGTGGTTTCTAATGGAAAACATTAGACTTACTTTATACACACACTGAACCAAGTTAACCAGGGTGAAATTAATTCATTCCAATAGTCTGTGTCAATATATTCACCAATAATATAAATAATTTATGTGTGCATTAAGTTTTAGATACTGGTTGATTTACAGAACATAGAATATTCTATAAAGTTTAAGAGAAAAGAATCAAATTGTTTCTAAAATGGTCAAATTCATAAATTTCCCGTAGATCCATAGAAATTTATAGTTTGCATAGTCTAGTTTAACATGATTGAATTAAATTGACAAGTTTTAAATTTATATTTTGAAAACATGCTCTCTCTTTTTCTATTTTCAAAATTCACTTCATTTTATTATTAGAAGTCTTAGCCGGGCGTTTTGGCGCACACCTTTAATCCCAGCACTCGGGAGGCTGAGGTAGGAGGAGCGTTGTGATTTCGAGGCCGGCTTGGGCTACAACGCGAGCGCAAGGCCGGCCTGAGCTACATAGTGCGACCCTGTCTCAAAAACCTAGGGCTGGGAGTTTGACTCAGTGGCTTAAGCCCCTGCCTGGCAGGTGTGAGGTTGTGAGTCTGATCCCTAGTGCCATACATACACACAAAAGAAGTCTTTATGCACTTGGCAAACTCTTTCTACATTACAACTTCTTGACATCTCAGTCATTGATCTAGGATGTCAAACTACTGGTACATTCCTATCAACTCTACCAGCATCCCATTTGGTATAATTTTACTAGAAATACTGTCCATGTTCTCAAGATTATTGAGTTTATTTCTGATATCCATCCCCTTGAGTTCCTCCAAACTCTGTTCCTACCAGCTCACCTTGATGTATACAGACACTTCCTTTGAAGACTCTGGGAAGTATTGTCAGCTTGGTAGGACACTCTGATGTTCCAGTCTGCCTAAATTTTCTGTAACTATAAGCCATTTGTGTACCTTTTTTCAAGAAGCACCTAGTTAGCTTTATTGGCTATTTGCGAATCAGGTTATTTACTAAGTTATATATTTTGGGATTTTTGGTATATGCTAAATTTTAAATACTTGTTCAAAGTCTATCTGCAACTGTTTCTTCCATTTCTCATGTGTGCTTCCTTTGATTTATAGAAGACTGTTTTCAGGCACCAGTATATTTCTACTTTTGAATTTCCTTTTTGCTTTTTATATTTTTCTCCCAAACCTGTTACCCTTTACCATGTCCTGAAGTACTTTTCCTACTTTTATTCTTTTACTTTCCTAATTTTATATCTTTCATTTAAGTGTTCAATGAATTTTGAGTTGTTTTTTATAACTACTTAGACATGAATATACACAATTGGCAGTAGATATGTGGATTTACTTCAAGCTCTCAATTCTCAAATGATCTATGTGTTTGTTTTCTTACCAATACCATGCTGTCTAGATTACTATGCATTCATAATGTATTTTGAAATTAAGTTGGTAATTCAAAGTTCTTGACTTTGTTTTTATTTTTTTCAATGTGTCTTTGGCTTTTAGATACGTTTTGTGGTTCCACATAAATGTTAGGAATTTTTCCTAATATCATGAAGAATTGTCACTGGTACTTTGATAAGAAATATAATGAACCTATAGATCACTCTGGTTAGTATGGACAATTTGAAAATATTGACTCTTTTCAAACATGAAAAAGCAATATCTTTTCATTTTATGTCTTTTCCTCAATTTCTATGAATAATCTCCCATTGTTCTAATTGTAATACATTTTTTATCTCTTTGGTTAACTTTATTCCTAAGTTTTTCTTTCTGTAGGTAGCTGTTGTGAATGTCACTTTTTTATTTATGTGGTTTATGCTTCAGAAAATCTTCTATTAGTATTTAGCAATATTACTAATTTTTATTATGTTAATGTATCTTCCATTTAGCTAAAATGATTTGTCAGTTTTTATAGTTTTACTTGGAATAAGATGGTGTCGTCTTCGAATAGTGACAATTTATCTTCAACTTGGATTCAATTTCTTTGATTTCCCTGGTTATTTTGACTAGGACTTCCACTATTATGTTGAATAAAAGTGGAGAAAGTACACTTTCTTACTCTCTTCTTCCACACATAAAATTTATTTTCATGTATTGCAGTTAAATGACATTTCTGACACTTCTATTTTGTAGTTAATTTTATACAACGTTTATTTTTCAATTTCATGTATTATTCCAGCTTAAATTATCCTGTAGAGACTTTTTACAATTCTATTTTTATGCTGAGCTTTTGCTAAGTTTTATTACTTTTTTTTTCTTCTTTAAAAATAATCAGACTGCACAAATGAAAACCGTTTTCCACTTATTGTATGTCTGTATCATACTGGTTTCACTCTTAAGAAAAGGTTATGCTTTCCTTTCTTTTTAGGATGAGTCATTTCTTTATATCTTACATATCATGAATTACAAGTGGCAGGTACTATGGATTCTGTTATGTTCATCCATGGAGTAGTGCCTCTGTTAATATTTATGAAATTAAATTCTGTGCTATGGTGTTTAGTACTAAAAATTAAATTAAAATCTTTAAGCTGAAATTTAATTTCTCTGAAGATATCCAAGAGTCAGCTGGAGACATTGACAGAATGTATAGTAGAGTGTGACTTTCATTAACCTAAATATTTTCATCCTGGATTCACTCTTTATACTTCTATTAGTGGTTCTGTTGTGGACAAGTGTACTTTTAAAAATTATTATTGTGTGCTAATTGCTGTCTACTTGAGATATGTCATAATAGAAAAAAATAGAATTTAAAAAAACATGAAATTTTATGGACCTAACATAAATCTTAAGATAAACATAGAACAAGAGTAAAAGTAGCCAAAAACTAAACCTTTTATTAAAATTCTGCTAAAGCAATGCATAGTTTTATAACTGATACACAGCCTGTCTTATTTGAAGCTATATACAGACCAATGCACCAAAAAACATCATCAACTTTTGAAAATTTAGGATGTATGAAGTTCTTTATCTGAGAAGAGTAAACATTTACTCTTTGTTCTGTATTACTCATTTTTGTGTAACTGAAGCACAGAGTTTGCCAACCGTTCACAAACCATCTCTCAAAACTATCTTTGTTATCTTTATAGAAAAATATTTGTTCATTTCTCCTCCAGAACCATGTACTCCACAGACTCTCTCTGAAATAAAGTTTTCTTATATTTAGGTCTTAGGTCCCATCTCCACAAATAGGAATTTGCTCCTCTCTGGATCACAAAATAATGTAGGTAATTTTTGCCTCTTAATCTCTTTTACTGTCAATTGCTTCATTCCCAGAGTACTGTCTTACCTCACTGTAATGTTAACATCTCATCTTATTCTGCGGTGACCATCTAGGGCAAGTATTTTAAATAAAGTAAATAGTTTTTACAGTTATGGATTGAAAATATTACCTCAATTTTTAAACCACACTTAAATATTGTGTGTCTTTTTAGAAATATTTGGAATTTAATAAATTAAAATATAGTAATTAGATTATTATTCCTTCTTGACAAATGAATAAACTGAGACTCAGAGAGTGAAGGAAATCATAAAAGGCACACAAGTATGTTTTCTCTGAAACCAAATTCATATAACTATAGAAAGCAAAATCTTAAATCAGTTCTATCATCTCTTCCAGCACAAATCCAATTTCAGAGAACTACCTTCATAACTTATAAATCACTCTGATAACATCTTTTTTAAATGGATTATAAATTAACTGAAACCATCAGTCCATTTGAAAAAGGCACAGTTTTAAATTAAAAAATGCTTGTCATATTCAATTAAAATATCCAAACAAAATATATATGCATCCACTATTGTAATCTCTGTAGAGAATGAATCTATGTCCAATATTTTCAACTTTTCTATATACATTTATTAGCATTGCTTTTGTTAGACTGTTATAAGTTATATCCATGAAAATATCTAAATCACTATTTTAGTTATTTTTCTTCATATGTACTTTCTTATCACTTTTATATCTTTCAATGCCAAATTTTATGCTTTCAATTAAATAAACTCAATAGAGTTTCATAGTTATTTCTTGGCTATATATAAACAATTCTCAACTTTAATAAGATGTTTGGAATTACATTTATATATTGTTTTGTCTTTATCGTAAGCCTGTTTTTATACTTACTTATAAGATAAAATAACAACATTAAGAAAATTAAGATACTTAAAAGAGGATTAAACTACAAACCTTTTTCAGGTTCCAGATCTCTGCTTGGAGAGCAGTATCATTCTGGTCGTGGATGTACACTTGTCCACTGGAGTTCTTCTTGGGGAAACACAACGAGTTTCAGGCTGTTTCTATTCACCACAGCTGGAAAGTCGCTTATTCGCAAACTGCCTTTTACCAGTGAAACCTGAGAAATGAGACTTGTGCATCTCAGTCATGTATAGAAGCACACACCTCAAAGTCTTCACAAATGATGGCTTTGCTCACTTAGACTTATCCTGAACTTGACTCAGCTGGGGCACTTTGCGTGGTGATGTGGCACAATGGTATTTATCCGTCTATTCATTCTTATGGGGAAATATCAGGCAGCGCTCGTACTACATTCCAGGCCACAGTTCCTAGAGCAAGGTCATTCAGGACATTGAGGTACTCTTCTCATGGGGCTAAAAAAAATGCAAACCTTTTTCTAATTGTATACTTATATAAACATATAGCAGCTTGTATTGTTAGAGTATATTATTCTATTTGACCACTCTCACGATCCCAAGATATTTGTGATTTTTTTTCTAGAATTTTTGCTGTGTGTTAAATGGAATACGATAAGGATGAAGGGTTTCAGCTTTTGCTGAATATGAATGTGCATTGCAAAACACTTATATTTAAATTGTAATTATATTTTAAAGCACAGTTTCCTGTTATCAAAAATGGAAAATAACACAAATTGCCACATGGAGGAAGAAATTTTTTAGCAGACATCTGTTGTTCATTGAGCAATATGCATAAATTTATATAAAAGTAAAAAGTACAAGGAAGCTAAAGTATCAAAAAGGTATGTTTAGTTTGCATCTATATATGGATTTTAAAATCGCAATCACTCATGTATCTGTTTTTAGATACCAAAGATTCTCACAATTGCGTTTGAGTTATCATATTCTCAGAAGTTTAACTTAGTTTTTAAAATCAATGAAATGAAATGGAAGAAAATAAAGATGAGCAGACATAATTTATTAAAAGAAGATAAGAGGTGTTTTGTGAAAATAAGGTATATAAAACAGGTAATTCACATGGAGGAAGTACAATATAATGAATATGTGTATTACTCCATGGTTCACCTTGAAATAGTGTACCTACATTTTATGTGTCTATATGTATATGTGTATTTCATATACATGTGTTTTTCTATACAGTATATACTACCTATATGTGAGAACATTTGAATATGTGCTGCACTACAAAATTATTTCCTCGTACATATCTGCTTTAGTTACTGGGTTTATGCATGCTTTTGTAAACTGGTAAGTCTAATATTAATGAGAGAAATACTTCGTGTGTCTGTGTTGTTTATATGGGTTCACGTATAGTTTTTTAGCTTTGAGTTTTTAAGCTTTTTATTATATATTGTACTGACCTGCAAATTGCCACAAAGCTGTCTAGAGATAATACAGAGGGGTTCTCAACACCAAAAATTTAATTGGAATAGAATGTAGTCTTTAAAGAAGAAAAACGTTTTCTTCCCGTTTCATGGTTCTCTTGTTTGCCCTGGATTGTCTCCAGCCCCTCACTGTATACACACGAGGAGGTAAAGTGGCAGTAATTGCTCTGCAACTTTTGGATTAAGTCATGTTGTGTGCTCAACTCTATCTTGACTGTGATTTTCTTTGACTTTCAGCGCTTCTGACTAGTCATTCCCTAAGTAGGAGGCTAACCTGGATACTCGCTGTGGGAATGACATGCGTCAGCCCCAGTAGTTTGCAGTTTTAATTAGTAAACATGATATCATTGTTTTTCTCAACTATTTCAAAATCCTGATCAGGTAGATGAGAACTTAAAACTGAGTATGTTTCACAGACTTATCGCCACAAACTTAAGATGTATCTATCTGACCACAGATTAGAATTTTGATATTTTTATTTCAACTCTTGAATATTACCTATTGAAGTTTTAATGTTTAATAGAAAAATTTCTACAGTGTTTAATAATATTTGATACACTTGAGCTTTAAACTTCAAGTTTTCTTTTTCTGTTTTGAACTACCAGGGATTTTCCATTAATGCTGATGTTTATTTTCACTGAAAAATCTCTTATGTATTATTTTTGAAATAATGATGAAATGGAATTCAAAACAGAAAATAGAATCAAGTATGTATTTTTAGTCTTGAGTTCAAAATGTATTTGAGTATGATTCTCAAATATATCATTGTGAGCTACCTCTAATCAGTCTCAGGAAAACATGAACTGACATTGGACAGTACATTCACAGGTAAATAATTGAACAAATGGCTACAGAAATTTTGATGCAGTAGTGCCCTGGTAAATTGCTCAACAACTTCTCTGGTCAAAACAAATATTAAAGCTTGGTCTAAAGAGTTAAGAGAACAAACTATTTAACAATTTAGAAAAACACGTTTTTCAAATATTTTCTATTCAAGCTATCACAAGTCTTTCTAAACATCAGGGTTTTCTAATTTTTTCACCTCTTCTCAGAATTCATTTAGAGTTTTTTGTTTTTAAGTACCTTGTGTACTCTTCTCTAACTTGAAGAATATCTTTATAGAATCAAACTATCCATTCCATTAAGTCATTAGAAATATCTTAATTAGTGTTCATAAGTAAGGGAAAACAGAAAATGCATAACCAAATTGATGTTTGCTGAGATAACTGAGCAATATGTAAAAATGCAAAAACTGAATATCTTATTCATTTTCAGTAATTATAGAGATTCTTCTGATATAAATTTTTAATTCAACAACTCTACCCTCTCTCCCTCCCTCCCTTCTTCTTCCCTTTCCTCCTTCCCTCGTTCCTTCCCTCCTTCTTCCTTTTCTTCTCTATTTCACTAGGAATCAGTCTATGTTGGGGCTGGTATGCACTGGGTGTAATCTAATTCTGGTGCACCAATGGATCATGTATGAAAACCTTCCTCCCAAGGATTATTCTTTTATGGATTAGTAGCAACTTGAAGAAATGGAATCTCCTGGGATTCAGCAAAGTCACTGGAGGAATATAGTTCTCATGCAACCTTCGAGCAGTTCTTTTGAAAATCCTGAAATTCTCATGAGAATGATGTTATAACAGTAACCAGTCTACTCTTGCCTGTCTTCTGTGTCTGCTGCTGGTTCAAGGTCTAGTCACATGCTTGTGCCAGCATACACACCTACCAGTGATATCCACATCATGACAGGATGTAACCAAGCAGTGGCCCATGTACCAGAGCCCGCAGTACACCAATACTGTGAACTAAATAAACCTTTTTCCCTTCGTATGCACTCTGTGTCAGATATTCCATTATAATGATGAAAAACAAACAAATACAGGAAGAAAGAACTGCTACTAAGATATGATAGATTCCAACTTTCAGAGAACATATGTTTTAGTGGAGATAAAAACAACAAATTAAAAAGTCAACCAAAAAGTACTGCCAATCACTCATACATAGTATTCACACATCTATCTTTCTATCAATAAATCAGTCTATCTATCTATCTATCTATCATCAATCTACCTATCTTAAAATAATTTTCATATGGATTTATTTACTCTCAAAAGAGAGTAGAAAATATCTGTCACTGAGAGGAGATTTAGATGCAAAGAATCATGCAAAGTTGTTCAGAGAGTGATGTTTAGGTAGAGGAATTTTCTGCATCTGAAAGAACTACTGAAGAAACAGAAAACATGTCAGTAATACTGAAAGATGGGGAAAAGGGAGCACTACAAAATTTAACTACACAGGTAGAGAACCAGGAAATATTTATGATAAAAAGCAGAAATTATTGAATGAATATAATGGTAGCATATTAGGATTTTATTTGTTTTTCATTTTGAACAGAATAAAATCAAACAAAATAAAACAGAATAGAGTCAATCAAAACAAAACAATGAACATGGTTCATGACATCAAAAAAAGATGAAAGGAAATCAATAATGGATACCATAGTGCCTCTTGTTATCTTCAAAATAACTGCCCATACCATTAGGCATAATAAAATCAAAGAAAATAGTACAGAATAAAACCAATAAAAACAAAACAATGGAAGCAATACAGGAGTTCAAAACAATGCTAAAACAACAATGGTTACTATAATGCCTCTTGTCATCTTCTAAGTAGTTGCCTATATCTTCAGACATAATGCAATCAAACAAATCAAAATAGAAAAAATCATTCAAAACAAAGCAATGAAAACACTACAGTGCTTCAAAACAAGGTAATAGTAAATCATTAATGGCTACCATAATGTATTTTGTTATTTGAAATCGCTGTCCATGCCATCAAATATAATAAAATTAAACAAACCAAAACAGAATAAAACCAAACTAAACAGAACAATGAAAACAATATGAGATTCAAATCATGATAATAGATTAACAATGGCCACTGCCTTCCCTTTTTAGACATTTCCTCCCCTTTCACTTTCACAATATGTACTGTGTATTTTGAATCTTACTAACTCCTTTATTTTTTTATACTAGAGAGGCAGCATGATGTTCACCCATGTGACTCTGAGTCATTTCATCCATGAGCATGATCTCAAGTTGTATCCATTTACCTACAGCAGCCTCAGGGTTATCTTTCTTTATAGTTGAGTAGTTTTCCATTGTATAAAAATGCCATGTCTTTCTAGTCTATTCTGCAGTTAATGGGCAAGCTACCCCCACTTCTTTCTGGTTCCCTGTCACATAGAGCATTGTTCTTTCTGCTTTGACTTTCAGTCCATGAACCCCTTTCGAGTTAAATGTCTTTCTGGTATAAAGCATATTGGTGGATCCTGTCTCCTGATCCACTTTGCCTGTGTTTCCTTTTATTCGTGAATTGAGGCCATCTATATTAACAGTTATGGCCAACATGAGACATACTGAAATTTTACATAAACAACAAAGAAATGAAGGTCAGTAACAAAATCATGCTTGTGGTGCACTGTCAGTCAGAGGAGAAAGCCTCAATTTGTTCAAACTGAGGCATCCACTTTTATTTCTCCTGTAAACTGCATTCTCCTATCATTCAGAGAAGTCGTCCTGAAGTCTTGATCTCATGGTGCCACAATATAGTTGATTGCATTTCTCCTCATTGCCGATTCAGAGTGATGCAGCCCCGTGGACAGTAAGCAGTACACAGTTAGTGTATCATCTGAGCTACAAAGGAATTTATTTATGCTGGGTTTGTAAAACAGAAGAGGCCCATTTGTCTTTTTGGCTACTCAGCTTTCACAAAATGCTTGACATTTTTTTATTAAACTAAAGAAAATAAAATAATGCTAACATTGAACTAATATAATCATCTTTCTACTCCTGCCATTCTGTCTATTTTAGTGATCTCTGCCATGTATTCTCCTGATCTACCTCCTCTTATTCGCTAACCCAGCCTTTACCTTTTTTAATTTAAAAACTAAGTTAAAATATGCATGCATACTATATATTCAAATTTTTTATCCTAAAATTCTGCTAATGATCTGACAATGAAAAATCTCCTGCTCCAGTTTCCTTAACTGTTTTTGTGTCAGGCAACCTCTTCCACATATATATTTTCTAGGTTCTAATCTAGACCAGTTTCCAAAAATCTGTAAATAATACATTCAGTGAGATAAATTTTAGCTTAAAGCAATGGACACCTGTGGTAGATTAACTAAGGATCAACTTAATTGAGAACGCCCAGCTGAAGTGAGTCAGCATGGTTCTGGGCACAGAAGGCCCAGGAGAGGATTGCTGGCAACAGTACAAAAGGGGAATGGAGGGGAAGAGTGAGCGTACGCTGCTGATTTTTCTGCAGGAGCTTGCCTCCTTCATTTTCCTGATACAAACTTAACTGTTCTAGTTGGAAGAGGAGCTTGGGTCCATGCTGTCTCCTGGGACAGCTGCTGTTGTCTCCCAGGGAACTCTGGTCTTTCCCTCAAGTGTTACTTCCTGGCTGCAGTGCAGATCCCTCCGTCTTCTGGGCCTGATCCTTCACCCTGCCTACACAGACTTTCTAAATTCCTCCACTGACCCTTGGGTCTTCTCAGTGCAAATCCTTGAGACAGATTTGCATGAGACATTCACATGGGCTGTAGGCCTCTGGCTGGACTACTGCAGGACATAGCCATAGGATCCAGGCCCTCAGATGGGCTGGATTGTTTGGGTGTCTAGCATGCAGACAAATTACTTGCACTCTTCTGCATTTGACTTTTTGGGTGAGTATTTTAAAATAATCTTGCAAGTTATGTGTCCTATATTAAATCTATTCCCCTCTAACCCTAACTACAACAACATCCTACAATAACAATGATTTTATTTAAAACAAATTTTTTTCTTTATTATCAAAATATGGCTAAATAGTGCAACATCTAGCAAAGTACTTCATGCATTCGGGGAGCATTGTGCTAACTCAGGTCCCCAGTAGGTATGGCCTCAGTGTGATATCACCCATCTTCCACATTTCAAGATGAAAATAATGTTGCCTTTACTTTGGCCAGCCATATGCCCAGCTAAACCCCTAGGAGCAGTATGCAGTAGGAGTCTTTTTCAAAGTCTTCTCTTTGATAATCCAAATACATGGTTACATTTCTTTTCACACCTACAGTGATCTTGCATCTGCCTCATAGGTATACAAATGAAAATGTATATTCAATTTATCAGTTCACAGGTAATCCAAGTACTATATGTAACTAGTAATGTGGTCCCAAGGTCTGTATGTGGCACCCCATGGTCATATGACTTAAAAGTGAAAAATACAAAATATTGCTACTACAAAATCATTCTGATAATAAGCCATGCAGTAATCAATTAATCCATCGCAATGAAACCATCAGTGTGCTAAGTCCTATATCACCATTAAAGTAAATACATTCCTTTACTCAGACCAGTATCATATTTCCATTTCATGGACAAGAAAATGAGACAGAAATTAAATAATTCTCTTTGGATATCTATCTAGTGTGGAGTTATGATTGAATATAATGTTTTAAGGCATTATCATTCTCCTTTTACTACCACGTATCCTTGCAACAAGTGTAGTCTTTACGGTATTGATCAGTGTGTAGATTCCACACACACATGAAAAAAAGAAAAACATAGAAAATCTTCCATTAAACTGTGCAATCTTTGAGAGTAATAAATGCCATCATTCTCCATATCTCTTAAATCTGAAAAAATATCTGAAATATGGTAATGGGTTAATTGAGGTTTAGTAAAGGTATTAATTTATAAAATTGATGCATTTAAATGTCATCTGTTTGAAACTAAAAGTATATGAAGGTATAACAAGATATAAATAGGTTTGAAAAATATGGAATCCTAGCCTGAACACCTAATATCAAATATGAACACTGTAGTAGAGACAAGATAAACACTAAAAGACACACTAGGGAAATGACTGAGTGGAGAATGGAGACCCATAGTCCTTACTCTCTATAGCAACTATAAATTGCAAGTCCTGGAAATTAAATTGCTTAATTAGATCATGTCTGGTTAGACCATCTTGGAAAAATGATCATAAGAAACATACTGCTTTAGTCAAAATTACTGTTTTTTTCTGATTGATTCCTGTATCTCTCCTTTGTTCTTTTCACCTCATATAATGCTGCTTGTACCTTGGAGTACGATGTATAGAATTTCTAACCTTTTAACAAATCATCACATATAGTTTGTCACAGCTGAATATTTCATTCATAGTTCCACATGGTAATATCAAGGCGCTGACATGCAGGCTCTTGTCAAGAATGAATGTTCTCCCAAGCTCCTTCAAATTGTGGGAAGCATCTAGTGCCTTGAGCTAGAGGGAGTGAAGATCTGAACTGCTTGCTAGGTGTCACATACAACCGCTCTTAATTCCTTCTGCCACATCATTAGATAAAAAATGATTTAAATTGAAATTAGCACCTTCATTCACATAGCTGAAAATAGATTCATAATTTGCAAAGTGCAATCTTATACTTAAATTTGAGTTATATAAACAATTTGCTTTTCTACTCTTCAGATCTCCAAAACTCAGTGAATCCAGTGAGTGAATATTTTGTCTCTATTCAAGGATGGACCAGGTTACTGTCAGCTTTTGGCTCTTATGATTTTGATGAGAACAGCAAGAAGTTGTCAATACACATAAATTCTCAATTGTTTCTCTAAGTTCTTATTCTTCTTGGTTCTTTGCCGTATTACAGACTGATTTGCATGGTAGCAGGTGACAGTCACACTGAGTATTTTATCACTGCATTACAGCAACAATCATAGAAGTGACAAAATTTGCAAATTTCCAACTGTAAAATCTAACTTCTAACAACCTCCTGAGCCAATGTCACTGTTGAACTTTCAATATTGTTGTGACCCTGTTTCTAGGCAGGAAAGCTCGTACTGAAATGCATGGTTATCACTGAATGATGGAGAAACATAATAATAACACTTTAGGTAAATGCAAGAGGTTTCTTTTTTCCTGTCTCAAAATAATTTCTGGGAAGTAGTCTAGGCCCAGTTCCTGATATAAAGTGCAAGGTGCCTGCCCCTTCTAACTCTCACCTTTCTCTATATCCTAACATCATAATATAAGATGTCAGCTTCTCTCTTTCAGGCAGCAATGAAATGAAACACACATACACACACGTACCCAAGCATACACAAGGCACAAAGCATAGTTTTTTCTGTCTTAAAATAACTTCTTATATATTCTGATGGGGTATTTATACTAATAAATAATTGGTCCCAGTACAGCCATATGCCTAAATCTAGAAAAACTGTGAAAGTCATGTATTCTAAAATCAAGAACAGCTGGAATATATTGGGAACTGAATGGGAATATGACAAAAGTTTTAAGGAATTAGTAAGTTCCCTTCTGTTTTCATTTTTGAAAATTAAAGTATATGCTATTTATATTTAACAAGAAATATATGTTTTGTTTTTTAATTATCATATAAACAACTAAAAGTGTCTAAGTTTTTCATAAATCTTTGAGTGTGTATAACAAAAGAGTGGTAAATTCTCTATCGTTTTCAAATATTTTTGCTTACATTTTTGTTTCTGAACTGAAAATCTTATTAGTCAATTATAAATTCACCCACATGATGGAATTAAAATACAAATTGCATGTATTTGAGGCACCTTTCTTTGATGTTAACAATTTGAAATACTACTAAATAACATCACAACCAAAATTTGGGTATTGATACTAACAACTGTATGTTGTTACATTGCATACATTTTAGATTTGCATAGATGGGATTTCCATGCTATGTTATGCTTTCAATAATAACTTTTCTTTGTCTTTCTCTGTGTTTATTATGCACTTTTATGATCTACATTTATCCTTCGCTGTTCCAATAATCTTTTGAAGGTTTGCTTTGTCTTGGGTTCTCTAAAATACTAACCTTAGACTTCCGGTTAATGTAAACATAGTAAGTTATTTTTACTTTATGATTGATAACCTCCATATTTGTAACCAGGTGATTTATATTGGCTGTTTTTCCGCTAAGTTTTCAGTCAAAATTCATGTTTTGATATGACTAAGTATTTTTAATTCTTTAAAAATATTACTATTTTGCTTTAGTGACAGATAGTGCAGTACATGAGAAATTCTTAGGGCTTGTGTTCTCTCCCTCTGATGAGAGTTAAACTTCTGCTTTTGAGGGGTTACTCTATTGACATCACTAGAATAACTGGAGCTGTGTCTTAGTCCCTGGGTCACTATTCCTTGTTTTTCCCACTGTAACAGAGAATTTTCATGTTTCAAATGAGCCCTTGGTTTCTTAGGGGCTTCTTTTCTTTTGGTATCCCTGACTCACAATTTTTCTCTGGTAGATGACATAAGTCCACCTAACACTTCTCATGTATGAATTTTCAAATTTCCAGATGCCTCATGTGGTGCCCAACACTGTGCTTAACTCCCTTGCACACCTCATTTTACCTTCTCCACACAAATAATCATTGACCGTACAAGGCTATGATAACTTTAGCAGGCTTTTGTTTTGGTTTTGAATAAATTGTTTACTTTTCTGTTTTCAGCAGGAATCCTGGTCTAAAATAAAACATTCTTTATGTAATGATGTACTTTCACCCTAAGGAACCCTCATATAATCTTTAGAAGAATCAGATAAATACATTATTGACATTTACAAATATTCATGACACCAATTAATGAATATAAATCAGTCATTGTCCATGGGGTAAGAGAGATACTTTCCAGTGGGACTATTGAAATCAATATGGTAGGGACTACTGCAGAAGAATTTTGGAGGAAGGGAGAAAGATTGGGCTGATCTTAAAATACAAGAAGGAAAAATGAGAATTCGTAGTCAGGAAGGTGGAACTCAGGTTATAGAGAATTACCAAGTGAAAACATGAGGGATTAAAGAGTTTTCTGGCCAAAGCAACCTAATGGGATTCCTTCTGAAAGGAATCCAGAGTAAGTGACTATCATACAGGGGATAAAGGAAGAGTCCAATCAGATCTGAGGGTAATAAGATGTTGGGGACAGGAAACTCTTGTTTAATGAAATCACCAAGATTTTTTGCTAAAATTGACAGACAAGGAAGGTCAAACAATGAGCCTGAGTTTAGAAGAAGATTCAGAGCACCTTGCCTAACGTTTGGTCAAAGGGAAATTCTTTCTCATAAGGGACAACTTAAAGCAAATCTGCACTCATCATTTGATCAATCTACTTGATATGAGGCTAAATATCTATCTGTATCTGAATGAAACAATTTCAACTGTAGCATCTAATAAATAAAACAACATATCTTCCTACACATGGATTTACCTACAATGACTGTATTATGGTGGGTTATAGTATTTAAAATGTAGAAAAAGTATTAAGGAAAAAAAAGAAGGTTAATACACAGCTGGATATTTTTCATTCACCACATTGAGTGTTTATGGTTATTAAAAAGAATCAATTAAGACTCAATCATTTATAAAATTACTTCATATACATGTTAATGGAGTTAAAAGATACATTTCCACAATATTCCCCATACCCTTATGAATGTATATATCATACACAATTCTGAGCCTGAATTTCACAGAGTTTATCCTTATTTATTATTTTTTTTTTTGGATATAGTTGAGGGTAAGATAAGGAGATCATGTAATGGGCTTCACATAATCATATGAATACATTTAAAGCACATGAGTCAAGTAAACCGGATATTAAAAATGCATAAAGAATTTGACACCCTGGTGGCCTAGGCCAAGGAGGCGAGCACTGTCCAGGAATAACTGTAAGGAAAGAATCATAGACTTCCATCTCACTACTGAAGAAACTGAATACAGCCAACAAACAAGACAAGTGTTGTAGGTTTGCACCCAATTTCTGAAAGAGACTGTAACTTTTTCTTAGTTACTTTTTCTTTGCTGAGGCATAATACTACTTCTTGCTGCAGCCAGGGTTTACAAGGGAAAACATTTAATATAGGACATGCAAATTTGTAGGGTTATTTTATAATACTCACCCAAAAAGTTAAATGCAGAACGCTGGAGATCTGATCATACACTGGAGACCCAGAGAATCCAGCTGAGGGCCTGTATTCTGCAACAATGTCCTCCATAAGTCCACCTGGAGGACTAGATCCCACCACAATGTCTCATAGAAGTCTGTATCAAAGATCTGCACTGGGAAGGCCCATAGGTCAGTGGTGGAAGCCAAAAAGACTGCGCCAGTGGGATGAAGGATCAGTGTCAGCAGGTTGAGGGGTCTGCACTGCAACCAGGAAGTGACACTCAAAGACCAGAGCTCCCCCAAAGAGAACCGCAGCTATCCTCAGCAACAGCGAGGACTGGAGCTCTTTTGCCTACAAGAGATAAGAATATTTGAGTTTGTCTTAGGAAATCCAGCATGACAAGCATCTCCAGTAGAATCAACAGCACATCATTTTCCCCTCCAGTTCTTTTTATGCTGTTGGCAACAATCCTCGGATGGACCATCCATGCCCAGCACCACGCTGATTTATATTCAGCTTGGTATTACAAATTGACTGTTAGTTAATCCACCAAATGCAATTTAAAGGAGGAAAGGTTTATTTGGGCTCACATTTTAGTGCATAGTGTAGGGCTCCACAACAGGAGGGCATGGTAGAAAATCTGTCAGAGGACAGCTCCATATTAGTAAAGCCAGGGTAGCAGAGAGTGAAGGGAGGAGTTAGCAATGGAGATAGACCAGCCAGGTGTTGTCCACCATTACCCACCTCCTCCAGCCTAGCAAGTCAGCTCTTTTACAACCATAGTCCAAACCTCTTCCAAAATCCTAGCCCATGTGCACATGAGGTTGCTAGAGAACATCTAGATATAAACCATAAAAGACTCTAAATTCAGGTTTGCAATTTCCTCAACCCAGAAACCAGGCAGACTGTGGTAGACTTTGAGACATAAAGTTGTGATCTAACAAATTGATGTTATTTTAGGCCATTAGTTTAACGCCAATATTAATTTGGCAGTATGGCAAACTTATACTGCAGTAGAAAACTACATATAAATTACATTTTATAGTCTGATAAAAGCTTGTGATAATTCCACAATAAGGGTTATTGATATAGAGATTAAAACTAAATTCTATACTAATTTTTGTGCCCATATATACAGGGCTAATGCTCAGTCATTCATAGAATACCTTTGGCTGTACATTGTTTTCTATGTGAGTAGATATCTTTTCTCAAATATATGTAATCTCGTCCAGTGATTTATGCTTTCTTGTCATGATTTCACATTTTGATCAAACTGTCAGCATTTGTGATTTGCCTATGTTGTATTTTTGATTTATTCCAAAGCACTATCTACAAAATCTTACAGATATACATGTTGAAGGCCATCCTTGCTATGTCTAGAGTCACAAATTACATTTTCTCAACAGTGACCTTAAAATGTTTGCCAGCCATTGAAAGGAAAGTCACAGAACCAGAACTGCAACTTGATTTTGTGGCTTCAAAAGCAGATTCTCTTCCAAATCTATGTTTATAAATATACATATAAAGAAAACTAGACGATTAACCAAAAGGACTACATGAGAAATTTTAGAGACACTGAATTGTGCTAAAGTTATTAGAGATATCAGTTCTGTTTGAACAAATATATTTGTTTTGAAATTTTTCAATTTTTGGTAAAATCTTCTAAAAGTGATACATTAAGAAGACTTCACAGTACAAAATTTTATATTCAATATGAAGAGTTTGCACACTTACTTTAGCAAGATACAATACTTTTCCTTTTTACCTGATCACAGTCTAAATAATTTTAATTAATAATTTTATCCTACATATAAAGTACTGATGTATATTTTGATAATATTTGAATACCTTTGTCTATACTTTGTATTAAAAAAGATATTTATAAATTTGTTCAAAATATTAATTCCAACTATACCACCATGATATTAGCACTGTATTGTCTCTTAAATTTAGGAAAATATAACTGTATTTTTTTGCCAACAGGAAGAAAAAATTAATATTTCAGGAATGTACTAGGGCATTGGGAAAATTTAGATATTTTTATTTTTCTATACTACTTCAAAGACAGTTAGAATTCATTACTTTTTCTCTTCTGCATGCCACTGTATAGAATTATACTATTAAAATGTTTATAAGTAAATATTGGATATTTAAATTTTAATTTTAGTAGAAGTAGTGATTTTATTACAATATCATGAGATCACTTACAATTTAGACTAGTGCAATTTAGATTTACCTGTGAAATATTTTTTAAATATAACATTTTAATTTCATTGACTGAAAAAGCACACAGCATATCTGTCTCTTTAAGAATATATCTAGCAGAAAGCACATGTATTTGAATGCTGTCTGAGAATTTAGATTTTAACTTTCACAAAATAATCTTGAAATGGCAGAGGACTGAGCATAAGCAATAAGTGAATTCTTAATGGGAAAAATGCAGTAAGTGTGTAGATGCAAAAATTGTTTACATATATTCACAAATACAAAGTGTTCATTTGAAGTCAACCAAACAAGAAAAAAGTTTGAATTAATTATGATTTTTTTAAATGAAGACAAGAAAATGGCACTTCTTTGAGTGAATAGCTAATTCGCATGTTATATTTAGCACAATGCTTTATTCCAAATAATCTCTCTCTTCTCAAGGTGATTCTAAATGAAGTTACCTATATATGTTTTAGTTATTTGTGAACACTTATCAGCAATATTATTAATATTGATATTTGTATCATGTCACACAAAGTACTGTGACAAAACCAAAGTTTCACTTCAATTATTGCTAAATGTTTTTCAGTGAGTCAAAAATCCATTCATTGGCTAAGAGTATAGTCTGGGGCACAATTAGGAAATTTCTGCTATCGCTCAAAACATAATAATTTTTAGTCCCATGCAATGATGAGATAATAGAATTGGAAACAAGGGTCAAATAAATCACCTGTTTTTAGAGAAGTAAGCAGTACTGCCATACCTTCTCTTACAGTTGAATGGACCAAAAAATAGTCCAGGTTCTTGTGTACATCCAGGAAAGAACTGCTAAGCGTACACCTTGTAGTAAGTAGTGGTGCAGATCACGGGTAGCTGCAGAAAAAGACCAAAGGAAAAGGGAAAATGGAGAAGGAAGGAAAACTGTCACACCTCCAGCTTTCAGTATTTAAAAAGTCAGACACTTCTGACTTTCATTTCTTCATTTCTTCTTTCATTTAAAGAGTCAGGTTCTTCCATTCCATGTCTCACTGGTGTGGGAACTAATGGCCTGCCACCTTGGGCATCACACCTCCCAAGCTAAAACATTGATAATCACCAGGGTTGTGCCATGCCCACAGCTGGATGAAGGGAAAGGATTGGCTCACTCCGCTCCTCCATTTCTAACTGTGTTAAAAGGCTGCTAAGGTTGCTTGTTGCTTCTTTGCTGCTCTGCTGCTTAGCCACCTTCTGCCTGCCAAGAACTGCTTCTCATCTATGATGCCACTGTGCCATGCTACCCTTATCTTGGGTCCAGCCATCTACAAAACCTCTACAAGCTGTTAACTGAATTGAACCTTCACTCCTTTTACTTTTGATATCAAATATTTTGTCACAGCAAGAAAAGGAATTAAGAAATCTAGTCATGCAAAAAACTGAACCAACCATTTTTATAAACTCATCTTACACATATATACAGACAGATGCAAAAGCACATGCATGCATTTGCACATTGAATTTTGATCTGATGTTACATATTCAACACAAGTATGAAATAGTTCTTTATGTACCATTTTCCTTCTGTCTCTCATGCCACAGCACTGGTTTTATCTGTGCTGTGGTCTGAATGACCTAAGGTTTTAATGAAAATGAAGCACAGTAATAAAATCTACTAATGTATAATATAGTGAGAGGCCCCTGTTTAATATTTTCTATTAATTCTGCTGTTTAGTCAAAAATATTTTGTTAGTAACTCATGGAAACTAACCCAAAGGGAAATTTATTTTATAGGTATGATTTAAATCCTAGGATAAATTTGTTTCTACCATGGATAAGAATTATATAGGTATAAAAATGTTGCAAATTTCTGAGACATAATATTTCTATAATTTCATTCTAATAATATTTATTTATTCATTGTTTTTGCATTTAGTTTTAGTCTTAAGTGAGTTGGAAACATGGTTTATGACATCTTAAATTTTTAGCACTCTCATAATGTAATAAAGATGTACTTATTGTTTTTATGTAATTATAGAAAACTCATATGCTTTGTAGTGCATGACCATATCCACACCAGTAATCTGTGATTATATTCATTGGCCCTCTAACCCTAACTGTACATATTGAGTGAGATGCGTGGGTATGCCTCCTCTAATGTTGACAGAGGTATTTACTGATCAGGAAAAAGGTAATTTATCAAATTTCAGGCAATAAAGATGTTATTACAATTAGTTTAACAACTGATGTGAGCATAAAAACACAAATGTCTATATTCAAGTACTTCTTGACCATGGAATACACATACCTATAATTTTCTAGATACATAATTTGAAAAGAAAGCCACCATAAAATATTGAACAACCAGTACAGTTTAGAAGTAATTAATCAGAAAGAAGAAAGTCTACAAAGAATACTATCATCACAAGCCTTTTTTTGCTAAGTATCAACTAGCTACATCTCATCCCAAAGAGAGTGTACCCATTTGCCATAGTTAACTTCAGCAACCCAAGGTTAAATTACATACAAAACCACTACCAAAGTAACTGCTATTTCAGAGCAAAAGTTGGAACTTAAAATAAAAGCTTCTAGTTGGAAAATTATAAATTCAGTACTTACATAGGAAAACTTATCTCAAATTATACACACAATGATAATTCAAAGACCTTCAGATTACTTGAAGTTATGGTGGATTTATTTCCTTAGTCAAACCACTTGAATGCTCAGTTTTGTGCCATGAAATTATCTCTTTTGATCATTCTGTGCAATATCTGGCATTTTTCCTTCCTGACAGCTTCATGATTTCTGGTGTATCAAGCCCAAGGACTATGCATTTGCATTTGTAGTGCATTAGCATTACACCAGTCACGAACTGACCTGGAGCTCTCCAAAATAATTGCTAGTGTAATCCCCGCTATGCATGAATGAGACATTATTTTCAAACAGAATCTTTGTCAACATAATCAATTTTTAATAAATTTTTATTTTGGAAATTAGCCCTAATTTTATGGAAGTTAAGTCCTAGATCAAATCAATGTTAGGAACAAGGGACTTGGAAACATATAGAGATAGAACAGAGTTCAAAGGGAGAAGGCCATTTGATAATGGAGGCAGATATTTGAGTGATTCATCTGCAAATCAAGGAGCCTTCAGGACCTTGGCCTCACCTTAGGCATGACACAGATTGTCCATCAAAGCATCAAGAAGGTACCAACTCTGTGGATAACTTGATTTTAGACATGTAGCATCGAAAATGTAACAGAATACATTTCTGTCATTTTAGGTCATGTGTTTGTGATATTTTTATGGGGTTCCTGGGAAACTAATGTAGCACACAATTCTTGGAACTGATCCTTAGATTTCTTACCTTGAGAAGTAGGAAAAGAACGCTCAAAGAAAAACCCAGGCCTGAGGTAACCCATAAATCCTAACACAATTATCCACAAACTTCACTAGTCATGTGCTTACTGGGACACTCTACACTATGAATAATAATATAATAATAATATAAATAATATTATTAGATTGAAGTAATATAAATTAAAATAAACATACTTTTCTGAGATTCTTGTAATCTTCAAAAATCAATATGCCACAACTGTCCATCAGTGAGAGCAGCTATTGATGAAGACTTAACCAACTTTTTTCTAACAGTCAGCCTGCTGTGCCTGACTTATCCTATTGTTTCCTCTATCACACAGGGAGTAGTCAGAATAGGTATACTAGGCAGCTCACAGAATTCACACAATGGTACACTAACATAGAGTAGTTCTACAGACAAGAATCATAACTGACCAAAATGCTGGACAGTAGATCCTGAAACTTCCCATGTCCTACAAAGAAAAAGAACTATAGATCTGTTATTTTCTGGGTTAAACTATATGGATTACTGCTCCCATCAAAGAATTGAGGGATTCAGAGCTGATGTTTAACCTATTTATTACCACTGAACTCTTTTATTCAGTCTTAAATCTAGGGGAGTCATAGAAAATCACCTTGATAGGATGCTATTAGAGGGCATTGAAACTAATGCAGCTACTTTTCCAGATGTGATATGAGTATTGAAAAAATACAAACCTTGGTGACTACTAAAAAGCTAGATTTATTTTATTAGTACTTGTTTGTAGAACATAATGTTTATATTTCTTGTATAAGCATTGGTTTATTCCTTGTGAAGAATTGGTGCATGTTCATAACACATGCTAATTTGTTTTTCTTTTATCACTTTTCCCTCTCATTTTTACCTCTCCACCCACCTCTTGATCACTTTTCTTTTATTTTTTATACATGTTTTCAGTGCTTAATGTTCACATTCCATATGTGGAGGTGGTGCACATACATAATACCTTTTCATTCCCTTTTTTCATCCCCTTTCACCTCCTGCCCCTCTGTCTCTTGGTCTCCTTCCTCTTTGAGAAAATGCTATCTCCCTACTTCCTTTGATCTAGCTTTAAGCCTTAATTTTGATATTTACTTGCAAAGCTAGTTTTTAAAAGAATTGTCTACAAGGAGACAGTTTCTATGACGCTTAGATTTGTGTTATGCTTTATATCTAGATGACTTGTAGGAGATGATTGAATTATGGAAGCTTACAGCTGACTTGCTTAGGAGTGGGTGGGGTGAGGTCTGGTAGGAAGACAGATCATTGGGGGGCGTGGTCAAGAAAGGCTTATGGCTCTTAGTTCCCAGTTCCTCCTTTGTCACTCTGCTTCTCAGTCACCATGCCATGAGCACCTTTCCTTCGAAGACTGACCACCATGCCTTCCTGTCTTGGAGCCATCTAACTGTGTACTAAAGATGTGAGCCAAAATAAATTTCTTTAAATTGTGGGTGTCAGCCGGGCATGGTGGCACACGCCTTTAATCCCAGCACTCGGGAGGTTGAGGTAGGCAGAGCATTGTGAGTTCGAGGCCGGCTTGGGCTACATAGTGCGACTCTGCCTCAAAAAACTAGGGCTGGGAGTTTGGCTCAGTGGCTTAAGCGCCACCTGTCTGGTAGGTGCAAGGTTGTGAGTTCAATCCCCGGTGCTGCAAAAAGAAAATAACAAATAAAAATGAATAAATAAATTGTGGGTGTCCAGTATCATGTCTCTGTGATGAGAAAGTGACTAAGATAATTTTGTTTGGGTATTTCTACAGGGCTATGTCAATAGTCTTTCTCTGTTTTAACAGATGAAAAGCAATTCTGTCATCTACAATATTGGATATAAAGGATTAATGGGGAGTCTAGTGTAGATAAGAGATCCCTTGCAGTAACCAAAACACCACCATCACCAAGGTAAAAGTCTCACATGTGTCTTTGAATGTTAGAGAAAATGTACACTAAATTTGGCGATGGTGGCTAACCTGTTTATCAGGTAATTTGTAAGGCTGCTAAGTTACAGTGAGCCTTGTAGCAAAAGACTCCTTTGCCTCAGGCTCAAAATGTAGCATGAGCTGTCTTGGTTTATGATCTGACTCATCAAATGGTATTAGAAGTGTCCATGGCACTGGTAAATTCTGAGTGGAGTCTCTAGTGAGCTCTATGAGGAGAAATACACTACAGATCAGTGTGTGTTTGATGGAATGTCACATTATACCTTGTTAGTCACCCTGGTAGAAGGTTAAACCCTGACCAGTAGATACTGACTATGAAATTCTAAGTATTCCTAATAAACATAGTATATGGTATGCATTATACTATAAAATTATAGTAGCGCTCAAATTTAAAATTGAATGAATGTAGTCTGTATTCTACCTTTGACATTACCAATGTAGATGCGGAAAGTGTAAGCGATGTGCTTAAGCAGGAAAGAGAGACCACTTTGACCCCTACTGTACAACTTTTGCCATGGTCCTCTCTTTTTCATTCCATACCTAGTGTTTCATGGGAAGATGTCTATCATATTTCCATGTTTGTAGATGAGTTTGCATTATATTCCAAGTTCAGTTGAATATGTATGAGTGGCTGATGTACTATCACACTACATAGGTTGACCTGAATGTTTGACTGATAGAAAATACTTTGAAAAATCAGACATTTGGGTAAAATATCTTGCTTATTTTGCAAAAACTTGCAACTTTATGTTGACTAGAAATACACCAAACACAATTGTCATACATATAAACAAGTATAGATCTTTGGCAAATAATATATATTGAATTGGTTCACCAAGAATCAGAATGAGAAAGAAAATTTAAAAATCAATGAAATAGAGACATAAATAGATAAATAGGTGATTTCTACATGGATGTATTATGTAGATCTCTTTATTACAGTGAATACACTTGTCAAGGAATAGATGAGAAAACTCATGATCTCAAACACATAGACATTTCTTTAAGCTTTATCTACATAATAATACTGCACTGTAGAGAGTGAAATCTGCTGACATTATGAGTCAATGCTTTAATATTTATATGGTATGTCATAGATATATATCTTGCTTTAGTTTTCAGCTTTTTAATAGATGGCAGCATTATGAACGTATGAAAAAATTAGCATTGCCTCAAGCCAGTTAAACAGCCATTTAAATGATGAGCGTGGGTCTCAATTTTCGATGACATACTTTGTTAATTACATAACATACCTGTTTGTGCAAATTTCTGACTAATATTTTTGTCCATTACCTAATTACATTATACTGTTGATTGAATCAGTAATAATAACAAAGTAATTCATTTTATGTGTGGATGTGGTGTTATTTTTTTTGCTCATTCTCTTAAGCAGCTATTTTGATATTGTGTTAAAATCACTTGTAAGTGAAATTTATACAAATATTTCCTTTATTTTTGGAAGAAATTAGCCATGTCAGTTTATTTGAAAAACATGGTTAGCACATATATAAACTGTCAAATTTTTTACAGAGGCATACAATTCAATAATTTCTATCAATGAATAATTTTATAACCACTTTTTCAGCTTTCAGATACTTGGAGAACAATTAAGTTTCTTTTGTTGAAAATTTTAACATACATTCATTCCCTGAAGACCTGGCAAGGTGACTAACAAAGGAAGCTTTGTGCTCTCAGTCCTTTGTCAGGGAGGAAGTGATCATGTCTATTTTTACATGCACACAGTAGGAAGAATAATTCTGCCTTGGTCTATCAAAGCAGTCCAATTCTGTTTGTAAGTGATAAGTGACCTTGAACAAAGAACAGTACCAAGCCCTTCACACACAATCTGCATGAATAAAAAATGACGTTTAATTGGAAGGAGCTGTGTGAAAATGGGGCTTCTGGTTGAGGAGATTAAGAGCTATTGATCACAATGATGAGTGATTCAGATCCTTACCAAATCTGATCTGTCATGTCAACTGCCTCTGGGACACAAAAAAATTTCTTTCTCCTCAAAATCACATGAGTTTGTGCTCACTGATACTATTGAAGAGCACCCCTAGAATGTTTTAATGATTTCAATAAAATTATAAACACGGTGAATGTTTTCCCATATTTTTATAATGCTAATTATTTTTTTCAGCATTCAGCATCTTATTTCCAAAAGTAATCCTCTTTAGAGAGTTTTTTTAAGTTATTTCTATAGAAGAAATTCCTTAACACTCAGTATTTTCTTGATTTGGAATGTGACCTGATTCCTCAGGGAAAATACAAATGAATAGCAAAACGATAGCCTTCTTGCATTTAGCATTTCAGCAAAGCTCCTCAAAAGCCCCAGCTGTCAAGAATTGTGATTTGGAAAAGCTTGAGTCACTAAGGTCAACAAATATACCTGAAAGGGATTATAAATGGTCACCCTTCTACTTGTTATCACTTTGTTTGATGAACGCTTTATTATCTTTCAAAACCATATACAACATAGCTTGGCAACTGTTGCCTTAAATTGGATTCAACATTTCAGTTTCTTAAAGAAAAATTCAGAGCAGCATAAGGCACACTGGCAAGAAACATGGAAAAGGCTTTGGAAATAAGGTAAATGGGAAAATACGTTTTAAATATCCTTACTTATCATTCTCCACTTGAAATAAGTAAATGTGCAAAGAGAATTAGTGGTGAAAGAGAACTGTCTATAACTCTAAAGTCTTTTGTAAAATATGTATCTGTAAGAGATGGTTTAATGTAAAACATGATACAAAATGAACATTTGTTTTCCAACAAGTGTTGGTAACACCATCTTATGGAATATTCACATTCCTACTAATCTTAATCTCACATATAGAAGCCACATATACATATTTATTCAGACATATAATTCTTTTTTAGTAAGTTTTCAAAACTATAATAGAATTTCTTGTCATATTTCCTACAAACCATAGGAAAATAAAATTCATTCATACTGTTTTAATGAAAAATTCATGCTTTCACTTGTGTCAGCTTAATTGAAAAGATTTAGAATTTTTAGAAAAGTCATAAAACCAATGTAGTATGAAAGTTTTTAGCTGCCGGAGCTAATGAGGAAGGTCAATTTCAGTGTATTGTTCACTGAAGACACAGTAATTTTATTACAGTCATTTATATGACTATATCCATTACTTGCTGTCTCAATATTAGAAAATGAAAAACATAATCAGTCTCTCATGATGCTCTTAAAGTTTCAGGGGAAAATAAATAAAAGATGAAAAGCTTCTAGTACTGGGGTGAAAAGATTAACATGGTATTTATCACAATTTAGATATCATCTACTAGAGAGGATTTGAACACATGTATACTTTGCCCTTTGAATTTCATCCTGTTTATAAAGATTGTTCTGAAAATGTTTCTAAACTATAGCTTCACTGTAAAGTTTATTCTTAAATGAGTCCTCAAGTCTGCAAGACCAGGTAAAGTAGAACAGAAGCTCACAGGAACAATTATATTCCCTCTGTACTAACAAAAGCCACTAACAAATATTATTTATAATGATGGTTCTTCCAATCTGCTCATTAACAATTGCTTTATTCCTCATGGTGACTGCACACTGGAAAGTCAAGTGCTACAGGGTATGGGAAAAGGGTTGTCATTTGTGTGTTTAATATCAGCGGGAGATTTATTTAATTCTATCCTGATTTAAACCATGTGAAAATCAGCACATGCTCTGCATTAATGTTATTAATGTATTGTAATTCATTCTATGCTAATAAGTTACACATTTCCAGCACAACTCAGAGAGTTTATTTTCCCTAACTAGTATATGAGAATAATGAGTTGTAATATATATGAAAACAAAACAAACAAATGGACATCTGAGATGAATACACATTTCTCAGATGAAGAAGTAGAAATGGCAAATAAATACATGAAAGCATGTTCAACATCCCTGATTATTCTAGAGATACAAATTAAAACAATGCTTGAATTTCATTTCACTCTGAAAAGCATGGCTATTATCAAGAAATCAACCAATAATAAAAATGGCAGCGGGGATGTGGAGAGAAAGAATCGTTCTCTCCTGTATGAGGCAGTACAGACTGGTGCAACCACTGTAGAAATCAGTGTGGAGATTCCTAACAAAGCTGGGACTGTGGCTCCCATTTGGCCTAGCTATTCCCCTCAGGGTATCTTCCCAGAAAAATTAAAAACATCATACTACAGTGAAATATATGCACCCATGTTTATACCATCGTAGTTTGTCATAGCTAAATCTTGGAAAAAACCCAAATGCCCATCAACTGGTAGATGGATAAAAATAATTTTTTATACAATGGAGTACTACTCAGCTATAAAGAAGGACAAACTTGAGACATTTATAGCTAAATGGATGCACTTTGAGATTATGCTATTAAGTGAAATAAATCAGACAAACATAAATATCATATTGGCTCTCTGAAGTGAGAAACCAAAAGTGTAAATAAGAACCAAAATATGTAATACTTATTGTGAAATAGGAAAAATTGTTCAAAAGGAAAGGGGAACTAGGGAGGGAGGAAGAGGAAAGGAAGGAAGAAAAAGAAAAAAATGACAAAAGAAGGATAAATTGGAGACAAAATGTTGTAATTAAGGAAGAGAAGAGGAGTTGAAAGAAAGGTAGTTGGAATGGGATAAAAGAGAAATCAAGATATATCATGTACAGGTACAAAATCCCTATAATAAATGTGATCATTATGTACATCTAAATGGTACCAATAAACTTGAGAAACTTGTTACTTATATAATAAAATGATGACAGTGCTCCTTTACCCCATTTGAAAGTTTTTAAAAATTGGGAAGGAGGGGATTGGAAATGAAAAAATAACTAAGATGAGCTATTTTTATGTACTAACTCTCTATGTGTAATGTAATAATTATATAGTATAATCATGTACTAATTTTTACAAAATAAAAAAATTAAAAAGCGAAATTTCCTGCCTTGTAAACCATCACTTTCCACCACCACTATTTACTTTTTTGTTTGTCTGTTTATTTAAGACAGTATCTCATGTGCAGTTCAGGTTGGCCTTGAGTTGGCTATGTAGCCCTGGTTGCCCTTGAACTCATAGTGATCCTTCTGCCTCTGCTTCCCAAGTGCCAGGATTACACCATAACCAGTGTGCTTTCATTATTAAATTATAGCCTGATTTTTTCTTCTTAAACAAACAAACAAACAAACAAAAACTCATTTTTTAATAAAATAATATGCATTAAAGATAGTTTGAAATAATTATATTGTGAATGAACATAAATCATGCATATATAATTGTGTTCATCCAGCATCTTTTTAAATAGATGAATGTCCTGTTTAGTGAAACTAATCAACTTTTTATAGAAAGGGTTTATTCAAAATTGCTTTTCAAATGTATAACAAAATATCAGTATATTTTAATGTCAAACTTTTCTACCAATGAGCTAACTATATTTTGACATGACAACCAAATAAGACTCAACAAGCTTGAAAATTAAAACAGCATTCAAAATAAATGTGTTTTCAAACTGCATGGTAATTATTAAATGCTATGTCTCAAAATTACATGCAATAAAATATAAAATACTTACTCTATTTACATATTTTTCCAATTAATGAAATTTCAAATCACTAATATCATACTGTGTTTGTATGTTACGTATCTTAAGCAGACAAATTCATGTGTTAAATCAAGTCATTGTTAGTTTTTGGAAGTATACTTAAGATGTAGCATATAAAAATAAAAATATTTAACACATAAATTAAAAACCTAGGTTAGGTTTAGTTGGATCCCAGTATCCAGCTTTTACTATAGATTCTGAAATATCTTACAACACTATAAGCAAACTGTGGAATATCAACAATTTCAATTTAAGTATCTAGTCATTTAAATCCCATAGGGAAAAACATTACTTTTCAAAGTTGGAATGGATAACAAGCCATAATAATAAAATTATCAATTGGAAATAAGTGTGTAATAAAATATTCTATTGACTGGGAATTATGTTACCACCTATTTTCAGAGATCATCATACTTTAGAGGTAAGAAGCTAAATCTTAGAGAACTTAATCACTTAATCAGGGCAAAATAAACTTCAAGTGTCAGACACTAAGAAGAAACTCACAAATTACCCATTATTTCAAACTCACCAATTCCCCATTATTTCTTCCTACCTCCCTGAAATCCTACTTAATTGTATAACATTAATATAGGTTCATGCATATTCTCTTTCTTTCATAGAATTTTATCATAAGCCTAAAATTTATTTCACTGATATTTGATTTAATAATTTAGGAATTTTTAAATTGATCTAATAGTCTAGTGTACATATGTAAACATATAAACATTGGCAACTCTCAAGATTGTTTTGGTCATGATAATCTTAAATTTGCAGTCTATAAATAAATTAAAATGACTTTCAGGATTATTTTTATTGATTAAATCACAGTGCTAGGACTCCTAAAAGTATCTCTATATTTTCTATATAACTTGTTCATATCCTATGAATTGATACTGTAGCATAAAGCATGAACTGTTTATAATCAGCACATTCCAAGTAATATTTTATTCATATGTTATAAATCGTATACCATTACCATATAAAACTTTATTAAGATTTTTTAGGGCTGAGGTTTAGCTCAGCAGCACAAGCACCTGCTTGGCAAATGCAAGGTCGTGAGTTTGATCCTTGGTACCACAAAAAAAAAAAAACAAAAAAAAAAACATTGCAACTAAAATTCCATGGAGAGTACTATTTAATTTGAGATGCACTGTGTTAAGAATGGTTTAATTAACCCCCGAAAGTTTTGATAAATCAACTAGCACAGATATTATTTTGGCTTGTACACCTTTACTTTCCATTTTGCAAATAATTCCCCTATTAGGTTTATAAAAGTGCTGCTATGTCCCTCCTTTAATTACAGTCCTCCTCACCAAACAGAACATCTTACCACTGCTTAGCTTTTGTTCTCATCTACAGCACCAGGCTCCATGACTGTTAAGAGCTCCATAAGTTACTCTCCAGTTTTCTTAACAACAAAGCAAAGTTCAACACCTACCATTCCCTGGGCATCCTGTGGTAATGCAGTAAGCAAAGGGCGGATGCTGCCACTCAGCTACTCCATCCAGAATTATGTTTATTCTATCTCATGACTAAAAGACTTTTCATACCTGACAACAGTTTTACCTAGTTCATTTGAATCACTAAGAACACTGCTTCATTTCAAAAAGGAAACATTAGAGTTTGAGAAATTTCATATGTTATTCTGTGACACAAGCCAAAGTGCTATGTTATTTATGTTATTGTCTCAAAATGCTCTTTATATTTAATTTTTATTTTCTGTTTTCTGTGCATGAAGTTTACATTCATCTTGGTTACTTTTTTCCCATTGCTGAGACAAAACACCTGACGCCCGAAATTAGGGAAGTAAAGGTGCATTTCTTACAGTTCTTGGAGGTTTTAGTCCATACTCAGCTGGCTCCAAGGCAGCATGCTGTGGCAAGAGGAGGGGTGAGGCAGAGCCATTCGTAGCAACTGCAAAATACCAAGGTACAAACCAGCAAGAGAGCAAAGACACGCCTTCTTCCCGCCCTTACACTGTGTGCTGGCTCCACCCCTGGGCAGGTGTCCCACTCACACCATCAATCCCAGCACCAGACAACAAACCAGTCAGAAACGCTAGACTCAGCCCTGTCCATGATTATATGAGGTTTAAGTGAGGACCATCCAACCACACTATAACAACATTCATCTTGGGAAGGTGATATCTGCACATGACACAGCTTGATGTCTTTAACAGTTTGGGAAAGATACCTGGAAGGAGAATAGCTAGGTCATACAGAATTTCTCACGTTAGTACTGTCAGATTCCAATGCTGACCAGGCATGGTGGTGCACAGCTGTAATCCTAACATATGGAAGGCTGAGGTAGGAGGATCATTACAAGTTGGAGACCAGCCTGGGTTACAAAGTGAACTCATTGCCAGTCTGAACTGCATAGCAACCCTGTCTAAAATAATAATAATAATAATAATAATAATAATAATAATCCACATCCATAATGGTCATATCAGTTTACATTTTTATCAACAAAATTGGAGGGTTCCTTTTTTTTGCTTTTGCTGCAACCACATCACCATAATGGAAATATATCCTCTGATCCTAGATAGACAGGACCAATATTATCAAAATGTTCATACTCCTAAAGATGTTACACAGATTCAGTATAGTCCCAATCAAAATACCAAAATCATTCTTCACGGAACTAGAGAAAAGAATCCTAAAATTCATTCAGAAGCAGAAGAGACCCAGAACATCAAAAGCAAACTGGGGCAACAAGAACAAGAGAGGAAGCATACCAAGCCCCTAACTGATACAAACAGCACCTGCACTGACACAATTACATTCCTAGGCACATTCAGCTGTTTCATTTTTGGTAAACAGGCCAAAAACATATGTTAGAGGAGATATTGCCTATTCAAAATATAGTGTTGGAAAAATTGGATATCTGTTATCAGAAGACTGAAGCTGGACTGTATCTCTCACCATGCAGTAAATAAAAGAAAAATAGATCAAAGATCTTAACATTAGGATGGAAACATTGAAACTACTGTAAGATAAAGTAAGTGAAACACTTCAAATCATAGGGATAGGCATAGACTTTTTAAACAGAACTCCTTTTGCACAAGAAATACAGCAAGAATCAAAAAATGGGATTACATTAAGTTTAAAAGCTGCTGCTCAAAAAAGGAATTAATTACTATAGTGAAGAGACAACCTACAGAATGGGGAAAAAATTTTTGCCAGCTATTCCTTAGACAGGGAACTATTATCTAGACTATACAAAGAACTCAAGAATAATAATAAAAGACTCAATCAAGACATTGGCAAGTGAAATGAACAAGCATTTCTCAGAAGTACAAATGTACAAAAAACATGAAAAAGTGTTCAACATACCTGGTCATTAGAGAAACGGGAATTAAATCAAGGCTAAGATTTCATGTCACTTCAAAAAGTACATCAAATAAAATGACATTTCCACACTGCCTAAACATTTGTATTCCTAAAAAGAATACAATATATAACCTTATCATACACTGTTAGCTACACAGCTTCTGTAGTATCTTGTTACAGAGTTTGCTCTGTTAAAGTTAACAATCTTTCAGCTGACATAATTTTATTTACGCTATCTTGTTTAAATTTCGAATTTTATTTCATTATTAAATTATAGTGGCTTCTATAGACTACTTTAGAAACAAGATCCAGAAAATTGTTACCTATAAAACTGTATTATTTAGCTTTCACTTCCTCCTACACAGAGTCCTACACACATCTCAACTACAAAAATCCTCAAAAAACTATTTATTTTTAAAGATACCAGATAAGTGTTGTACAGAAACTGATTTGGCAAATATTGGTATGAAACATGAGAAAATGTTTGAGGCAAACTTCTAAAACAGTGAAAGTATACCTCAATATCATGATTACTAGGCAAAAAATAAATTAGACTGTTGATATTTAAAAGAATGAAGAGAAAGCACATGCAATAGATTCAAGACAAAAAAATGCAAACATTATTTGTTGGATCATTTATGCTTACTCTTTGTATTGTTCATTGAGCCTTTTATTATTTTCATGTTTAAAATATACATTTTAGGTAATATATTTTGGACAATTTTCTCCTCTGGTTTGACAATTTCTGTTGATTATTCATATTTATAGCTATTACTAATATCATTAGTGATATCTACCTTTTTATATTTGTCCTTTTTACTGTTTATACCTTTGTTACTTCTTTCTGGAATTTCTTTAAAACAATTAAATGTATAATAATCTATTTTATTACTTCTATTAGCACCTTAGGTCATGTTACTTTTTTTATTGCTTGTTTTTTCCACAGGTTTATCAGCATGCATTCACAATTTACTAAAAATTAAAGTTACCTTTGTTATCAATGTATATTTTATAATTCACACCTCACTTAACATTGTCTGTTTTCTACTTCACACTGGACAAATTTGCTTCATATTTCCCAATTACCATGTATATGGTTTTTAATCCGATGTCCCCCAAAGCCTCATGCACTCATAGGGGGAGTTTTGCGGAGTGAAGAAATCATAGGTGTGTGATACAGAATTAGAATACTCATTGGTTTAGCTTAGTTCTGGATGTGGCTGATAGGGTTACTGAAGTGGTTCTCCCAATATGCTTGCTGTTTGGATGGAATTAAAAGAAAGACTCACTGCTTCTTGCCTGCCAACCCATGAACTGTTTCTCTTCTACATTGTTCTGGGTTGGAACCAGCCCACTGTGAAATGAAAACACTACAAACTGTGAGATAAAATAAACCTTTTCTCCTTTAGCTTGTAAGTATAGGGTATCTTGTCCCAGCAGTGAGAAAGTAACTAGGACAGTATTCTATATTAGCTATGTTCCACCTTGAAAAATTAAAACTGAAAAACAATTTAATCTATTATTTTTATTCATTTTTTTACTTTTATGAATTATCTTTTATTTCTACAAATAACATGCATTCTAATGCAATTTTTTATTTTGCACAGGAAGTTGTCTATTCGTGAAAAAAAAAAGTTAAGAAAACATCTCTTTGCATCTTCATTTATATCAGTTCATTGTTACAAGTGTCACTAAACATTGCCTGGAGTATTTATATAGTGATTATAAATTCTCCTTGTATTTGTTTATCTAAAACTATTTCCTTAATTTTGAAAAAGCATGTTTACAGTTAAAATATTTCTAGCTACTTGCTTATATAGTATGAACTTTTATTATTTTCATTGTTTTCTTCTGACCTACATGGTTTTTCATTAAAATTACATTTTCAATTACATTTCTTCTGTGTTTTCCTCAAGTTATTTTGAATATTTTCTTCTCTTTTTCATTTTCAGCTGGTTAATATGAAGTGATTTCATGTGTTTTGAATTCGAGTCACTGTCTTTCTAATAATTAATTAATCATTTTATTGTATGGAAAAAAGACAAAACAAAATTTCCTAACAAGATGATGACAGAATAGTAATAATAGTTAATCCATTGCGTATTATTATCTTTAAAGTAATTACTCAGTGTACAAGATATGGGCAAAAAAAAAAAAGATCTCTAATCGATATGAGCATAAACCATCCTTTACTAAGAATTAAGAGGCACTAATAGTATAACTGACTTGCAGTTTCTTTCTCTTTTCGCCTTCTTCTTTTCCCCTTTCCACCACTCTATTTGCTTTACCCTTAGTAAATAATTATTTTTAAATGAAATTTTATTTTGGAATAGTTTCCTATCTCCCCAAAATTTTAGATGGTAGTAGACGTGATTGCTCATATCTTTATTCATTGTCCTCAAATATTATTTATATTAGTTTGGTAAATCTGTCATAATTGTTGAGGTAATATATGTCATTACTATTTATAACAAAAAGGCTATTCAGATTGCCTTAATATTTTTGCCGAGTGATCACTCTGTTTTAGGATTCCATTTATAATGCCACTTTTCAGTTAGAAGTAATTTCTTCCTAGGATTTTTTTACTGTAATGGTGTGATTTCTTTATTGTATACTGAATGTCACTCTTGAACTGGGTTCAGGCCAGCAAACTCTGAGAGAGATGAATGAAGAATGAGAGACAGAGAGTATCTTTGTCCAGGGCCACAGGAATTCATGGGGTAGGTGGACGATTAAACTGACTCAAATCCCCAGATTTATTGAGGAACAACAAAGCTAAAGGAGTTTTTCTGAGCACAACTGTTTCTTTAGGTAACAAGGCAGGTAAGCAAGGCAAGGCGAAAGTTTGACTGAATGATTAACTTTTATCTAATTATCCCCTTGGGAGCATCCTTGTTCTCCCTGTGGGACCCATCTCTGCCCAACCTGGCACAACATCCTGTTCTCAAAACATTCTGGCTCCCTGGAATTAGCAGTCTTCTGTTTCCTGAGTCAACCTGAACAGACACTAACCTCTTGAATGTTGCAAGAAACTCCACACCCTTAATATTTTGTATATAACTTAATGTTATGATGTATTTCTGAGCAATGTGGGTTCTTGTTCTCACAGGTAGTTCAATTACTTGCTGTTACCTTTGACATTCTTTGGAATATGTTTAAAATGAGTCTGTGGAAAGCTGAAGTATCCCAGGCCTCCCTAGCTTAGTCATACATCTCCAAACTCTGGCAACTTGTGTTTGTTGTGGGTAGGTCTTACCAGAACTTTATTCCTTCACTTTTGGAGCTTTGCAGGTATCCAAATTCTACAGGTGGTATGCTCATTCAATTGTTGGTAGCGGCTAAATTTTAGAAATGATTTTTATTTCATGAAGCATTTGCTGATAATACTAAAATTGATATATTGGTACAGTTTGGGAAGGTTGGATATCTAAGTTCAGCGGCAGTATAGAGCCAGCCTGCAGATGTATGCCAGGTGGGGGTACTAGAATGTGTGCATCCATAGATTCGCAGAATGTCTAAATTTTAGTGTTTTTTCTTAAATTCTTTCAGCTTTTTTGAGGTATGATCAAAACAATAATCCATGCTTACATTTTTCTCTTCTGACTGATAATTTTTAGATATCAAGAGTTGTACTAGTTTTTATTGCTGGGAACAAATATCTGACACATATTACTTAAAAGAGAAAAAATTATCTTGGCTCATGGTTTCAGGGGGTTTAGTCTATTTACCGACTCCATGGTAGATCCATCATGGTGGAGAGGCATGGTGGAGGAATGCTACTCACATTGTGAATAGAGTGAAACAGATAACATGAGCAGAGACCAAGGAGAGATACACTTTTTCAAGGCATGCCCCACTTGCTCATCTGTTATTGTGTTATGTAGCTGTAAACTAACATATGTGAAAACACACAAAAAAGCTGTAATAGTTTCTATTTAAATTTAGAAATATAAAATATTTTTTGTAATGTTTTTCCAAAGGTAAATCCTTATTCTCATGATGACCTTATTGTTAAGATTTCTGCTAGTGAGCCAGGGTATCATTAACTCCAAAATTTTCCAGTAACTTGCACTACAGCCTTATGGTGGGATCATCTCCAGAAGAAGCCCACTCATATGCCTGGGTCAGTGTGCTCTTTCCAGTGTGTATGCGTGTGAAAAATTATAATACAATGTACAATCAAAATGGCATTTTATATATGTATACACACGATCTAGAAGACACATTTTTCTAAGCTACTTTGTTCTTGGCTTTTTCTTCTGTTTCCTGTAATGCATATATTAACATTTAAATAATCAATATTATTTTTAAAACTCAAAAGAAAGAAAATTAAATTTGCACATTCTATCTTAAATTCCAGCTACAATACTGAGTCATAGATGGTCCCGGTATGCATTTTAGGAAAACACTCTAAATCTTTCTTAGCTCTGCTGATTCATCTGAATGAGTAAATGATGCTGGCCAAGCTTATCCCATGTTCTGCCCCATTCCCTGCATTTTTTGAATATTAAGGTCTGAATTTTGTTTCTTAAAATTCATATGTTATTGTCTAGTTTCCCAATACCTGAGAATATTACATTATTTAGAGGTATACAAAGAGTATCGAAGAGTATGAAGTTAACATCTAGAGATAAGCTTGGATCTGAATAAGATGAAAGTTGTTTTGTTTAAAAAAAAGTTAAATTTGGAGACATACACCACAGGGGAAAAAATATTTGTGAAAATCAAGACAGAGATTATGGCTATGATTCTATATGTCATGGAATGTCAAGGATTTCCAGCCAAATAGCAGAAGGTAGAAAGAGAACTGGAATGAATTCTTCCTCGCAGCACTCAGGAGGAACTAAAGCTAGTGTCACCTCAATCTCATACTCATAACCTCCAGAACAGTGAGACAGATGTTCCTTGGTCCTAGCTACCTAAATGTAGCACATTTTTTGTCAGCCTGAGCAAACTAGTAGAGCAGATACTTTAGCTCTCTTTTAAGAACCTTGATTCTAAGAATTCTGTCTCAAGGGTAGTGGACTAGCTGCTTGCTCTGTGCACACAGCTTTGAACAATGTGCACATAGTGACTTTGTCAGGGACAAGGTTTGCTATGAATGGAGTGTTTATATAAAAATCAAATTCCTGCAAACTTGTACTAGGGACCCTCATAGGGGCTGCTATATCCAGAGTTGTGGAGAATATGGTGGACAGGACAAGAGAGATGAGCCCACTCTCCTGAAGCAAAGAACTATTTTGAACAACTCCAAGGAGTCTGTGAATTCTAATATCAAATCTATGTGTACGTCACTTCAAAGTATGTTTGTTGATAGTGCAGACAGGCTGTATTTCAGTATCACATTATTATCTTGACTCATGATTGAGAAAGTGTATACATGGTATTAGAAAGTCTTCTTCAATTTGGCTTAAACTGTGTACCTGCCTAATGCAATTTCACATATGATTTCTTTTGGTTTCAGGAATCACCTGAATTATGAGGTACTAATTCTATCTTAATAAACTTAAAATTTCAATGATCTTTAACAAAGATCATACTTCTTTCAACATTTAGTGAAATATAAAAATTCTACCTCTTGAAATGCTTTGTTATCTAAGAAAATAAAATCTGTTGATTATTTTAATATGTAATCATACATTTACAATCAGAAATTTTAACTCTCTTTGCCTCTGAAACATGTCTTAAAATAATATCCAGATTTAATATTAGTCATCCTGCTAATATTCCCTTTTTACTTTTCTCTTCTTCATATTATTACTTTTAGGATTCTAATAACATTTTATATCTCATCATTTATTAGATGTAAACAAATAAGGTCATATTTTAGCATCAATAGGTCCTAATTTATTGTTTAATCAAAGTACTATTTTTGGTCTTTTTGAGACAGGATTTTGCAGTGCAGTTTAGCCTGAACTTGAACTTACTTTGTAGCCCAAGCTGAACTTGAAGTTGCTACAATCCTCCTGCCTCAACCTCCCCAGTGTTGAGATTATAGGCACTCACTATCACGCCTGGCTAAAGTACTTTTTTGAAATGAAATCCGCACATAGAAATAAATGAAGTGCATTCTCCGCATATATGTAGATATATACACATTGATTATATATTTTAGTACACATACTATGTATTATAAAATTATACACATATTCATCTAATAAATTGTTGTTTTATGTTATGAAAATAAGAATCCATGAAGAAGTGAAACTATATTTTACATCCTCAGAACCCTTAATGGAATAAGTGTTTTCAATATTTATATTAAATGTTTAAAGTAACTGAAAGTACGTGTTAGCACACACATATTCGAGATGAAGTATTTTGCTTAAAATCCTCTGCTGTATAGATAAATTAACTAAACTATTCTCTAAGCATTGAAAAACTGAGATTAATCTGTTCTTTCATGGTATCTACCCTTCCGTAAAGATGATCACAATTCCAATACTGAGTGTGTCACTTTTTGAGAGATGTGCTTGAACATTCACTCATGGAACCAAATTATGTTGAATCCAGTCAATGATCCACAAACTGAAGAAGGAAAAAAAATGATAAAGTGAGATTTTGTCAGGTAAGAGATAAAATTTCTGTAGTTTATTAATCATTATTAAGAAGTTACTTTTAAAGTTCTCAGTGATAGGATATCTACAAAAGTATACCATGTACAATTGATTCTTTTAAAATTATTTTGGATTTTTACATTTAATATGTAAATAATCTACACATCCTGATAGTATAAAAATAAGTGAATTTGTTTCATGTTTTTTATGTTAAGCAAATATTTTTCATGTATCACTCTGGTGTAAAATAAAATTTTATTTGTAATTGGTCATTATTTTCAAAATAAAAATGTTCTCCTCAGATAACTATTTACATTGAAAATTTTTACCTATTGCAAGAAAAGATTGTTACAGAAACTACAAAATTTAACTACCTCCTACACTTTGCTATGTATAGATATACTTGAAATATTCAAATAGTTCCTTGTTTTAAAATGGTTTTCCACTTTCTTGCAAGTTTTGTATGACTTCTAAGATTATTTATGGTTATTTACCCTTTCCTTTCACATCTATGTGATCTTTAAAATTAGTCATATAAAGCACATTTTAAAAATTTATTCCCAAATATTAACTGATTTTAGCTTTGTCTGTAAAAGACATTGTCTTATTCAATGAGTTTTACATCAGTAATTTACATTACTTCCAGCACATTACATGCTAACACCACCTGGGAAGTAAATTTTCTGGAGGATTGGCTTGTATTTTATTCTGGATGTCTGATTGATGAAATTAAGCATGTAAACATCTAAGAAACTGAATTAAGAGGTTCATGAATAGAATAAATATCCTTTGCCCCTTTGGATTTGTTGAAAGGTGAAGCATAAAATCTAAAAAAAAAAACAAAATAATTGCTGAATTTTGGCTTAAAATACAATCACATTGCGGTGATTGATATACATACTCATTCTCTATATTTAGAATTAGATGAAAATTCAGAGTTCATGTAGTTATGTCAATCAAGGTGTTTTATTTTACTTCCAAGGGAGTAGATTTATAGTGAGCAAAGTTTCTTCCCAAGTTAACAGAGATACATAATGACAAGTTTATTAGTATCAAGTGTTTTTGACTAACAACCGATGAAGTTTCTCATTAAATATATTCATTAAATTTCATACAAACACTCTTAATGTAGCACAAGCTGCATGCATTTATTTTGCTTAATAAAGGCTGAAAAATATGAAGAATCCTTGGTTTTGGAACTTGTGAGAGATGAATCAAATACCTAAGAAAGCAAAATAATTATTTATACTTCAATTGTATCTGAATAGAAAAACAGAACCAGAAATAATTCATTAAAGTATGAATAAAAAGTGAATATATATCTTTATGTCCAGTAAGCATGATAACTTTCATATTTTTTCAATGAAATTAGAGACTGATAACATAATATGTTGATCAATTATAATTTTAAAGATATGGAATGCTAGAATTAAAATCTCTGCCCAGAAATTTGCACTATGTAAATATAAAACTAGTATTTTAATGTACAGAAATTTATTAATGAAAGAAGAGGAGGATATGGAGGCGCAGAAGTGGCAAAAGGGAAGAAGTAGAACAAAATGATTAACTTTGCTCCACATTTTGAAGCATATTTGAAATGTATTAATGAATACAGTTGGTACTGAATATGTCTGAATATATTGTTCAAATGTCAATAATGGAGAGACAAATATTTTTAGAGGTTTTAGAGAACGATGACACCATGAAAAACTTGAAAGATACACACATGTCAATTAAAGAGGAATGAAAGAGAGAAAAATAAGTTAAAATACACCAAAGACATATCTGGGAGACCAATAAAAGTACCCTTGAGAGAATAATGCATGAAGTTTTGAGAATAAACTTCAAGGTACAGTTGAGAGTCCAAGAAATCTGAGATGCTAGGAACACAGATCCTCTGATAAGGAAGGCCAGGTGTGTTGAGTGGCACTAACTCATGAGAGGTCATAGAAACTTCAACCAGAGAAGTCAAAGAAGTGAGGCTTTCAAATCCTTTGTTTCTCAGATTTCGCCTTAAGTTCCCCTCCATGTGAGGAGCAGCTGAGCTGGAGATTGACCACACATTTGGGGCTAGCACAAGGTCAGCCTCTGAAACATAGAGTGCTGAGGGTGAGTCATGTAAACAAGTTGTTGGAACTGGAGCAAAGTCAGTCCTGGGGACACAGGCTACCCAAAGCAGACCCTATAAACAAGGTGACCTCTAGCTCAGTTGCATATCAACAGGTGTCCAGCCTTGCTGTTCCTCCCTGTTAACTACAGCACGGATAACTCTGAAAATCTTGTTTTCTGTGTTCTCCTCAAACCACTGAGACCATTGAATTTTGACTACATCATGCACTTTCCTATTTTTACTGGGCATAAAGATACAAACTGCATTGGGTCGTTGCTGTTTCTCCATCAGACAGATTGTGTCTCACCCGGTATCAGCTTTCCTTTTATTACGTGATTTAGTTTTTCTTAATTTCCTGTCACCCCTCTCAGGACCCTGCTGGCTGAATGGGTCGTGGCACCTACATCCTGAATACACCTTTATGGATTAAATGCTTGCCATGCTACGTTCAGGTCTTGTTGTGATCTAACTTCTTCCTCTCTCTCTGTTCTTTCCTTTGGGAACTGGGAAATTTAGCTTATACTGTTGTAAGTTGGTTGTATTTAACTTTCTTTTTAAATTTTATAGAAGAAATTTTGGAATTGGACATTGCAGCAATGATGAACTAACTGTTAAGAATCTGACAACTTTTAGAGATGGACTAAGGGTACTTCATACAAAGAGGTGGGCATGCGTCTTTTGGGGGCCAGGGGCAGAATGCTATTGTTTAGGTACAAATGTTCCCTAAAGTCTCATGTATTCAGAGATGACACTTTTGGTAGGTGATTACCCCATAGGTGCACTTGCTTATCAGTGAGTCATTCCACTGAAGAATTTATCACAAAATGTGCAGTTAGGAGTAGGTGTCTAGATTGAGATGAGTTTCTGGGAGCAAATGTGGACTCTTGTGTTTCCTCTGCTTTCTCTGTTTTTTCTGCTTCCTATGCTTTCTCCGCTTGCTCTGCTTTGAGATCACCTTATTTTGATCAGCCTTCCTCCATGATTTCCTTCCATGATATTTCTTCCCTGCAGTCCCCCAAACATGAACTGGATCCTCTGAGAAATATAAACAAAAATAATTGTTTTCATTTAAATTGTGGCTGTTGTATACTTTTTACCAGCAATGCAAAAGCTACTAATAGAGGATCTCTCTGTTCTTGTCTGTCAAGTACTATTATTTCTGAAACTGAAGACACTGACATTTGCTATGCATGTGTTTACAGTTGTTACTTTTTCATTTTACCACTGTTTAATGACCTTCTTTTTTGCTTCTGACAAATTTGGTTTCGAACTCCGCTTTCATCACACATGAGCATAGTTTTTCTGCTTGCTTTGGGGCTCCTGCATGTTGGAATATAATTGTAACATCTTTCTCCTTTCAGCTGTGTATGTCTTCGCAGATGAACTGTAAGTGTCATAGGCAACACGAGGCTGGATCTTTTTTTTTAGTCCAATGTTCTTGTCTGTATTTTTAATTGGAGAGTTAAAAGTATTTTTAATTCAGTGTTATTATTGAGGTTTCTGTACTAATTCTTATCACTCTATTGCTACATTAGTGTTTGATTTATTTTTTATTTTTCATTCATTTATCCACTCTACCAAAGTGATTTATTCTTTTGCTTAGTTTCATAGTGTTGTCTTGATCTGTATGTAGCATTTATTGAAGCATTTGCTGTATGTTTACCAGTTTTTTGTTTTCTTTTTTCCAGTACTGGGCCTTGAACTTACAACCTCATGCCTGCCCAGCAGGTGCTTAAACTACTGCACCAAACTGCCAGTCCTATTTTTTTCAAAACAGGGTCGCACTATGTAGCTCAGGCCAGTCTTGTGTTCACATTATATCCCAAGCCGGTCTCAAACTCACAACATTCCTCCAACCTCAGCCTCCTGAGTGCTGGGATTAAAGGCATGCACTACACGTTTACCTTTTAATCATGAAGTAGCTGAGGTTAAATTTGTTGTAGAGTTTATTTCTCCTTCATTATGAAATAGCCTTATAATATCTAGTAATCTGGGTTGGCAACTGTTTTCTTCCAAGACTTAAAATAGTTTATTTTAAATCCTCTTTATGATTTCTTTTGAGAAATCTGTTATTTGTCCTTACAAATATTTTGTGATTGTTTCTAGTAAATTTCAAAATTCTTCTTACTTCTTGTGATGTTCTCTGGTTTTTGGATGTTTCTAAATGAGGCAGTTTCAACTAAGTCTGTCTGAATACTAGATTCAGGCCTAAGCACTTTTTTGAAAGGAGAAAGTAGCTATCAACAGCATCAACAACTGAGATCCAAAATACATATTATCAGGAAATTAATTGTTTAAACACCTCCATTGCTAATTCAGAAAAAGATAGGGAAAGTAATAAAGTATGGTAGGCTGCAAATAATTTAAAAATTAATTAATTTGAGAATAATATCATATATATTAAAGAAAAGAAAAAGCAAAGGAGGGGAGGTCAGAGAGACAGGAAAAGGATAAGTCAAAGTAAAAGAAAAACTAAAATAGCAATAGGAGGTGAGAGAAGAGATAAGGAAATTATAACCAATTGTTGAACTAACAGTTAAAGTTTTATGCAACTAACTTGAGGGATTGTTACGGTTTACTATAATCCATTCCATACTTTTCTAACAAATTATGTACTGCAGCATAGCAGTAGTCAGCTGTGCATCTCAGTAGCTGCACCCGAGGGATACAGCTGTCTGAATTCCTCTCTGACTCACAATTCCTGTCTGCCCAGGATCAGAAATGCCTTACCTGGTGAGTAGCATAGAACCTGAGCTTCATGTCCTCCTGTGAGAAATGCTTTATCTTAATGATACTTAGGCTATATTGAGAGCTAGGACCTATTCCCCAAAGTTCTTTTTGCATATAACCTTTGTATCTCTAAAATATATTATCATGGTATATAAATGTTAATCAGATAAATTGTGATCATCAAGAAATATATTGTTATGATTACAAGCATATTATTAAAATCTAAGACACGTGAATAGTGAAAGAATTGTTAGATGCCTTTGGTGGGCAGATTGACCAGAAGCCCCCTAAACTCAGGACAGCTGAGGCATAGGCACATGGACACTCACATACCTTTGGAGGGTGGAGCAATCAATGAGACCATTAACATGAAAGTATTTGAAGCAAAAGTGAAGAACTAGTAGTTGAGCTCTGGAGAACTCCACCAACCAAATACCAGTCCCAGCCCCCAATCCAGAGGCTAAAATCAGCTTCATACCCAGCACATTTCTGGGGTCTAACATGGACACTATCACAGAACTGTAAATAGCAGAGGGATTTTGCTTCTTTTATTCTCCCTTATTTGTCTGATTGACTATCCCTTCTTCTCTGGTTAGATCTCATCTCCTTTTATTATGCATTTTATGGTTATTTTGGTTTGAGGGTTTTTTTTTTATTTTAAAGGGGAAGAAACAAAACAGAAAAAAATAAAAGAAAAACAAGAAACAAAAGAGGCAGATAAATAACAATAACAAAAAACCCAAAACAATAATAATATAGGCTTTCCAACAAGATGGCAGGAACTAAACAAAGGTTGTTATTTTGCATAGTTATCTTCAAAAGAGCTACTCAGATTACCAGATATAGACTTTCAAAATTGATCTAATCCTATAGGTGCTGTTTTGTTCCAAGAACTAATAGAATTAGTAGTACAATCATCTTAGCTATCTTAAGTGTATATAAGCAAATTTATATGTTTTTTCTTTTCCCTTCTTTCTTTTCTCCTTTTCTCTGAGTTATTTTTCCCCTTTATGCAGTTTCTTACCCTTTCACAATGTTTATTGAAGATTTTGGACCTTATTTACTCTTTCAGTTCCTTACACTATGGAGACAATACAATATTTACACATGTGAGTTTATTTCACTTACGAGTATGGTCTCAAGTCACATCCATTTACCTATAAAAGTCTCAATTTTATCCTTCTTTATAGCTGAGTAGTACTCCATTGTACAAAAATATTACATCTTTTTTATTCATTGCTCAGTTGATGGGCATTTGGGTTCTTTCCTAGATTTGGCTATTGCAAATTATGTTACTATAAATATGGGTGCACATATATCACTGTGATATGATATTTCCAATTCTGGGAGTATGCCCAGAAGTGGGAGGACTGGGTCAAATGGGTCCACCAATCCCAGCTTTTTGAGGAACCTCCACACTGATTTCCACAATGGTTCCACCAGTCTACACTCCCACCAAAAGTGCAGGAGTTTTACTCTGCAGTCTCTCCAGTGTTTGTTGGCACTATGAAGGAATAAATAAAATTAATAAACCCTTAGCCAATCTTATCAAAAAGAGGAAAGAATAGACTCAAATTCTTTCACTGAGAAATGAAAAGGGTGAAATCACTAACAGATCCTATGGAAATTATTAAGAAAATTAATACCTACTTCAAAAATCTTTATTTTTGTAAGATAGAAAATGAAGAAATTGAAAGATTTCTAGATATGTATGAACTATCAAAGTTGAATCAAAAAAAAAAGTTGAATCAAAAAGATATAAAAATTATGAATAACCCAAAATCAGTTAATGAGGTTGAAAATGTAGTTAAAAGTTACCAACAAAGAAAACCCCAGGTCCTGACGGATTCACTGCTGAAATCTACAAGAAATTTCAAGATGATTTAATGCTAATACTTCTCAAACTATTATAGTAAATATTGTTGATTTTCCATTATCTTGTTTTGAAATGCTGTATCACTTTCATTGTTTTGCTTTGATTGGTTATATTTTGTTCTATTTTGTTTGATTTTAGTCTCTTTAAAATAAAAATCCATCTATCAATCAATCAATAAAATTCCTCTTGTAGTGGAAAAAAAAATGGAAAGTGAAGCAATACTTCCTAATTCATTTCTGGAGGCAAGTATAAGCCTGATACCAAAGTCAGAGAAAGGCCCAATCAAAAAAGATAAAAGATAATTGTAGGCCAATCTCCCTAACGAACATAGATGCAGACATCCTCAAAATATATGAGCAAACAAAACGCAGAAAATCATAAAGAAGAATCTACTCCTTGACGAAGTGGGATTCATCCCAGGAATGCAAAGATGGCTCAACATATGAAAATCAATAAGTGTATTACTCTGTATTAACAGAGCCAAAGACAAAAATCACATGATCATCTCAATAGATGTGGAAAAAGGATTTTACAAAGTTTAACACTCATTCATGATAAAAACCCTACAGAAAATTGGAATAAATGGCCTTTATCTCAATCTGATAAAAGCCATCTATGACAGACTGACAGCCAACATCATACTAAATAGACAAACACTGAAAGCTTTCACTCTAAAATAAGGAACAAGGAAAGTTTGTGCACTATCACCACTCCTTTACAACACAGATCTGGAAACAGAACAAGAGAGACAAATAAATGGAATAAGAATAGGAAAGGCAGAAGTTTAATCATCATTTTTCACAGAAGACATGATAGTGTATATAGAAGACCCCAAAAACTCCACAAAAATTTCTGTATTTAATAAGTAAATTAGTCATGTATCTGGATACAAAGTTGGCACTTAAAAATCAACAGCATTTCTGCACACAAAAAACAAACTCATTGAGAGAGAAATAAGAGAAACCACACCCTTCACAATATCATCTAAATAAATGAAATGCTTAGGAATCAACCTAACATAGGAGGTTGAAGATCTATGGAGTGAAAAATTCCTGTACTCTGAAAAGGGAAATAAAGGGGATATAGTAAATGAAAAGATTTTCCTTGTTTATGGATAGGAAAAAAACAATATATTGAAAATGGACATATTCCAAAAATTATTATACATATTTGATGCAATCTCAATCATAATACTATAATACCTTAGAGGACTAGAGAAAACATTACTAAAATTCGTTTTGAACCAGAATAGACCTAGAATAGTAAAGCAGTTCTGGGTAACAAAGGTAAGGCATAACCATATCTGACTTGAAATTATACTGTAAAGCTACTGTGATAAAATTAGCATGGCACTAGCAAAAAACAAAACAAGACAAAACAAAACATTTGAGGTTCAGTGGAACAGATTAGAACATGTAGACACAACTACAAGCTCATTCATCCACCTTATCTTTGACAAAGAGGCCAAATATATTCACTGGAAGAAAGTCTCTTTCATAAGTGGTGCTAGATGAACTTCCTTTCTGCATGCGAAGTCTAAAACTATACTCATGCACTAAACTAAAGACAAAATGGAACAAATATCTAAATATTAAAACAAAAAAATTGTATCTAAAACATGAGAAAGTAGGTAGAAATCTTGATGGTGTAATTATATCCAGAGACTTTATTAATAAAACACAAATAGGACTTTCAGGAAGATGGTGGGACAGCAAGTACCAGAGTAAACGGCCTCTTTGAGAGATGCAGTCCAGAGGCTGGAATACAGCATCAAAGGGAAGACAAGAAGGAAGGAAGTGGGTCCCCTGGACCCAAGAAAAATCTAAAGTGAAAATTAAAGCCCACAGAAAGAGTAAAAAGAAAAACTTAAATGAAGAAGAAGGCATAAACCTATGGCACCTTTGCCCGAAGCCAGATCCATTGTGTGAGAGGAGCTGCAGGAACCTGGGGACACATGATCAAAGTGACATAGCAGCGGTGACCCTGGAGGCCTCTGCAGAGAGAGGCAGCATTGGAGGAGAGTGGCAGTGGATGGGAGCAGCAGACCTGGAAGACTGAACTGGCTGGTGGTGAGTGTAGAGGACTCTGTCCTCCTGTGGGGGAAAGTGATTGACTGGGAACCATTTTGGAGTCAGGTCAGACAAGCCCAGAACCGTAGCTGCTCTCGGCTTCCTCCAGCAGCTCCTAGCTGGAAATCGTATGGACTGATCCCTGCCTCCACATGCATTCTAGGGGCCATCTTGGAAGTTCCCTCCAGGTAGCCAGCTTGGTCTGGAGGCTGTGACCTCCCCTGCCCCTGCACACACTCCAGGGGTGGTAGAGGAGGATCCTCACTGGTGACCAGCCCAGGTCCACAAGAGGCAGTCAGCCCTGCCTCTGCACACATTCTAGTGGCCATTGTGGAGGTTCCCTGTGAGTAGTCAGTTTGGTCTGGAGGCTATGGCCAGCCACACACCTGCACCCACTATAGGGGTTGGAATTGGAAGATCCCCGCTTATGACAAGTCCAGGTTTGTAGGCAGTGGCAAGCCCTCCCCCTGCAGTATTCCTCCAGCCATCAGGGAGCCAACACAGACTGGGAAAAGTAACAAACAGTCCTGCACCAGCGCACCCAATGGCCACAATCAGAAATCTGTAGTCGGCACTGGCTAGGAGAACCAAACAGTCTTAATTCAGAGAAATTATAGCCAATGAGAGAAGTCCCTGGGACCCCATTACCCATTTGTTCAAAAGAACCCAGGAATAGGTAAGGACAAAGAAGTAAAAGGCAATCTCTGACCTCTAATCCAAGCAGAGCAAGTCCAGGAGATGCAAACATGGAAGAGATCAGGAATTCCACAGCTGAAGTTTCTGAGGTGATGGCATCTGAACTAAAGGAACAACTTCATGAGGCTATAAAAGAAATTAAAACAGAAATACTAACTCTGTTATCTCTAGGCGTCTCTAAACAAAACATAGATAAAAAAAGGAGGAGGCATAGGAAAATGAGGAAAACCTTGAAAGAACAATACAAAAAAGATTTAGAATACATGAAACAGATTCAAAGAGATATCCAGGAAATTAAAAACTCCATTGAAAGCTGGCAAAACCACTTGAAAGAAACTGAAGATAGACTTTCAAACCTTGAAGACAGGTTTGCAGCTTGTGGTTGTGAAAGGAAAGATCTCTTAAAAATAATAAGGAACTTGAAAGTAACAATTCAACAACTGCAAGACAACCCAAAGAAACATAACTTAAGAAAAAATGGTGTCAGTGAAAAGACAGAGGTCAATACAAATACATTAAAAGTCTATTTATAGAAATAATATCAGAAGACTTCTCAAGCATAGGAAAAGGATGTGACATTCAGATAAGTGAAGCATATAGAGCTCCAGCTACTCATAACCAAAACAAATCTACACCCAGACATATAATAATCAAGATTCCAAAAAATAATCAAGATTCAACACAAAAACAGAATATTAAAAGCTGTCAGAGAAAAGAAACAGATTACCTATAAAGGAAAACCCCTCAGAATCATGACAGATTTCTCAACACAAACCATCAAGTCAAGAAGAGCTTGGAGTGAACTATTTCAAGTCCTGAAAGAAAACAACTTCCAACCCTGATTGATGTATCTTGCAAAACTATCTTTAAAAATTAACAGAGAAACAAGATACTTTCATGACAAAGAACAACCAAAGGAATTCATGACCACCAAACCAATCCTACAAAGAATACTGAAGGACATTCTAGAGAGAGATAAAAAAGACCACAGCTCCAGAAATAGTGGCAGAGTGGTATCACCAAGTGAATGGAAACAACTGAATGGAGAGGAAAAGTAAGCAGCCAATGGCAGGAAAATAGCATGGCAGAGACAAGGCAGTGCATGTTGGCCATAACCAGTAATGCAGATGGCCTCAATTCAACAATAAAAAGAAACACAGGCAGAGTGGATCAGGAGACAAGATCCATCAATATACTTTATACCAGAAACACATTTAACTTTAAAGGGGTTCATAGAATGAAAATCAAAGGAGAGAGAACAATGCTGTATATGACAGGGAACCAGAAAGAAGTGGGGGTAGCTTGCCCATTAGCTGCAGAAAGGACAAGAAAGACATGGCATTTTTATGTGATGGAAAACTACTCAACTATAAAGAAAGATAAGCTTGAAGTTCTTGTAGGTAAAAGGATACAATTTAAGATCATGCTGATGGATGAAATGACCTAGAGTCACGTAGGTGAACATAATGTTGTCTTCCTAGTACAAAAAAATAAAGGAGTTAGTAGGATTCAAAATATACAACACATATTCTAAAAGTGAAAGAGGAAGAAGTGTCTAAAAAGGGAAGACAGTGGCCATTGCTAATCTATTATCGTTATTTGTATCACATATTGTTTTCATTGTTTTGTTTAGCTTGGTTTCATTCAATTTTGGTTTGTCTAATTTTATTACATTTAATGGCATGGACAGCTATTTCAAAGATAGCAAAATACACTATGGTAGCCATTAGTGATATCCTATTACCTTGTTTTGAAGCCCTGTAGTGCTTTCATTGTTTTGTTTTGAGTGATTTTATTCTATTTTGATTTGTTTGATTGTATTATGTCTGATGATATAGGCAACTACTTAGAAGATAACAAGAGACATTACGGTAACCACTGTTGTTTTAGTATTGTTTTGAAGTGCTGTATTTCTTGCATTGTTTTGTTTTTATTGATTTTATTCTGTACTATTTTGTTTGATTTTATTATGCCTGATGGTATGGGCAGTTATTTTGAAGATAAGAAGAAGCATTATGGTAGCCATTATTGATTTCATTTTATCTTTTTTTTGATGTCATGAACCATGTTCATTGTTTTGTTTTGATTGACTCTATTCTGTTTTATTTTGCTTGGTTTTATTTTGCTTGGTTTTATCCTCTTCAAAATAAAAAAATTTTAAAAATTAAAAATAAATAAATAAAACACAAATAACAAGGGAAATATTTCAAAGAATCAAGAACTGGGATCTTATGCTTTTAAAAAGCTTTTATTCATCAAAAGAAATCACCAGCAGAGTGAAAAGACTACCCACACAGTAGGAAAACATTTTGGCCAAGTCTCCCTCAGACAAAGGACTTATATCCACAATACACAAAGAACTGAAATCAGACGTTTCAATTTTCAAAGACCCAATCCAAAAATGGGCATCTGAGATTAATACACACTTCCCAGATGAAGAAATACAAATAGCAAATAAATATATGAAAAAATGTTCAACATCATTGGTAATTCCAAAGATTAAAACAACACTAAGCTTCCCTCTCACCCCAAAAACAGTGGCCACCATCCAGAAATCAACCAGTAACAAATGCTGTCAGGGCTGTGAGGAAAAAGGAACACTTCACCACTGTTGGTGGGAGTGTGGACTACAGCAACCAGTGTAGAAATCAGTTTGACGATTCCTCAAAAAATGAAGATTAGAGAACCCATTCAAATCAGCTATTCACCATCTGAGTATTTGCCCAGAAGAATTGAAAACAACACACCACAGCAATGTATGTGCACCCTTGTTTATAGCATCACAATTTGCAGTACCTAAATGTTGCAAGCAACCCAAATGTCCATCAAGTTAGTAATAGGTAAAAAAAGCTGTGGCAGTGTTATATAGTGGAGTACTACTCAGCTATACAGAAGGATAAACCTGAGACTTTTATAAGTAAATGGATGCAACTTGAGACAATACCCATAAATGAAGTGAAGCAAACTTGCATATGTTAACATCATGTTGTTTCCCCAGAGTAAGAAGCTGAAAAAGTAAATAAGATCCAAAGTTTGCAATAGATATTAGGAAATGGGAAGAACATTTTCAAAAGGAAAAAAAAAACTATAATGAGGAAAAAGATAAAAGAAGGAAATTAAAAAGAAAATATAAATAAATACATAAGGTAGTTAAGATAGATATGCTACTAAGTTCTGTTAGTTCATTGAAAAGAAAGGTTTGTACCTATATTATTTGATCTTTTTTTAGTTTTTAAATTTTAGGTGAATAAAAGCAAATAAAATAAAACAGACTGAAGCCAATCAAAACAAATAATGAAAATGATACAGGACTTCAAAACAATATAATAGAAAATCAGCAATAGCTGCCACAGTGCTTCCTTTTAACTTCAAAATAGCTGTCCATTTCATCAGACATATTAAAATCAAACCAATAATGCATATATCTTGTAAGCTGAGCAACTACTTTGAATATAACAATACTCATGTATTAACCAGTGTTAGTCTCTGGCTCTCTAGTTTTGAAATTTGGAATCATTATTTTTATTTTTTTCTCTTTAAAATAATTCTTAACAGGTTGCTTTGGGAAATAGTGATTTATGTGATTTGTTCTCCACTGGGAAAAGGTTTAGAAATCAGATGTTCTTCTACAGAGAATTTTCTGTCTTGGAGCAAGATAATAAATTCCACCAAGTTTCTACAAACTCACCTTGTCATTTTTTAAAAAAGATTATGATGTGCCCCAGGAGGCAAATATTTCTAAGGATAAAATTTCAAGTACTGAAGCAAATTTTATACTGCACCACAAAAATTATCTTAAAGAGAACACTGTATGTGTGTCTAATGCATATTTGTGTATAAACACTCTAATTACAATGTTTTTCTAATATGCTTTTAGCACACAATTTAAATAATTTGTAGGTTTATCCACTGTTGTCCGAAGGTTGTGGGTTATTGTTAATCTGTCTTAATTCTTTTTATGTCCTGTTTCCAACACTCTCTCCAAAAGAAACTACTCTTGAGATGACAATACTTCTTATATAAATACATGTGCTACTTAAAAAATATATCCAATGTAACTGTTTTATAGTCTGTAAGCAAAAACCTAAAGTTCAGCTGAAAATCATTTACTTTTGTGGACAGAGTAAGTGTGTTTAAACTAGTGAGAAAAAGCTCAATTATAATTGATAATAATGTGAGAGTAGTATCAAGGAGAGTGCCTTTCCTTGCAGAAATTAAAATGCCAGGATGCAGATGCTTGATTAGAAATAAGCCAAAGCTTTCTTTCCTAGAAAATATATCTTTGAATAATGAGCAATATAATGCACCAATTATAAGCAATATGCTTCTGAGAGTGAAGTATGTCAGCAAGGAATGAAATTGTCAGAGGGATCAAGAATTTCTACTACAAGAAAACATTCCTGCATACTTTCTTAAATTCAACTATTGTGCTAAAGTTTTATTTTATTCATCACAGGCTTAATTAACAACTGTGGTAAAGTACACTTCTTGTTTTAAATAGATACTTCTAACATCGTTTTAATGTCATAACTTCCCTTTCATCCTTGGCCCCATGCTATCTTACATTATAATCATTCATGACATTTATCATGCTTATAGTTGACTAATTTCTATTATCTTTCAACAAAAGAACGCAATCTTCAAGAGCCATGTTCATCTATATAAGATGATGTTGGATTTTTGGCAAATGGTCTGTAACATGTAACATCATACATTTAAAGAAATGGAGAAATGAATGATGAATAAATGAATGAACAAATAAATATTTTGCATGACTTCAACATTTTAATATTTTTTTATTTAAGATGTTTTAAAAATGTATGTCACTAAAATAGAATCAAAATAATCATGAAATTATGAACATAGCTTCTAAGAAAGAGTAAAAATATAAAATTGCATACGATGCTTAACATTGAACAAAGGAATAAGTTGATAAAAATATGCTATGCAACTGTACATTAGCATGAGTCAAAATTTTTTTATAAGTGACAAGTAATATTAGATAAAGTTTTGTCATTCTTGTAGTGGAAGAACGATAAATTTTCTAAGGCATTGGGCACTTTTGAAGTAATTAAAACAAAAGCATCATACTGCCTTTTCACAAATCTGGGATAACTCACATTTCCTTGAAAATATGCTTGTGCTTTTAAAAATAGATATTCTGTATGAGATGAAAGTGAATATTTCTCACAATATTTCCAAATAATTGTTTTAAGTACTATGGAATGTATCACCTAGATTTTCTGTCTAGTCAAACGTTTTATCTAATAAGACATTTCCAGAGGCACAGCTGGAAGCACAAATTGCTGACAGGTTCTTTCTAGAATGGACTATCCTCAGAAGCTTGATGTCTCAATTATCTGATTGCCATGAGAATTAGGAAGAGAAGAGGGGTACTAAAAACCAGCTGTAAGTGCAACAGTGTCTCTGAGGTTTGGTTGGTAGTGGTGAAAGTTAAGGTAGACTACTAGTTGTTTCATTTTGTACATTTCCTGTTTATAAGTAATGACATACAACTTCATCAGTTTAGTAATTCAAAGTATATTGTGACTAGCATCATTCCAGCTGAAGTTATCAGAAAAACATTGACTGTTGTTTCCTTCCTTCCTTTTTTCTTCCTTCCTTTCTTTTTTTCTTCCTAACTTCCTTATTTCCTTTTATGCCTTCCTGTGATTTTATATGTGCATGTTTCATATGTCTGCAGGTTATTAAGAAAACGTTCAGGTAACTGAAAACAGTCACAAAAATTTAGCAACTACCCATAAAATTTTGTAGAAGCTAAAGCCAATCCTCCAAATACTAACACTAAATCAATTCACAATCTCTTTATTCATATGGTTACCAAAGCTGTTTCATAAGGCAGTGTATTAACTATCACTACTGTAAGTAGCTAGTGCTAACAATATTAAAAAGTTTGTCTCATGTCATATATAGGAAATCCTAGATTCAAAACATTAAAACATTTATATAAAACATATAGTGAAAATTCAATTTATGTAGAAATAATCCTTTGATAAATAATTCAGGTAGATTCTTATTTCATTATAAGAGAAAATATTGGAGTTTTTGGAGGGAGTGTTTAAGACAGAATGTTAATATACAAACACATTTTAATATTTTTCTTGGTTTTCACCTTACTTAAACTATCTCTAGAAGTTGCCACTATTATCAAGAGTGGAAACTGATAAAGACTAAATATTCTAATAGTAAAGATATTTAAAAATGGCAAATGTCATTAATATATTTTGATTGAAAAGTATTGGGTTGAGCAATTTAAAACATCATTATTATGAACTTAAAACATTATGTAGAGCATCATCACAAAAATATTCTTTAATGTAAATCAAAATGTAAGATAATATTACACCTTAAATGGGCAGATGAGGATAAGGATCCAGTGATAATTATTTAATCAAATAACTAGGTATAGCATTTTTAACATGATTTTTTAAGTACAGATTGTTTTAAATGGTTGATGCATTTGAAAGATTTAATAACCTTCATAGCCCTTGGCAAAATGTTGCCAACAAGGACAAAAATGATGAACATAAAAAAATTAACAATACAGTGGCATATATTACACTACTGTTACATACATTTCTTTACTGTAATTCAAAATCCTTAGTCAATTTCCTGAATAGAGCAAGTATAAAATCTGACATAAATATAAGCACAGAAATATATATTAAATATTTTAGAAAGTCTAAATGATATAAAAATTTATTAAGTTAGACAAGGTGGAAAATCTGATACATGCAAAATATAATTTCAAATATTGTTGTCATTCTTAATTTGGATACTCAATATAACAATTAAGAAAATTGTACTTTTTAACTACTTGACTAAACATAAAATATTACTTTTCAATGTGTATGATAGATGATTTGAAAGAATATTTCTTTTGTGGACAATACACTTCATGATTTGTACGTCAAGTGAAACGAAGTTATAAAATGTTGTTTCTAAATTTAGTTCATGTGTAAAGTAAAAAGAAAGATAAGTTAACACTAGAGAATTTGATTTTTATAAACCACCCATCAAATTGGCACGTTTGGGGGATATGTTTAATAATAGTCTTATCACTTTTTTTAAAAAAAGAAATCACCTGTGTAATAAGTGTATGTGTGTTTGTATATATGCCTACGTATCTCCTACCACATTGGGTGTGTTTTATATGCGTACTAGTGGTGAAACAGATTTAACATGTTCTTTTCAGAGACTATTTTAGTTGCACGAAACTTTTGTCTATGTAGTTTGGGAACAGAAAACTTTTATTTATTGGTTTCTTGTTTGCAGGAATTGAGAAACAATCTGAATGACAACTGAAATCCAAGAACTTTTCTCAGTTTACTGTCTATATTACCACATGTCAGCCCATTTAGGTGGCTCCAGGGAGAATTTTACAAGTGAGATCCCAAGGCCAGTGAACGCATGTGTACAATACCTCAGGAACAGCAGCAGGCAGCATGGAGCAGGGCAGAGCAGAGGAGCAAGAGCCGCCTGTGTCTTTATTGTATAATTATTATCCAGGTTGTTATCTCCTATTTCCATTCTTGCAGAGTGCCGTAAGCAGGGCGTGCATGTTTACCTGTGCTAAGTCATCACATAACTCTATCCCACTGTGTGCCTGCGCTGAACCAGCAGGCTCGCTTCCTCAGGTGTCCTTAGATGCTTCTGGGCTCTGAAGCAGTCTGAGTGGTTCCCCACATGCCACCCCCTCGAAGATCAGGCATCAGGGTGTGTATGTGTAATATTTTATATGTAACAGGGCTCAAGTATCTGTAGTTAACAAATCAAGAACTTGTGGTTTTGCAAAACCACCTTTTTTGTTTTTAAGTTGAACAGTTTCATCCATAAGTAACAAGAAAGCCTAGCACTTAAAATTTAAGGCATTGACAATATGTTGAGCAAGGACTTTAAACTGGAGGGCTAAGTTTATAGTCCTTGCCCCTGGTCAGATGCTATTCCTAACGGCATCCTAAAAGCAGCAGTCAATATTTTTGGCCAGATGCTGTTACTTGTGATCAACCACTGAAATGCCTGGCTGAGGTATCTGTTAATTCATTTCCCAGTGAGAGGAGGGGTTTATGTCCTGAACCAGGATATCCTTCATGGTCAACTTTTTGACCATGCTCCTATACATCTCATGCTATGTCAGCACCCCACAGTGGGTAGTGTTCTATCTGTCACTCTTCAGTTACCCAAGTTGACAGCCAGAGTGTCAGACCCTCAAGATGGCCTGACTGTCCCTGTGCACATATAGGGGGTCTTTTTCATGCACCACAAGTGATCACATTGTCTGCAATTCTGCCCACTGGCTTGACCTGCCTGTTCTGGTTTCAAACCAGAGTACTTCTGTGCTAGGCTGGACAGTTACTGCCATCCATTGTGGGGCTGTGCCAAGGCTGGACCCATCAGAACACCAGGCATCATTCAGATGTCCCTCTTTCCCTTCTGCATAGGGACTAGGGGTCAAGTCCTGCAGTCCGTCCTCCAAGGTGGGTTCTTGGGTCATGTATGGCATGGGTCCCAAAATTGCTGCCAGTTCAGCTGCCAAGAGACTAGGCAAGAAAGAGGTCCACTCTTGGAGGTGCAGCCCTCAATGCACGAGAATGGGGGCCATTGCCACCCTACTCTTCAGATGTGCTGTCCATGTCCGTAGCAGCCTTCTATGTGTCCCATGATTCCTCACAGGTGTAAAGAGCAGCGTACAATGCTGCTGTTTCTCAATCAAGGAATGCCAGGGGTTGGCTCCCTTCTGCAACTGTGATCATAACTCATCAGGGTGCTTCTGCTTCCCCTGTTGTTGCCAAAGGTCCAAGCCAAATCCATCATCATCCACACTGATAGTTAGGATAAATGGCAGGTTAGGGTCAATGACTCACAGGGTTTACACCTGTGCAACAGACCTCTTTGAGTCCTGAAAACAACTTGCACAGCATCTTACTAGCAAGCAGTTTCCACTGCATCTATCCAGTCCCATGTTATGCCCCTTTTAATCATCTTGTATAAAGGACACAGCGAGGTATTGCATCACAGTACATCCACCAAAACCCTAGCAAGCCCACATATGCCTGTAATTGACATACTGTCATAGGTCTGTTCTTACCCAACTATAAAACACCTAAGAATTTTATGGACTAGCCAGTGCTTTGGACCTTGTCTTTGCCCATGGCCCATCCTCATTTCAGCAGTTTCCTTCAGACTCTGCATGAAGGCTTTCAAATCTGCAAAGCAATCGGGGGGTTAACATAATATCAATATAAAACCACGACACAGAGTGTGGCTTGGCCCAGGTGGCCAAATCCTGGGTCACCAGGTCATGACACAAATTTGGGCTATGCAAATAGTCTTATGGCAGCATCTGGACAGTCCATTGCCTGCCCTCTCAGATGAAGGCCAATTAGTACTGATTGCTGATGCTAGAGTGAGGCTTTATAGTCATTTGCCGCAATCCCTCTGGCTCCTGCAATGAGTATATTGAAGGACTCTGTGTAGGAAGTATCACCCCTGATTTTTCCAATTTCAAGACAGTCATTTCCTCACAGCTTCTAGGTAGCTGGTACTCTTTCATGCACACAACCCACATGGCCTGCGGGAGTATCAGTGGTGCATGGTGTGTGAAGCCTCAGAGTATGATTTTTGCCATGCAAATTCACAACTGGAATTCTCTCTGCATGGTATCTAGTTAAGCATCAGTCAGTGTGTCTGTCCTTGTATGTATTCAGCTACTGGGGAAAGATAAATATCATACAGGCATTGGGCAAGTGCCACAAACCCAAAGTCACCTGGGCTTTCTGGACCATGATGTGGTGACCTTTATATATTTCTATGCATGTAGTAGGTCCTGTAAAATGGTCTGAGTTGCTGTATATTAGCACTGACTCAGCTAAGGCATCCACCAACACTCTACATGCTGTACATTTTGGGGAGACCAGTAAATAGTCAATTCCATATTTGACTTCTGATCTCCTGGGACCCCCATGACTCAGGCAGCATGGCCTGCCTCCTAATCAGGGTAAAAGGAGGCCATTGTCACCTTTTCCAGCTTTACTGGGGCTGCTTTTGCTTTCTGGCCGAGCCCATGGCCAGTATTGCTGCTCAGGGCATAACTGACTCCACTTAGCAACACATCCAGAGGCTGCCCATCTAATTTATCTTTGGCTAGGCTGGCATCCAGAAGGTCCATCCAGAACTGGTGCCAACCAACCTTCAGTGGCCCCACAGCATGTCCTTGGAAGAATGACCCCACTCACCCAGGACCTCCTTCTTCTTTTTGTTTGCCAGTACAGATTTTACAGATTTTACCATTTAGTATCGCTTCCTTATCTCCCAGCCTGGCCAAGGCATTAACAGCATCATGAAATGGGTGATCTGTAAAGGGTGGGTAGGAGGACTGCCAGTGAATTGAATGTGCCAGCTCATCTGCTTGCCAGGATTATGTCCTTCATGAATGCCATCAGCAGTTCCTCAGCTGGGCTACAGTACTGCAGTGCAAACATCGTCTGCTCCACACTCATTTCTTGGAGCATAGTTATCAAGTCTTAAGATAATGACTTGCTCCCGCAGGTCTTCTGGATTCTCTCAAACCAGTTCAGCCACTAACATTGACCAATTTATCACAGTCTGATTGCCCGTTGCTGGAGTTGTCCTCTGCATAACTTGTCTCATAGAGGAGGTGCTGGATCTGTTGCTATTTGGGACTTCTCCAGTAGGCTAGACTTAGCCCCACCACCCCACAGCCATAGCACCCCCACAGGCAGTGCTTCCCCTACCTTATGCTTTAATTATTTTGCCAGCTGTCACAGTTCCATGATTCTATAAGTACTACATGTTGTGTGCCAGATAGAGGAAGGCAGCCACCCCAGTCCCTCTCCTTAGTCTAGGGGTTCCTCTACTTTCACTTTTTGATGAATAACCAGTCTAGCATGGAAAATCAGGGGGTTTTCCTGGGGGTTTTCTCAGACATGAGGTATTCCACCTCTGGAGACATTTCTGGAAAAGGCAGTGCTTTCCATGACTCGCAATATGAGCTCCACAGCAGCCAAACTTTGCTCAAGGTCCTCCTCTGTCTGCTGCAGCGGGTCTACTTGCCAAACAAAGGCATTTGCCTCTTGATTTATGCAGCGGAAGAGAGCGAAGAACAGCCAAGCCACCCACCCCTCGCTGTTTCATGGTGAGGGGAAGGAATTTGCATCTATTGCTTGCAAGGCTTGCAAGACATACCCAAGTTCCAAATGGACTGATTCTCAGTCTTCTCAAAAGTTCCAAGCTGCCAAGAAGTTGACACCAGGTACCATAGTGAGGCTGGGATCATTTATCAGTCATTGCATGGGGCTTTCTCTTGCCCTTGGGTGTTGCTTTTACAGTCCTCATGAGACTATTCACCTCAGTGTGTCATCAACTACAACAGTTGTCAGGTCACTCAGGGGGCCCAAAGGAGAATTTTGCAAGTGAGGTCCCCAGGTTAAAGAATACACATGTGCAAGACACCAGCAACAGCGGCAGGCAGCATGGAGCAGAGCAGAGCAGAGGAGCAAAAGAGCAGCCTGTGTCTTCATTGTATAATTCTTATACAGGTTGTTATCTCATGTTTACATTCTTACATAGTGCTGTAACCAGTGCATGCATGTTTACCTGTGCTAAGTCATGTTACATAACTGTATCCCACTGAATGCCTGCACTAGACCAGCAGGTTCAACTCCTCGGGTGTCCTTAGTTTCCTTGAGCTCTGAAGCAATCTGAGTGATTCCCCACGCCATGACTCCACTGTTTAATGTTCTTCATCAACATTGCTTTACTTTTTTCAGAAAATCTTATGTAAAAATCCCAAACTATGAATTTCCTAATAGATTCTTAACAGTTTTCTACTATTGCATAATGGTTGCCATAAAGTTAACTATTCAAATCCACACAAGCCATACAACTCAGAATGGAATGTGAATTACTGTCTTAGTTTGCTTGACTGGGTTCTGGGGCTAAAACAACTTTAATAAGAAGTTCAAGTGTTGTCTGGATGAGTCTTTTGTCTATGGAGCTCAGAGGTGACATAGTAGCCTCAAAGCTCACCCAAGTTGTGTGCTAAAACTCAATCCCTGGCAGTCGTAGGGCAGAAGTCACCATTTCCTTTTGGGAAATCAGCTGTGTGCTGTTCTCAGCTTCTTCTCATAGAATAACATATTCTCTAGTGTTGTTCTCTTCCATCCTGAAACCATAAATAATACTTTGTTTCCTTGTAATAATCAAATTTCTCTTAGTTCACATTGTAAGTTGTATTAAAGAAAATATTTTCTCTCAAATATTTCATAGAGTTAAACTGGTTTTGCCTGGATAATTTTTCTCCAGATTAACTTGAAATCAGCCAATTGACCTGAGCTACATAGTGTACATCTTTAGGCATCTAATGTAATGCAACCACTCCTTGTCAGATAAGCCGTAGTTCAAAATATAAACAATTATATGGATTGTGGTGAATAATATTGTGGGATAGCATTTTTGATTTCTCCTGATCACAATTAAAGTTGGAAGCAATTTTAATGTTCATTTTAGAAACTCTGTAAAACTTCATATTCAATATGGCTCAGGAACAATAGCAAAGAAATGGGCACTGTGGGATCATCCTGAGATGTGTATGGACACTGCATGCTTCAATATAGTAGAGATAATCACCTGGAATTCCTGACCACTGCAGCAGAAGTGGATGGTATATAAACCAACGGCTATGTAACATCCTGGGAGGGTTACACACCATACCACCCCATACCACACTGTAATGTCCCGGGGTGGACAGTGAGCCACCAGTCTGCCACACCATGCCACCACACAGCTGCAACATGCAGGTCCAGTGATGCTCAACCCAGCAGTGGTAGAGAATTAAAGAAGAGTTTAAAATAAAAGAAGATGATTTATTTGAAGATGGGAAAAGGGGAAAGAAGAGAGGACAGACAGCTACTTGTAACAGGTAGGGAGAATTCATAAGTAAATTATTCATGGATTTCTAGCCTACAGCTCCTTTTATTGAGATCCTTGTCCTACATAGGTTCCTGGAATCTGATTGGATCGCTGACTTGTCTTTCACCCTAACCTTGAATTTGTTCTAGCACTGGGACCTTTCCCTGCACTTCGGTGGAGGGTGAGAGTATAGGTAGGGGCCTTATGGACCTGTAGCTCAGGCTAAATGGTTAAGTAAAGGAAAAGTTTGTGTTTCTTCTGTTAATCATCCTACCTAGGAACTTCCAGGTCCTGAGTTATTTGCCTTTGTTTTCCTAATTGCTTGAGTTTAGTAGCCTTCATCTCTCTAACTCTTCAGAGTCTTGTTGCCTTTACCTTTCTATAATTGCTGGAGTCTGGCTGCAGATTTTAAAGCTGTCATTAATTTTTAATACAGCTCAATGAGGTCTTCATCCTATATTTTCCCTACCTTCAATGCCCCCATCCCTACCATTATAACAAGGAAAGGAAAAGAGATTCAGTTCCAGAGAAACTAGCAGTCTTTGTTGTTATGCAAATGTTAACTATAAAGTCCAAAAGAGCTGGGGAGCAAGACAGGCAGCACCAGCACCAGTAAGCAAAGTAACAACATTCCTGGCCATGTTAACTAAGGCACATTAAAGAAATGAGCTAGTTCAAGACTGGGTAGATCAGTAGTAGGGCACAAGGCTTAGTAAGCTAAGGCTCTGGATTTGACTTCTCAGCACTGAAAAAAAAAATGACACAATTAATATTGTTAGATTTGCCTGCACAATAAAGAGGCAAAAAGAAAAAGAGGCCTTTACTTAAGATGCAGAGAAGAAAGTTCAACTTGCAGAGTTCTTCCTCTGACCTGAGACGAAGGGAGCTGAGGTTTATATGGACTTTGGTCAGAGGCAGGGTTTGAGGGACAGATGTTAATGACATGTTAGGAGCTGAATGAAGCTTTCCTTGGGTGTATAGGAAGGGAAAGAGGAAGTTGTAGTTAGGGTTGAGAGGAGAAGGAAGAGGAAGTGGACATTGGGGAGATAAGCTGTTGTTTTTTCCAGGCTTCCACCATGTTAGACTACCACCATAATTTTGAACAATTTATACTTGGACAGGAACCTATCAATTACTGTAACAGAGATGAAGAAGGAACAGAGAAACCACCTGGGCAGTCTTTGTGAAAGCAACAAGTCTGCTTTATTTTTCACTTAATTGCGAATGATCTGAGACCCAGGAAGGAATCATCATAGGGCAAGGGAATATGGATTGAAGATGGGAAATGGTTGCCAGGTGTCAGAGGTAATGGTTGTCAGGGGCTAGTGTGTGAACCCATTCTGGAGGAGGTCTGGTTGGGGGCGCAGAGAGAGTAAGGCCATGGGCGCATTGCTCAGACTTCCTGGAACCCAGTGTAGTTATACTTGTAATTATATACTTGCAGGAACTGAAGGGTGGGGGCATGGGGCGCTGCAACTGCCTCTTCTTACTTGTGCCATTTGTCTGTAGACTTTTCCTACCTGCAGCAATTTCCTGCCAGTTGTGACATTCTTGCTTCTTTTTTATAAAAGAGGGTTAGGGTACAAAAGAAAAAGGAAGAGAAAATAAAGAACGTGGGTGCTGTTAGTCATGGCTTCTTAGTGTGAGAAATATGGATAATGGGGACACCTTAATTGAGAGAGAAATTTGGGGGGATGGGACAGTATAGGGAGATGGTCAGAGCAAGCATTTGTCACAAGGATTGATTGATGATGGCCTCAACTTGATTCTATCAGAGTCTCAAAAGAACCTTAAAATGTAATGACCCGAAGAAGAGGTGGAGGAAAACACAGAAAAAAGGACCAGATATAGGAGGGAGTCACAAGACCCAGCTCCAAGTACATGTCCAAGAGTTGGATGACATGCACTGCCCAGTTTCTGCAGCCTTCTCAGGTAGCCTTTTTGCTGCATCTTTTACTGTTTGGTATAGAAGCAGCATTCTCTTAGAAAGAAGCATAGGCCCATCTTTTTTGACTGTAAGAAGATCTAGGCCACTATGATTTTGGAGGGTCGCCACTGCCAGAGAGTCTAACTGGTTCTACAAGGTAAGAATAGAGTCAGTTATGTTTTTAAGGCTGTTAGAGAGATCTTGGGACAGGGAATGATAGCAGTTCAGGAAGGTAGACCTGCTATCAGTGTCCCTGCGGCAGCGGCAATACCCAGACCAAAGAACACAAGCATTAATAGCCGGTCCTTACATTGTCTGACCAGGGCTGTACTGTTGACAGTCAGACTGTGATTTTCTGGAAATGAGATATGTCATTTCTGGACTGAGATATGTCTATTTCTGGACTGAGATATGTCAGTGTGTAGGTCTTTGTCCAGTTAGTGGGGAGGCATAAGTGGGTGGATGTTCCACAAAGGAAAGAGGCCTTGGCTGGGTAAGTAGAATTGTTTAAGAATGTTAGAGTTGTGAGGGCATTTTTGTTTACATTCCTCCAGATACCTAAAGCACCTCAAAGGGCAGCTCCCAGCAGAGGACAGAAAGGCCCCTGCTGGTAGATGGGATTGGCATTTGTTATTCCATTTTTCCAGTGTAGAAAGTATTTTGGTGTCTATTAGAAGCCATTGTGAGGAGTGGTGAGTGGGAGATTGGTTGGGGCTCATGGCGATATGATCATGCGTGGGATGTGGTGGCCATTACAGAACTCTGATGGCCGATTAAGCAGTGAGGTTGTGATAACCTTGGGAGGACTGGAAAAGTAAAGACTGAGAGAATGTAACATCTTGTGTGAGCTGGTAATTGGCATGATCATCTGGGGCCAGTGGCTGTGACACACAGTTACACTGATGGGACAGTAGATGTCCTAGTGGTGTGCCAGAGGACAGGATGCATGGAAAGTAGACAGAGACTTTAAGAAACAGAGTAATATCAGTGATTATGGGTCCCTGTATGGACTCTGTGTAGCCCTGATATACAGAGAGGGTAGTGAAATAGAACTGAAGGAGTATGTGCATCCTGTCTGATATTTTTTTGTCATGTCATTGATAGAGAAATTGACCAGGGACCATTGAAAGAGGAGTTTGAGTGGGATCTTTGTTTGGGAATGGTGCGTGAAGTCAGCAAGGGTCCAGACCTGGGGAGGGACTTGAGTGGCCATGTATGTGGGTGCAGATATTGACATACAAAGTCAATAATCTGTGGCTGAGGAAGGTGTGAACCTAGTTAGCAATGGAGAGCAGGGAAGCCTAGTTTTTATGGAGCTGGAATGTGAACTTAGTGAGGAGGGCCTTGAGCAGGCCATTTACTCTCTCTACCTTTCCTGATGACGGAAGCCAGTAGGGGTTGTAGAGGTTTCACTAGATGTGAATCAACTTGGACACCTCTCGAGTAATTTGATGAATGAAAGCTGGGCCATTGATGGAATGGAGGTGAGAAGTCCAAACCCAGGGATCATACCAGATAGGAGGGAGTAAATAATGGTTGAGGCTTTTTCTGAGATGATGGGAAAACACTACCCAATCAGCAAAGGTATCAACCCAGTGCAAGAGGCACCTTAACTTCTTTACTCACAGAATGTGGTGAAATAAAATCACCAGTTCTGTGTTGGAGAAAAGCCCCGCACTTGACGCGTAAGGAAAGGAAGGGGCCTCAGAAAACCCTGAGGTGTAGCTGTGTTTTAGTTGCTTTTCTCTAATTTCTGAGACAAAATGCCTGACACACAAAGTTAAAGGCAAAAAAAAAAAATTCATTTAGCTCATTGTTTGTAGATGTTTCAGTTCATAATCAGCTTGCTCCAAGTCGGGGTGGATTCACAAAGGAGAGCAATTCATGGCAGGCAGAAGACAGCAAAAGCAATGAGAGAGAGAAAAGTCAGGCTTCTTTCTGTTCCTCATATTGCACCCAGTCTATTTGGATTAAAGCAGTGCCAATTCACTCAGTGGACTGATCCAACAATCACCCATCCTTAATCCCAGCATGCTTAATGCTGACACTGAACCATGAATCAATCACAAATTCCAGATGCAACTACCTCTGAAAAAGTCCCATCTAAAATTGTATGAAGCTTTGGGAAGACATCTAGACACAAACCATAACAGGTTGCATTGCAAACAGAGCATTGAGCAGTGACAGTTTTGGAAAGAGTCTTCCAGGAGAGAAGGCAAATGAGAGGCTCAAGAAGCCTGGTTAGGGGTCTTTGTAGCCTGCATCCTGCAGGAAAATTGTCATGAAAAGATGTAAAATATTGGTGCGGGTCTGTGACACAGAAATAAGGAACTTTCCCTGGCTTAGAAACTACCCATCTTTGGTAGAAAGGTCTTCATATTGTTGATGTTCAGAAATGAAAGAGACTGGGATCATGCCAGAAAGGTCAAAATATTGACCTTTAGGAGTGTGGAGGGGGAAGCCATCTGATTGTTAGCAATTTTATCTGTAAAGTTATTTCTGGTGGCTATGGGGTCTGAAGGCCTCTGGTGGCCCCTACAATGAAGTACACCCACCCATGTTGGCAATAGGGCAACCTGGAAAAACCTTTAATGAGCAGGACATTAATGATTGAAGATCCCTGGGAGGTGAGAAATTGCTCTTCTGTCAAGATGGCAGCCTGGTTATGTAACATATGGAATGCATATTTGGACTCTGTATGGACGTCAATGTGTAGGGCTCTTAGCTAGTATAAGTGCATGACTCAGGAAAGTTTGACCTGTTAAGAGGTGGTAAATGGGGGGAAAGCTGTGACTTCTATGATAGAATTATGGAATATGATAGCATGTGCTGCCCTGGAAGGGTGTTGGATATGGATTTATATGAAGTCTCATTAATGAACCAGGTGTAGTCAGGGGTAGGAAGGGGGAAGGTGAAAATGTGAGGGAAAGGGGAAGTTGTTAGGTGAATTCAAGACATGCACTCATGTGGTTTGGATTTTTTAGAAAGACAACATGTTGATAAACTGAAAGTCTGGGTTAAAATCAGGACTCAAGGTAAGGACAACCATTTGAGCTTCCATGAAATGTGTGTAGATCTGAAGAAGTCAGGAGTATGGGAAAAGAAAGTGTGAAAGGTGAGATGAAGACAAGTTCCTGTAGATTACAGCAAGTGTAAAGGTTAAGTGGGACATGTCTAGTGATTCTGAGTGCTTCTAAGACTAACAGGGCTGCTGAAGCAGCCACTCTTAGATATGGAGGCAGCCCGAGATGGTGCGGTCAAGTTGTTTGGATTGGAATGGAATCAGACATGGACTTGAAACTTGTATCAGAACACTGCCACATTGCCGTTACCACCCTTAAGGATTGGGTGAGGTCTGGAAGAATCAAAGAGGGAACTGCCATTAGAGTTTCCTTTAAGTTCTGAAAGAACAAGTGAATAAACGTCTTGTGTTATAAGGGCTCATGCATCCTCCCTTTATGAGTATGTAGAGTTATTGGGGCATAGCTGGGCACTGAGAGGTGGAAGTATCCTGCTATGCCAAGAAGGGAGAAGAGTTATTATTCATTGCATGGGTGTGATTGGAATCTTGGAAATCAAGTGGATGCAGTGTGGAGGCAGGTCTCAGGTATGTTTGCAAAAAGTGATGGCCAGATTGGTGATGGATGGGGAGAAGAATTGGACCTTAGTGGAAAATACATGGTATGCCTTTGAATCTAGATGTTGTAATAATAACAGGCTATCTTTATGGGATGCCTCATAGGAGGGGCTGTGGAAGGGGAGGTTATCTATATACTGTATGACATGAGAAGAAGAGGGGTGGCAGGAAAGCAAGTCACAAACAAGAGCTTGACTGAAGTAGAGGGGGCTGTCCTGGAAACTCTGTGGCAAGACAGTCCAAGTCAGCTGTTGGGACTGATGTGTGTCAGGGTCTATCTAGATAAAGATGAAGAGAGGCTATGAGGTGTGGTGCAGGGCGATAGTGAAAAAACCATATTTGAGCTCTAAAATAAAATATGAATGAAAGATGAAGGAAGAGAGGACAAAAATGTGTAAGTGTTAGGTATCATGTGGTGCATGGGAAGGACAGTCTCACTGGAAGCTTTGAGATCTTGACGTAGCTTGTAAGAGCTATCTACCTTTAGTACCAGGAGAATAAGGGTGTTGTAAGGGGAGTTTATGGGAATTAAGAGTGTATGTCCCAGTAGCAGAAAAATAATAGGCTATAATTCCCACAGAGCTTGGTCAGGGATGGGATGTTGTCATTGGGCAGAGTAGGGTTGGTTAGACTTGGGAGGGATATAAAGTGGTTGTTGGAATGAAGCAAGGGACAGGGTGGAAATGTCCCAGACACTAGGCTGAGATGGGGGGAGGTAATGGGACATGCATGGGGGTCAGAGAAGGAGACATTAGAGTAACTGTAAGTGTTGGCTGTGTCCCAGGGGTGGTTAGAGTAGCTGACAGCTTGGTTAAGATGTCTCGCCCTAAAGGGAGAACAAGACAGCTGGGTATAACTAAGAAGGAATGTGGGAAGGTGTGTTTATCCATTTGAGTAGGAGGCTTGATAAAGGCCTGAAGTCTTTGCTATCAATTCCTGAAACAGTAATCAGGGCCAGAAAAACTGGTCCTAGAAAAGAAGGAAGGATGGGGTGGATGGCACCTGTATTGATCAGAAAAGGAATAACCTAGGTGGCCTCCAAAAACTTCAGGCAGCTTCAGTATTCTATGATCAAGTCAAGAAGGTCTGAGAAGGAGCCAGCTGGGATTCCCTGAGGTCATGACACAGAGACACAGGGGTGACTGCTGGTGTTGGACAGTCTGACTTTCAGTGGGGACCCCTACAGGAAGGACATGGCTTGAGGGGAATCCCAGGCTGCAGGGATTCTCAAGTCCAGTGACCATTCTGGTGGCATTTCAAGCAAAGCCCTAGAGGGTTGCTTGTGGTCAGAGGCACCTTTGATTCCTTTGTGGTCAATCTAGTGTTTGATCTTGGGGAGATTCTTACGTTGGAGTCCAGGATCTGCAGCTCAGAAATGTGATGCTTTCAAGCACTTTCATCTCTGTAGCTGAAGACTTTAAAATCCAGGTTAATTAACTTCTGTCGTGAGGTCTGAAAGTCAGTCTGAAGTCATAGCAATTTTTTTGTGAATATCTGAGGCTGGCCGAGTGAAGAAGAATATATATTTGCCCTATTGGTTTCTCTGGGTCTAATGTTATGAATTGTCTAAGGGTGGAGGCCAGGCAGACAATAATGTGGGCCAGATTTTCATCTTTGTTCTGAGTGGTCTCTTAAAGTTTGTCAGCTTTAACTGATTTCCACTGTGGTTGGATCATTCTACACTCCCACCAAAAGAGGACAAGGGTTCCTTTTTCCCCACAGCTCCTCCAGCATGTGTTATTGGTTGATTTCTTGATAATAGCCATTCTTTCTAGATTGAGATGAATCTCAGTATTGTTTTAAAATGTTTAACATTTTTTTATATTGCATCTTTTTTCAGTTTAGAGTTACTTTTTATATTGGATTTCATATTGTATTTCATTTTTTTAAAATGAGGATTTCACTTCTCATCTGAGAAGTGTTTATTCATCTCAAAGGCCCAGTTTTGGATTGGGTCTTTAAATTTTGGAAGTCTGATTGTTTTGTGTGTGTTCTTTACATGTTCTTAGTAGTATTCCTTTGTCTGAGGAGTAGCTAACAACCATTTGTTTCCACATTATGGGTTGTGTCTTCATGCTGTTGATGGTTTCTTTTGCTGTTTTGAACCTTTTAAATAAGATAAGATCCCAGTTATTGATTCTTTGTGATAGTTCCTGTATGATTGGGGTTTTCTTCACAAAATCTTTGCCTAGACCAATTTCTTCAAGAGTTTTACTTATTCTAACTTCTAGAAGATTTACAGTTTCTGTTTTAATATTCAGATCATTGATCCATTTCTAGTTTAGTTTAGAATGGTGAAAAGTTACGGGTCCAATTTTAATCTTTGGCATGCACTGAGCCAGTTTTTACAGAACCATTAATTACAGAGATGTTCTTTCTTCCAGTGAATATGTTTGGCACCTCTGTCAAAGATAACCTGGCTTAGTATGTCTGGAGTTGTTTCTGCATCTTCTAATCTGTTTCATTGATGTTCAACTATGTTCTGTTTTTCAGTGCAACACTATTTTTATCACAATAGCCTTATAGTATAATTTCAAGTATAGGATTGTGTTGCTCCCTACTTGCTTTTGTTGCCCAGAATTGCCTTTGCTATTTTAGGTCTCTTCTGTTCCCAAATGAGTTTTAAGATTGTTTTAGCTAATTCTGTGAAGTATGCTATTGGAATTTTGATCAGAATTACATTAAATCTGTATAACAGAGTTGGAAGTACAGTGATTTTCACTATACTGATTCTTCCTATTCAAGAGTAAGAGATTTCTTTCCATTTTCTGATATTCTCTTCAATCTCCTTTTTCAAAGTACTGTAGTTTTTAATGTGAAGGTATTTTACATTCTTCATTAGATTGATTCCCAGTTATTTCATTTATTGTACGCTATTGTGAAAGGCATTGTTTCTCTGATTTCTCTCTCAGTGAATTTATTATTCATGTGCAGGAGTGCTATTGACTTTTGAGTGTTGATTTTATATCCAGCTATTAAATCTACCAGTTTTTAGCGGAGTTTTTGGGATGTACCGTGTAGAGTATCCTGTCATCTGCAAAAAATCTAATTTAACTTCTTTCTTACAATTAATTCTTTTATTTTTTTCTCTTGTCTTATTTCTCTGGCTAAAGTTTCTAAGACAATTTTGAATAACAGTACAGACAGTGGACATCCTTGACTTGTTTCTAAGTTTAGAGAGAAAGCTTTCAGTTTTTGTCCATTTAGTATGACATTAGCAGTTGCTTTTTCATAGATGGCCTTTATCTGATTGTGATAAAGACCATATATTCTAATTTTCTATAGGGCTTTCATCATGAATGGGTGCTGGGCTTTTTCTGCATCTAGTGAGATGATTGCATGATTTTTGTCCTTGGCTTTGTTAATATGGTGTATTGTATCTATCAATTTACGTATGTTGAACCATCCCTGCATCAGTTGGGTGGATCCCACCTCATCATGATGTGTAATTTTCATGGTGATTTGCTACATTTTGTTTGCCAGTATCTTACTGACAATTTTTGTATCTATGTTCATTATGGAACTTGGTCTGTAATATTGTTTCTTAGTTGAGTCATTCTCTAGTTTTGGTATCAGGGTAATGCTTACTTCCAGGAATGCTTTTGGGCGAGGGTATTTCTTCACTTTCAATTTTATTAAAGAGTTTGAGAAGTATTGCTGTTAGTTCTACTCTAAATTTCTTGTAGAATTCAGAATGAAATCTGCCAGGGCCTGGGCTTTACTTTGTTAGTTGATTTTTAATTAAATTTTCAATTTCATTGATTTTGATATTGGTTTATTTAGGATTTTTATGGACTCTTTATTCAGCTTTAGTAATTCACATGTATCTTGGAATCTGTCCATTTTTCTGTTTTCTATCTTATTAAAATGCTAGTTTTCAAAGTAGGCATAGATGATCTTCTGAATTCTGGAGAGTCCATTGTGATTTCACCCTTTTCATTCCTAATTGCATGGATCTGAGTCTTTTCTTTCCCTTATTTGATAAGGTTGAATAAGGATATGTTGATTTTATTTAACTTTTCAAAGAATCAGCTCTTTAATTCATTGATTCTTTGTGTTGTTATTTTCATTTCCAATGCATTAATTTCTACTTTGAGCTTTGTAATTCCCGCACTTGTATAAGCTTTTGGCTTAGCCTGTTCTTCTTTTTCTAGATGTTAGACGTTCACTGTTAAGTTGTTTATTTACATTTGCTCTGTTTTCCTGATATGGGTATTTACTGCTATACATTTGCTTCTTGGGATTGCTTTCATTGTATTCATAAGTTACATTATGTTGTATTATCATTATCATTCAATTGTAAAAACTATCTAACTTCTTCTTTAATTACATCTGTGATCCATTGGTTGCTCAGGAGGTTGCTATTTAATTTCCATGTGTTCATGAAATTCTTGTGGTTTTTTAGCCATTGATTTACAATTTCATTGCACTGTGCTGATAATGTACATGTGATAATTTTAATTCCTTTGCATTTAGATAAGCATGCTCTTTGAGTAGTATGTAGTCTGTTTTGGAGAACAATCCATGTGAGACTGAAAAGAATGTGTATATTGTTGTTGTGGGGTGAAACCCTCTGCAGACATACACTAAGTGTATTTTTAAATGTTTGATTCAGTTGTAATATTTCATTGTTGACTTTTTTTTTATCTAGCTGATCTGTCTTTTTGTGACAGAGTTGTGTTAAGGTCCATCCAATACAACTGTACTCTTGATTATTTGATTTTTCATGCCCATTAATATTCGTTTTATATAGACGGTGCACTGGTATTTGTTGCATATACATTTATAATTGTTATCTATTCCTTTTGGATTGTTCCCTTTACAAGGATATAATGGCCTTCTTTATTTCTCTTAATTTGTCTTGACTTGAAATTCACTTATCTGCAAATGGAATAGCTACTCTTATTTTTGTCTGGATTCTTTTCACAAAGAGTATTATTTTCCATCCTTTGACTTTCAGTCTATGAATTTATTTTTGAATGAAATGTTTTTCTTGTATGTGGCAAACTGTGGATCTTGATTTGTTTGTTTGTTTGTTTGTTTTCTGAGACAAGGTCTTACTATATAGTTCAGGCTGACCTTCAACTAACTGTGTAGCCCAGGCTGGCCTCAAACACACAGCAATCCTCCTGTTGCAACCGTTTGAGTGCTGGGATTAAAGGTTTGTGCTACTGTGCTCAGGTTGAATCTTGCCTCTTGATCCAATCTGCCTGCCTGTGTCTTTTGATTGGTAAAATGAGACAATTAACATTGATGGTTATAACTGATAAGTATGGACTTATCCTTGTAGTGTTATTTTCCTGTTGTTGACTCTCCCCCTTTTTTTCCCTTTATCTGTTTAACTTTTTGCCTTGCCTGGTGGATTCCTTATGTTGGGGTTCATGGAGTTGTACAAGTCCTTGTTACTGTTTTCTAGAATGTCCTTCAAAACATCTTTGGAGTGCTTGTTTGGTGGTCACAAATTTCCTTAGATTCTCTTTGTCATGGAAGTATCTTATTTCTGCACCACTTTTGAAAGATGATTTTGTGGGTTATATCAATCTGGACTGAAGGTTGTTTTCCTTAAGAACTTGAAATACTTCACTCCAAGCTCTCCTTAACTTGAGGGTTTGTGCTGAGAAGTCTGGTGTGATTCCGATGGGTTTTCCTTTATAGGTGATTTGCTTCTTTTCCCTAACAACTTTTATAATTCTATCCTTGAGTTGACTACCCAGAATCTTGTCTATATAGATCTTTTTTGATCATGGCTAATTGGATTTCTATAGGCCTCATTTACTTGTATGTCAAATCCTTTTTCTCTACCAGGGAAGTTTTCTGCCATGACATCTCTGAACTGTTAGTTTTTTTTGTTTGTTTGTTTGTTTGTTTTGTTTTGCCTCATTTGTGTTATCTCCTGCTTTTTCATTCACTCCCATTAATCTTAAATTATTCTTGTCTTCCTCATCAAGCAGCTGCTGAACTGGTTTCTCATGGTTCCTTGCTATTTTTAAGAAATCTTTATTTTCATTATCTCTAACTACAAGCCTGCCTTCTGCATCTGAGATCTTTCCCTCACATTGGCTTAACCTGAAGTGAATACTTTCAATGGAATTTTTATTCTCCTGAATATCTGCTTGAATCTGCATTTTGGATTTCATTTCTTACCTGTGCTGAGCATTCATGGCTTCTATAATTTTCCTAAGCTCATTTATCTTTTTGTCTGTGTGTTGGATGATATGTGTCCACCCAAGACCTCATCTAGTTTGGATGGGGCTGAGCCTGGCATTTGTGATCAGTTTGTTGTCTAGTGCCAGGATTGTTGATGTGAGTGCTGCACCCACGGAGGGGTGGAGCTGACACACAGTGTAAGGGAGGCGGGTCTTCCTCTTGCTTCCTTCCACCCTCTATCTCCTCTCTCTTGCCAGCGCGCCTTGCTGTTCCAGCTGCCATGAATGGCATCCCCACCACGCCACTCTGTCTTGGAGCCAATTAAGTATGGACTGAAACTCCTGAGAAACTGTAAAAAATAAACCTTTCCTTCCCTAATTTTGGTTGTCAGGTATTTTGTCTTGGCAATGAGTGAAAAAGTAACTAAGACTGTCTGTATCTGCTCTAGAGTCACTAAGTATGATCTTCATTGTGAACACCATCTCTGTAGTTATTTGAGAAATTATTTCTGATTTGATTTCTTCCAGAGCCTAATTCAATTGCTTTCTTGTTACTACTACAGAGAGGCCAGGTGGGAGGTTTCTTAATTGTCTAACCTTATTGCCCTCTGGATTTGCTTTTGGCGAACTGGATGTCAGAGGCTGAATCGTGTTTAAGGGTCTCATCATTTTAATTTTGTTTTTAGTTTAATTCCTGGGATTGCTTTATTTCTAGCATTTAGAACTCTTAGATAATCATTGCTTCTCCAAGGTATCTTCCAGGTGTATCTGGTTTTTGAGTTTTGACTTTTGTGGAAGATCCTACCTCTATAATTTGTTGGAAAAGAGAAGTTCTTGCTTGTTTGATCCAGTCCCTGATTCTTTGGCAATGTACCTCTGTATTTTCTGTGACAGTTAGTCAATCTCAGTCATGGAATACCTGGAAGAACAACTGTTTAAAATAATTATGTCACTTTTGGGTATAGTGGTACCATTACACTCAAAGACAGTCTAGAAAATGACAAACTAAACTAACCATTAATTTGTCAGTTTTAATCATATGAACTAGATTTGTGGTTACATAACAAAGTCTAAAACTAATCAGAAAATTATATGCAGTATACAGGTCCTTAATATGTCAATTTTGCCCTCAGGGGTTAAAATTTAAAATGGGGTAAGGAGTAAATAGAGAATTGGAAGAAGGGGTTAAGTTTACAGGACAAAGTAGAATCATTCTAACTTTGGATTGGTGTGATAATAGCTTTGACTTGCATCATACCTACCTCATGATTTTCCTGTATAAAATCTTCTCATAAAAGTGAGTTTGTTGGTAATTCATTCAAGACCCTTCCTGTCACTCAGGAGTTATTCCTAGTACCCATTTCTATTTCTCATTCTTTTTCCCCAGTAAATTTTCCTATCTTAACCTCTGTGCTTCCTTAAAATTCATTCTTTGACTTCAGGGGAACACAAATGCAGTGTATCTGATGTCTAGCAGGAAGATAGTTACATATTTTGCCCCTTACATCACAGGGAACTGGAGGTTTCTCAGTAGGCTGTTTTCCAGTGCTAGGGTGACAAGAAGAGAGAAATATTTAAGTTGAAATAAAATTCAGTGTTTCATTAGGTGAGCTCATGCTAGCTTTCAGTGTATGAGTTCCTTTTCTGTATTGAATCCTAGTATGCAAATTTTGTTCAGCTCCGGTTTCAAGAGACACATTGAACACATGAAAACAGAAGAGCTATGCTGTCCACTTGTAAGTTGAATGGACTCTGAGGGTACTCTCAACATTTTACCTTCTTCATAGCTTTTACATGTTCATGAGAGTTACAAGGTTTGCTCTATGAAACATAGAGAATGAATTAAAATTCCAAACAAGGGTCCTGAGGGAGCAAAAATACAGATCTACCATTCTTGATATCTGCAACTCAGACACATTTATTTGTGACTTGCAATTAATGAAGACTGAAGTATATGTTGTAAAATAATTTTCATCATTTTTCATTTGGCCAGTCTGAATGTCACAAAATTATCATTTTAATTATGTGTAGGAAATAGGAAAGATGGAGAACTAATTTATTGATTTGGTTTTAAATAACAAGAATGGTTTATGTAAAAAACAAAATAAGTCCTTACTCCTTTGGTGTTTTCATAACTAGACAAACATAGAGATATTACAGTTAATTTATCTTCCCTTCACCAGAAAGTGAGAAATCTGCAGGATCAGTTATTTATCTCCTACTGAGACAGATCCTCAAAATCTCTTTGAAGGAGCTTGTATAAACTAATTCATATTGTGCCATGCTTTTCAAAAGCCCTGAAATACAGACACTAAAGAAGGCAGAAATAAAACTTTATTTCAATATATCAAAAACCTTACTATGTAGCACTATATTTTACAAGTCTTTTTGTTTTTTAAAAGTCATACTTTATTTTTCAATTTCCTTTGGTTTTATTATTCTATCCTAACAAAATTACCTGGGAGAGTGAGACTTTTTGTAATGTTGATGGTTGTACTGATCCATTCTTCTGACATTCTGACAACAGAAATCCCTAACGGACTCACCCCCTATTCAGTAAAATGGAAGTTGTGGAGCAAACGCAAATTTAATCAACACCGGAATAGTTCATCCTTGTATAGAATTTTAAAATGTTTTATTATGTTTATACACAGTGAAAAAAACAGTCATTTAAAATGTATGTTTTCAATCATCTGGGGAAACAAAGAGGAAGTCAAAATTCTTAATGCAAAATGACACAAATCTTAATAGATGAGACATGAGAAAAACTAATGTCTGCAGGGTTTTTGGTATAATGCGGAGAGTTTGGGGTTGTAAAGGAGCATTTTCTTCAAGTTTAGTTCCTTATTCAAGTTTTTCTTCAGTTTTTATTGTCTTTCATTAGTGCATGGTTGCAGTACATATTGATTACATTTCAACTGGGCAGTTGATGCATGCACATAATACATCTTCATTCTCTTTTCTATCTGTTTCCCTCTCTTCTCTCTTCCCATTCCTTCATCTATTTGATTCCTTCCCATCTGCAAATAGATAATTTCTGTTATTTATTTTTATTTCAGTCTTTGTTTGTATTTTGCCTTTCTTATATATCTGCTATTTAAACTCATGTGTCTGATTTATTTCACTTAAAATTGTTGTTTCAAGAAAAATCTTGAATCATTTGTAGAATAATTCCTGCACCTAATTTAGGATTTTATGTCAGGGCTAAATCCTGAAGAAAGAGTGTCCAAAGTAATAAGAGGGACAAATCTCAATCTCAAAATTGAGGGAAAAAGATCAAGCAATAAATCACAGAAGACTGGCTACCTAGAATTATAAAGCTTATATTACTTAAAGGGTGATATGAAGCTTCACAGACAGATTTTGGGGGGAAGAGTATGGCAGTTTGCTCATAATTTTAATTTCACAGGTTAAAAAAGAAGTGGAATAGGATACGCAGTGACTAAGTTATCCGGGGGAATCTTGAAACAAATTTCATCTATTCAATCCTAGCTTTTCAACCTGCTAGCCACGTGTGCTTGAGTAACTACTGGTTTCTGGGACTCATTTTTTTTTCATCTCATACAAAACTCTCATGGGAATGATGTTGGCTTAAAACTTAGAGCGATGCTTTTAATGCTTGAAAGGTAATAAACAATTTTACTATTAAAAGTGTTATTACTATTGTTGAATGGTATAATGCTGTATGCAGAAAGAGACATATTAGCATATATCTGTATTTGGTCATTTGGGCAGAGACAAATGAAAAGTTTAAAAATAACAAATATATCAAATACATATGTAAGTGTTGTTGGAAATTAAAGTGGTTTCCCAGCCATCTAGTGTGGTTAGTTGATCTACTGTTTTAAGTACAGCAAATACAACTGTCACACATGAAGTTGTGAATGCAACTGCAATAGGCTTTTATTCAGGATACTCCACATACTCTCTTTTGGGAACCATTAGTGCTTCTTGAGACTCTGATACTTTTGGAGTAATGCTCTGGCAACAACGGGATATATGATAAACATTTAGAGCCTATCCTACTTCTGCGAGTCAGGTTTTCTTAATCTTCTTTTACAATAATTTTACATTGTGTGATAAATAAAGAGTCATCTTTGTCGTTGTGTTTCTAAAATGTGTTCTACTAAACTCTAATTTGACTTGCCATTTTAAAGTCCCTACTTTATTTTTTTAAACACTGACATGAAAGATATACAGAAAGGAATTAACACTGTTGGCAAAAGAAACATGAGTCCAGAGGAAGGACTCATGGCATGAATTTGCCTATACAGTTAGTATATTGAGATCATAGAATTAGCAAACATTCTATTCATTTATCTAGCATTAAAACAGTGGCACACACAGAACCTTCAAATCTTAATTAAGGTTTTAAAAAATTTTAGTACAGACAAACACACCATGTATATACATACATAATGCCTACAGCTCCACTAGCTTGCTAGCTTGCTTAGTCTTGCCTAAGGGTGAAATTTGGGTTCAGAACTATCTACATCGACATACTTCAACAAAAGCCTATGATCCTCTAATGGAGAAATGAGATAAAGCAATCAAAAGACAAATATATTTAAATATCTACCCTCTTCACAGCATTTGACAAAACATCAAGAGGAGGTACACACACTCCATCCATATTAGTGAGAGACATTTGCAAAATCACACAGTAATGCACATAGACCTCTATATATCTTATAGAAAAGACACGAAGGTTTTGCAGAGTTAAAGTATTCTTTCTCATTTGCTTTATTTTTCTTTGTGGAAGTAAATAAATAGGATGTAAGCAAACCCTTTAAACTTGTTTATTGTAAACTAAGTCTGAGAAACTCAGGTGACAAAGTTTTAAGGTTTGCTCCACGTTAAATTTTCTAATCATGAACGAAAGGAGATGTAAATTAAACATGGAAGAACTGATGATACTTTCAGGTAAAATATGTTCTATGAAATGACCATGTCAGGAGCATAACACTTTAGAGCTGCATGGAATAAAAGAGAATCATGGAGACTGCAAAAGACATGCCAGAAACTGAAGGGAAAAAATTGAAAACACAGTAGAAGAGAGAGCTCAAAAGGATAAAGTAAGAATGAGATGAAGATTGATATGTGCCAATTAGATTGTACAATTAGATATGTATCAATTGCCTAAGCAATGAAGTTAATAAAAATTATTTATTGCTTCACACTTTCTAATTAAAAAATAACGAATTCAGAAGGCTTTAGCATACTGAGATAATTAAAAATTAACTAACATAGATTAATTTTCTTGAGACCCTACATGATTAGGGTACATTTAAAAATATAATTCAACCCCTTCAGTTAGGATAGCAGATATAAAAAATAATAATTTTCATTTTTTGAAAAATGATTAAATCAAAGATCAATAGATTTAGTAAAATATTCAGTGACTTCAAACTCCATAAAGAAAATTCATCCTTGCTAATTATAATCATTGTTCTCATATTTTCAAAGATTAAAAATAAGCATTAATTTGTTTCTAATATTAAATCTTTCATATTTCACTTCAATTATAATTGTTTTTGAGACAATTCTTCAGTATCGTTGCTTTGTATAACTTTGAAAACATCTGACAGAGATAGAAACATATGTTGTATAAGAATAATCTTAATGTGTTAGTGATTTTTTCTTTGTTTGTGTTTATTTTTAATATTACTTTCTTTTATGTAAAGCCTGTAACTTACTAATTCAGAATTATTTATTTCCATAATTTTGTCTTTAAAACCATGCTTTTGAAGGACATAAATTGTTTACTAAGAAATGGTTAACATAGGTCCGTTGTCAATTTTATTTTATTTTATTTATTTATTTATTTTTGTGGCATGGGGGATTGAACTCAGAGCCTCACACTTGCCAGACAGGCCCTTAAGCCACTGAGCTAAACTCCCAGCCCCGGTCTTTTGAGGCAGGATCGCGCTATGTAGCTCAGGCTGGCCTTGTGCTCGCTTTGTAGCCCAAGCCGGCCTGAAACTCACAACGCTCCTCCTACCTCAATCTCCCGAGTGCTGGGATAAAAGGCGTTTGCCACAATGCCCAGCTCCATTGTCAATTTTACAATTTGAAAAAAATACGTAATTATATGAATGACAATTATATTTGTGTGTGCATTCATACATATATGAAGTCTTGTTATAGCTATATTTCATCTACTCATATCAAGGAAAATTAGGGTACTTATTCATTAGCAAATTGAAATATAAATTGTGACTTTTAAAATTAAATACTTATGAAAAAAATTAAAGATGAGATGTTTACTAAGATCAAGAAATGTGTTTTAGGATGTTTGAATCTTTTAGGATACATTTAATTTAGTCATCCAGACAAAATCTCCAAAGTGCTGTTGCCCATATTCTCTTTACAATCTCTTTATGAATACAACAAAGAATGATAGGAAATTCTAATACTCTGTCGTAATACAAACACATATCTACATTTTTCTCAGAGGCCCCCAAAATAGGCACATCTATTAGAGATGAGCTTAAATATTTTCTCAACCAAATCTGCGAATGTGCTTATATATTCCCAAAAGTTTGATTTTTTTTAAAATTTTGTATTTCAGTGAAAATATTGCTTGATTTTTCTTCTCAGTATGGATTCTTGCTTTAGCTTTCCCCATCCTTGCTGACAAGCTTAGTCTCATCAAAGGTATCTGATCAATAGTATGACCATTGTGCCACTCACTGAAAGTTTTATAGAAATGTTGTTGTTCCAACAGAAGTTAGGAGCAAAAAAATGTATTATTATCCTGAATTCTATGGGCCAGAAATTCAGAGAGTGGTATGGCTAGATCTGAAATGTGCCCCAAAAGTCTTGTATATGGAGTTTGGGTTCTTGAACAGGGACTGTACCATGGGTGTAACATACTCTCATCAGTAGATTGATTCATTGATAAGTTCATGGCTGAATGTGTTGTCAGAAGGAGAGGTGTGATCAGAAGAGACAAGTATGTGGGTGTGGTATGAAGGATATATTATTCCTCATGGCTTTTGCCTGTTTGTCCTTTACTTTCTGGCTGGCACAAGAAGAGCAGCTTTCTTCTACCATGGCATCCCTCCATGCTGTTTCTCTTTTGCAACCACCCAACCAACAACGGACTGAATAAAATCACAAACAGAAATAAACTTCTCCTCTTTTAAATAGTTGCTGGCAAGAATTTTGTCCCAGCAACAAGAAATCTGGTTAATACAAGTGATATTCAACATAATGGGCTCTCCACCAGCTACAGCCTCATTAGGGGAAGAAAATGAGGTCTGGGGAATTTGAAGACTTAAATTACCTGCTTGTTTGTCAGTTAATCCTGGCCTTTGACTGAGAGCTCAATTGCCTTTGTCAGTGAAACACCTACAGAGAACCTAACCATACGAATTAGGCTGTTTCATTGTAAGGTGTCCAGATTCAATGATTGTTGAGAGAGGGGGGCGGAAGATAGAGAGGGAGAAGGAGAGAGAGAGAGAGCAGTACAGAAACAGAGATAAACACAGACTATTTTCAACAGCATTTTCCAAATATGAAACGAAAGCAACTGTGTTGTACGTAGTATACAAATGAATCAAATATCTATTCTCCCAGGTATAAGGGAAAGTTATAGATTTCAATATTTCATTAGAAAGAGCACTCATCAGGAAAGTATATAGAAGTAGAGATATTGCTGTGATAAATTTTGGAGAGCAATCCACTCAGTGCTGAAAATTCAAATTGATAATCTTTGTGATGCTGGTCTAGGAATATTTATGAATGTTCTAATTTGTTTAATTTATTTTATGTTTCATGACTTAAGTAATAATTACCTATATTTCATTCAAATACAGAAGAAATGTATTTGTGTATACATCAGGAAAATCATCAGAATCACAAGATTCTTTCTAGATCATAGGAGTGATGAAAAAGTAGTGTATATTTAGACAAAGTAAGCTCCAGTAAAAGACACATTGTCATTAATTCCCCTGAAAGTACTCCACCTCGCTTCACTTATCCGTCCTTCCTGCCACTTTCTGAAGCAGTTCTGTTGCATCTTCTTTGTGTGTATTTAGGAAGTAGGATTTTAAAAAAATGGTAATTTCTGCTCCTGAGTACCATTCAGTAGAAAGGCAAGTTCATAAAAATATTAGGGTATATTCTCACCTACCTCTTAGCACTGAATCTGCCTATGTGAAACTTCTGTCCCTTCCTCAAAGTCTAAATGACTGTACGAGGTGTGATTTTGAAGTAACTCAGGATATCCAGGCAGCCACAGGAACAGAAGTAAACACAGGAAAAATAACTCCCAGAAGTGCTTCAGAAAATAATAAGAACAGTGGCATAGCGTGTTCAAAACTAGTGGGAGAATTGCGAGGAGAATTAATGACAAAGTGTCTTTATTTTAATAATTTTAAAAATTTAATCATTCATTATATTTTCTGATCATACCTTAACATTATTATGTCTTATCCTATTAGATATCCTTCTTCGTACATAAAATATGGTATCATAGCTAAATATCTTGTCTTCAATTGTCTTTAATTAACAATAAAAACAGTATAATAATTTTATGCTAGATTTAATTATATCTATCCATTTGAAATTCAGGTAGTTGTGGTACTACATTGTAGAATTTAATAATAAATGAGGGTTAATGGTATTATAATTGATCTAAAAAATGAGTTTATCAAACACTGTAAGTATTTTTTCTTTTGCTTTGGGAAAGCATTTGTGCTGAACTAAGTACCCAGCTCTCCAACCCACCCTCTTTTTTATTGTGATGCAGGACTTTACTTAGCTGCTAAACTGTTAAGACCCAATTCAAACTTCTAATCTTTCTGCCTTGGCCTTTCAGAATGCTAGAATTTCAAGCACGTGCCACCGTGGTAGGTGTTTCAGAATATTTTTGTGGATAAATTGTCTCTGCTATTTCACAAGGGTTTCCATGACAAATTGATGCAAACTGAAGGACTTAAGTAAGAAAAATTTTTTTCTTGCATCAGTTTTGCAAGTCGGAAGTCCAAAAGTCAGGTGCCTCCTCCATGTCTCACTTTCCTAGAACCTTGTGGCTGCCAGTGATCCTTTATTTTCCTCCCAATACAGACACAACACACAAATCTCTCTCTGTGATCAGCCTATGTCCTTCTCTGTGTTTTTACCTTCTCTCCTCCTGTAAGAACCTCTGACATTGGACTTAGAATTAACCCAGAAAAGTTCAGGGTTTCTTTTGGAATTTCTTAACATAAGTAATATGTTTGGAAAGATACTTTTTCCAAATGACATCACATTATTAGTCCACTTTTCTCCTTGAAACATTTTACTACAGTTTGAGAATTTTAGTTATTTATTTTATATGGCTGTGATTAAAATATTCTCTAAATTCAAAGACACTGAAAACATGATTTTTTTTGTGGTTGTTTTTGCTTGTTTACCTTACTGAAATTATTCTTTACTTTCAATGTATGTATACAGGTATTAGTGACCCTGGATGAATAAATACATAAGAATAGAGAGTTTAGCATCAGTAGATGCAAATAATTTAGCTTTCAAAAATTCTGAAAGCTAAATCTGCATAGTAAAATTATTTTCAGGTTATTGAAATGATGAGATGGAGCAAGTTAAATCTAATCTCATACAAATGAGAATTTGTAACTAGAACTCTTAATAATTAATACAAAAGAAATATAAATCAAATAATTAAATTTGTCTTAAGCAGATTAAGTGTTTCTCTTCTGTTTAGATCTTTAATTCATTTTGAGTTTAGTTTAGTGTATGGTGAGAGATATGGGTCTAGGTTCTATGTTTAGCATGTGGATAGCCAGTTGTCCCTGAAGCACTTGTTAAAGAGGTGTCTTTCCCCCAGTGAAAAGATTTAGCCAATTAGTCAAAGATAACATAGCTCAATATGCCTGGAGTTTATAAATCTTCTGTTCCATTGATTCATGAGTGTGTTTCATTTTTTCAATGCCATGCTAATTTTATCATGGTAACTTTGTAGTATGACTTGAGATCTGAGATTGCGATGCCCTCTACATTGCCCTTGTTGCCCAGAATTAATTTTGCTAGTCTAGGTCTCTCTTGGTTCCATATAAATTTTATGATTGCTTTCTCCAATTGTGTAAGAAATGTTACTGATATTTTGACTGAGGTTGCATTAAATCTATGTAACAGTTTTGGAAGTGTTGCCATTTTGACTACAGTGGTCCTGCCTATCCAGGAAAAGCAGATATCTTTCCATTTTATGATATCCTTTTTGATTTCTTTTTTCAAAGTACTATAGTTTTCAACAATAGAGGTCTTTAGTTTTCTTGGTTTATTAATCCCTAGGTATTTCGTTTTGCTTGATGCTAGTATGTAAAATATTGTATAGGTGTGGGCAAGAACTTTCTGAACAAAACCCTAACTGAACAAGAAATAGTACCAATAATTAATAAATGTGATCACCACTACACATTAAAAAAGATTCTGCAGAGTAAAGAAAACTCCCAACAAAGTGCAAGTAACCTACATAATGGGAAGATAAAATTGCGATTTTTCCTCAGTGATTAATATCTAGATGATATCAAAACTCAAAAAGATTAGACCTCCAGAAATTAAAGACTCAGTCAAAATTTGGGAATCTGAAATGAATAAACACTTCTCAGATGAAAAAACTACAAATGGTCAGTAAATACATACAAAAATATGCAACATTATTGGCCAGAGAAAAGGAAATTTTAAAAAATCACTAACATTACATCTACTTTAGAAATAATTGCTACCACCAACTAATTAAACAATAATCAATGGTGACAAACACTGGGGAAAATGAAACACTTCTTCATCATCAGTGCAAGTATAAACTGGTATAACCACTATGGAAATAAGTATAGAGAGTTCTCAAAAGGCTGCAAATAGAAATTTCATTGTAACCCAGGTATTCCCCTTCATACAACATTGATGTATGCATATCCATGTTTATAGCAGTACAATTCATGTTTGCTAAGTCTTGAAAACAGTTTTTGGCCATCAGTGGAAAACAAAGGACAACAAAACATTATGTTATACACAATGGAGTGCTACTCCACCGTAAAAAGGTTAAAATTAAATCATTTGTAGGAAGATGGATATGCCTTAAGATCGTAATATTAAGTGAAGTAAATCTGATACATGACCTTATATATTATATGCTTCCTCTCATACAAAAAACTCAACAGATAAATAAATGTAAGTTATTGTACTCCATCATGGGTAATGTATCTAAAAGTGAACATTCAATTAGTATAATTGACTTATGTATTCTATATGTGTTTTTGCCTACCAATGTGATTGTCAATTTGCATATATAAAAATTTAAAAGAATCTTATGCTGGCAAAATAAAAAGGAAATACAGGGAAGGGAAATAAAAGGAATTAAGATGTGTTATGTACATGTATCAGTTCCCTACAGTAAACATTATGTCCTGCAAATGTACAGTAAGTCCTTGGCTTATGAACATTGGAATTGTGAACCTTAACAGATATGAACAGGCCTCACGATATGAACATAGACACGAACAAATCACGGAGGTAGCAATTCCCTATATACCAGCTGTCACGCTGTACCATACCATCATTTTAATGTAACTGTAAAAGTTTATTTACAGTGATTTTCATGTGTATGTGTTTGGTCTTTCCATGCTTCACATTGTGTATTTGTGTCAAACATGTATAAGACTCACTTTGTCATACTCAGAAACAAATCTGGACTTTCTCCTGAAACAGAACTCTTTCATAAGTTGGAGGTTTACTGTACTAATAAAAATTAAATTCAAAAAAATTTTGGAAAATTGTCATGACTTGTATCTAGATGTCCCCCCAAAACCTACTATACTCGTAAGTGGGTTTTTCAGATCTGGCTGAATGTAGAATGTGTGGTACTAAAGTCTTCCACTGATTGGTTTATCATCCTTCGGGGAGCAGGAAATGTGAAGGCCCATCCCGGGTATGGGTGTCACTCCCCATGACAGCTTATAGCCTGGATGGGACAAAAGGAAAAGGGAGGCTCCCTTCGCTGTTTCACTTCCTTGCTGCTTTTATAACTTCTGCTTGCCACACCATGGACTGTTTCTCTGCTGTGCCCCTCTACCGTGTCTTCCTGTAGTGAATCATCTAACTGTGGGAAGAAACTTCTATAGGCTGTGAGGTGAAATAAACTCTTCTTCCTTTAACTTATGGCTGTTGGATATTTTGTCTTGGCAAGAAGAAAGTAACTAAGACAAATATATGTAATGAAAAAAAAGGAAAAGGATAAAAGTAAGAAATTAAATAATAGTCCTATCAATTTTAGGGCAATAAATGTAATAGTTGACTTTAATTCTACTTTCTTTATATTGCATCATTTCAATTGAGATAATGTCTTCAATTGCCCACTAACTTAAAGAGTTTTATCATTCAACAATAACTCATTTAAAATAGGCACCATTATTTTTCACAGTCAAGTCAAATTTTTCAGGGTCTTTTGGCTGTCCTAAATTATACTGAAACTTGGTAAGGATTTAAGCAACAGAGCACTTATTTTGGGTAAAGTGCTCTATAATCAAATATATAAAATAGAATTTCTAAAATCACAGAAGCAAAACTTAATCTCAATAGTCATTGCTTTGTTCACTTAATATAATCTTCATGTATTTAAAGTGTTCTTAATGCATAAATATATGAAAAAGTGAAACAACAACATAACTAATAATATGAACTACTACTATTATCAATACTATTGTAATTTATATGAATTTAAGTCTGATTTTTATCACATTTTTATTGTTTATGATTTCCTAAAATTCATAGTTTAGCCACAAGTACACTGGATTACTTTTATTTTATTTTATTTATTTATTTATTTTTTTTTGGTATGAGGAATCAAACTCTGGACCTTGTGCTTGCCAGTAAGGTGCTGTGCTACTGAGTTACATCCCCAGGTCCTGGATTACTTTGCTAATAAAACAACACATTTTTCTCTACTTACTTTATGACACAGTGAAAGGTTAAACTTATCTTTGTTAAACTGAGCTATTCTCTGAAATTCTGTTCATGAAATGAAGAAATCATTCCACTGCGGTACTCCATTAAAATATTTTATAATTGACTTTAAAAACTTAAGCATTTTTATTTAAGTCAGAATTTAAAAGTTGTTTAAATAAGAAGGACATTGAAGAAATTAAGTGGTACACTTTATGAAATGCATAGTGTGGAGAAGTAATCTTTTAACTGGAATGGTTTATGAGTCTTTACCAAAAATAGATATTATAAAATAATTGCTTTACACTTTGAAAAACCTAATTCCTTTATTAGCATCATAAAGTGTGATAAATGCTATTTTAATAAATAATTCATAATCTAAATGTGCAGTGTGACGGCATCTAGTTTACATGGAAAAAATTTTTAGGTATTAACTAAAACTTTCTTCTATGAATAAAATAATCTATATAGAAACCTTAAAATGTTTGTATCTTTATCCTGGAGATTGTTAAAGATTGTTTCTTTTCTTACACTTAATTAATGGAAACTTGAAAAATTGATGCCAGATACTTACTAAACATATTTTGGAATGAATACGCATTTGAATGATATTGACAGAAAAAGCAATTATATATTTAATAGATTATTTATATTAAATGCAATAAAGTCACAAATTTAGAAAATCAGCAGTTAAATAGAAAGCTTCATGAAAATTAAAATTTCAATCTCCTGAAGTATTTAGAAACTAAATACAAAGTTGGGGTTACCATAAACTGTGTAAAAAAATATTTTTAGAAACCTTTATGACCAGGCATGGTGGCACACTCCTGTAATCCCAGCACTCAGCAAGCAGAGGTAGGAGGATCACTACAAGTTCAAAGGCGGCATCTCTACAAAGTGAGTTCAAGGCCAGCCTGCACTACATTGTGGGTCCATGTCCCAAAAAGACAAACAAACAAAAGAATTTCATGTATTCACATAATTAATTTTATTGTGGCAAAGTCTTATAAATCCTTCCCCCCCAAATACAAACAGTAAAATAAATTTCCAAAATGTGATTGCATTTGGAACTTAACTTGTTGTTTTACAAGATGTTTGAAGTTATATAAATATGTAAGCAATGTAATATTCGAGATTTTCATAATTGCCTACACCACTATGAACTTCCCAAAGTTAAGTGTAGTTAGAGTTTGCATCTGTTGGAAAGTATTAGCTCCACGAACACAGACATTTTGTGAAATAGTTGATTGCTTGAAACAAGAAATCCGACTGGCAGTGGTGAAAATATATACTCTTCACATTATTACTGTCACACAGGAATGAACCTATGATTTTCATGTCAAGTTTTTTGTCACTGTTCTGTTTTGTTTTGCTTAATTGTTCTCTCTTGCTTTTTGTAATCTTTTTGTTTTTTAAATTTGTGATACTGGAGCTTAAACCTTGGGCCCTGTACATACTAGATAAGGCTCAACCACTGAGTTCTTCCCCAGCTCCTTCCGCATGAAGATGTGCTAAGTTAGCTTCCACTGACTCAAACATGTGAGCTTATCCTGAGATTCAGATATTCCTAAATGAGTACTCAGAGGATGCATAGCAGATGAGAAATAGTAGAAGATGGTTAAAGTTTTTAAATGTGTTGTGGAAATAAGATGTAGCATGAAAGTATTTTCCTTCATCATTTCTCAAATTCTGGTCTCTCGACTGCTAATAAACTGAATATCTACAAAGTAGATGCTAGCAATCTTCCTCCAAGAATCGTGAGATGATCAAATAATTCTTTTAAAGTAAACCATTACTCTTTTGTGACTCCTCCAGAGATAAATGAGTAATGTAGATTCTTGTTCAGTAAATCTCAAAGTGTAATACATTTATGATTTTGACACTTAGGAGGCTGGGACAGGAAGATTTGACTTTTGACACCAATTTGGACTAGGTGGTGAGAACATTCCTCAGAAAACTGAAACTGAATTATACTTTATGACACTATTTCTCAAGTATACCTGAAGTCTTTTATATATATTATTATTTCTGCTTTTTTTTTTCTTTTTCGGCACCGGGGATTGAACTCACAACCTCACGCCTGTCAGACAGGCACTTAAGTCACTGAGCCAAACTCCTGGCCCTGGTTTTTTGAGGCAGGGTCGCACTGTTTAGCTCAGCCCGGCCTTGCGCTCACGTTGTAGCCCAAGCCAGCCTCAAACTCACAACGCTCCTCCTACCTCAGCCTCCCAAATGCTGGGATTAAAAGCATGCACCACCACGCCCGGCTCTATTTCTGTTATCTTGTGTTTTTTTTTTTTAACCTGTTGATTTTTTTAAATAAGGAAGACATTTTCAAAAGTATTCAGTTTGTCGAAGTATTTGAAAGATATTTGAAATGATAAATTTTACCTTGCAAATTTACCTTAATAAAATAAAATTATTGCAAACAATGTGAATGCTCTTAAAGATATTAAGCTGGAACTACCATACGATTCACTTACATGAGTGTTAGATGTTTATATACAATAATTGGATTAAAATTCAAAGAAACATCTGGATTCATATGTTTGCTGACATGCAGTATCCAAGATATCAATGTAACACTAAAAACGATTAATAAATTGACAATTAAGGATAAGGTGGTATGTATATATTCACAGTAGTAGTAGTAAGCTTTAGAAAAGAATCCAGGTGTGGTAGCACACACCTATAATCCTAGCACTTCAGAAGCCTGAGGCAGGAAGATTGAAATTTGAAGCTCAAGCCCAGCCTTAGAAATAACCAGTTTCTTTATTCAGTACTAAAATTGGGGTTGAAGGTTGGGATTGTAGTTCAGGGAAAAGGTCTTGGGTCCAATTTATAATGTCATTCTCCAGAAAACAAGAAGAAAAAAACCAAAACGCAGAAGAGGAGGAGGAGAATGTTCTAAATTTTGTAACAACAAGTGTAATATTTTACAATGTTATTCTTGGAGAAAAATCAGTGATACAATGGCAAGTACTTCATGACCTTCCTACCTCATGAGTCATATGAAGTACTCAAAGGTATAGAAATGGATGCTAGAAAGAAATTATAGGAGGAGAAGGATAGAGTTGTTCAAATGGTATAAATTTACAGATACACAAAATAAATAAATTCCAGAAACTGTAAAAGAATTTGTTTTCTTCTAGCTAGAGCATAGATTCAGATTTACTTACTGATATATGATCTATTAAAATAGGTTAATATGTGTGGTTTCAGGATAGGACTAGTATTCTATTTTCTTCCTATTGGTAGCCAGTTGCTCTAGTGTTACCTGTTTAAAAGAGCCACTTTAAATTGAACTACAGTATATTTTTGTTAAATATTAATTGACCATAATTCAATTTGGAGTTCTGTTCTTATTTCATGGATTAAACTCATTTTTGTAAAAATGCCTTGCAGAATGAATTCAAATTGCTTTATCGTAACTATAGAAATTGAAGAATTTAATTCCTTGGTTATTTGTTTCTAGCCGGATTTGGCTATTTTAAGTTTTTTGCTTTCTTTATATATTTTAAAATTATTTTTGATTTCTAAATGTAAACAAACCAAATTTTCAGAGTGATTTGGATTATTTCAATCTTTCCATAAACTTTGGAGAATGCGTTTAATGTTACAAAAACACAGATTATCTCACAATTGACTCACATTTTTTTTAACTGCCACTGTTAAGAATATTTTGTATTGTTTTATTACAGGTATTGAATATCTATTATAAATGAATTGTGTGACAGTATTACTTTTTGAAAAGAGCAGTTTTCATCAGAACTCAAAACAATAACCTAATGATAAAAATGCTAAGAATAAAGGTTAAATTATGAGGTTTCAAATGAAGATTCTATTTGGAATTGGATTAAAAGTCATGCCTGTTACATTCTGGCAAATAACCTGTCTAAATTTTATGAATCACCAAAGACTATGGAAGACTGAGTTTAAGATAAATGGGAAAATAGGCCTGTCGGAGCACATTTCAATACAACCCAACACTCAGGCTGTGGCATGCGTGTTGCTGGAAGGGTTTAGACAGATTTATACTGAGAATTGAGATTAAAAATAAATCACAAAAATTTGAGAAACTTAAATTTGGCTCTAAATGATACATAAGTCAATTTGGGGTGAAAAGAGGGTTGACTGTAGAAGATATGAGAGCTGTAAGACAGTTTCCTGGAGGGACAAGGAGAATCCTATAATGTGTCTCTGTAACCAGCAAGACTTCCCATCACAGACTTAAGGGTGCAAGAGTGTCAAGATTCAATAGAGAAGAGAGTCCTTAGAACATTTGCTCAAGATCTGCTCCTAGGAAACTGCTTCCCTGAGATTGATCTCATGGTGCTCATCCATTCAGACACTCAAAGGCTGCTGCAGCCATAGTCCTAGCTGGTCAGCCTGGCACTCTCACGGACAGCAGATTTTGGCATCATCTATGTGATGCTGGGTTTACTGACATGCAGATTGAAGGAACTGTGGTATCAAAGAGGCTTCCACCCAGATTTCAAAGAACTGTCTGGATGCCAGAAACGTTAAAGATCTGCCAAAGTAAGTTGTAGGTTGTGATTGGAACCAGCTCAAGAAAGAGTTCATATAGGCTCTCAGTTTTACTCAGGATAGTTGTAATATGTTAGGCTGAACTATTAACTTGTTAATAAATAATAATATGTTCGTGGAGATTACATGTGGTTTAGAAAGACATATTTTGGAATCAGGTTAACAAAGATTATAGTGTGACAGTAAGGCTTATCTGTCTACCTGGTTGTATTGACACTTTAGTAAGAGATTAGAAAATCACACATCTCCGTGTGTCATAAAGGCATGAACACTGGGACTATGTCTGGTTCTTAGTTTTGTTCTCTTTGGCACTGTACTACTGCACTGATTTCTGGCTACTGTGACCTAAGTATCTTTGCCTTGTCAAGCATTTCTCCTATGATGCTTCTGGCTTGAAGCAAGCCAATCATGGGATGAATACCTGGGAACTTGGGGTCAAAGAAAGCATCACCTTCTTTAAGGCAAGCTTGTTCTATATTGTTTTGCAGATGTGGAAAAACTAAAAATACAGAATATAATTTTCTATATTCACATTTGTATCTATTTCTGTATTATCATTTTACCTATTATCTTTACAAATAAATCTTTAAAGATAAAGATGAAAATTGACTTTAATATCTTTATATTAAAACATGTCTTTTAGAAAAACATGTTGGTCTTTCATTTTTTTTGCAGAGGCTGATTATTTGGTTTAATTGTGTAATTTAGATATTAATACCATCTCTGAGGTAGCTATGAAATTTTACTCACTCAGATCATAAGATATTATTAAAGTGGTTATACTAGCCATATATTATAGCAAAATTACTTGTTTCAGAATAAAATAAATATTTATTCAACTGTAATAGTTATGCTGTCTCTATCTTGTTTTAAAGGATTTTCCCAAAAGATTAAGATAGTATAAAACATTTCTAATTGATTTTTGTGATTAGCTATAACATTTAGACATTTAATTCATTTGCAGTGTATTTATTGTGGGACGTTCTTCAACTTTAATGTACATACAGTTATTATGTGAGGTTTACTTTTCTTCCTTTTTCTTTACATTTTTATGAATATTATTGACTAAAAAAAATCATTACAGCATCTGTTCCCAATGTTGGCATCAATTCTAAAATATATCAAAATCATGTATGAAGAAATACTTTTTGTCTTGATCTTTGTTTTAGTTTCACTTATTGACTTTGCAATATTTTTCACTTTATTGTGGTATATATCTTTGTATATTAATTTAGAAAAACGGGATGAATGCTAATGAATTTTTAAGTGTTAATATATTTTAACATTAACTTGTGTTTATTTAAAATTGTGTTTAAAATTGTGTTATTGAGTGTGGAAAATAAGCTTATCATTGTCAAATATAAATTACAATGTTACAAAAATAAAATTATTTAATTATCTGGGTGATTTTGCACCTTTTTTGATATGTGAAAATTTTATGCAAAAGTAATGGTTTTAAATTAAAATTTGTTGGTTTGATTTAATTTTCCCACTTATTCAAGGAACTTACTAAATCCAGATGGAAAAGAAAATTCCACTCTGTGCCAGAATAAACAATAAAAATTTTGAAGCCAAGTTGAATAATTAGTTTTTATTTCAGCCCCACCAGCTGTCTAGAAAATGGTAGCTTCAGCCACCTGCCTGCGTCATTATAATCACTACTATTCAAAATCTTTACCAATATGTTGATGAAGAGCAAATTTCATAAGACTACTGGTTAGTTTGTTTTAGCTGTTGCAGAGTATTCTGTACTTAGATGTCTTAATTTGAAATACACAGCAATCAAAATACAAAATATTACACTCAAATATATCATTATTTTATTATTAATATTTGAAAATGTTGTACTACTTTACTCTTTGACAAAGACTTTGTGTTAGGCAAGAAAAGAATGTTTCAAAATATTTTATAAAAATCACAGTATAGTAAAAAGTGAAATGTTATTCAATCACATTTATGTAATTCCATTTATGTCACCCAACATATCTGAATGTAAATGAATTATAAATGATACATTTCAGAAACTATAATTTGCTAGTGCTTTAGTTTACAGTAGCAAAAATTTGGGCTTATTCGAATTGGAATAAATAAAAGTTAACATATTTTTCAGAAATATGTGTGTTATGAAAAACATGGAATTGCACTATGCATTATTGTATATTCATATTTTACACAATACAATATCATTCAAATTTAAGTATAAAGTCATTTAAAAACTATAGTAAAATATAAGAGAATCTCAAGCTTTGAAGAATATCTTACTAATACTGATTTCACTATTTTAGAATGAGTGAATAAAGTATATACACAATATTCTACACAATAGCATATAAATATATTCCTACAATTTATTTAATTATTTATATGAGACTCATGCTTTAATGGCTAATCATACTTGTTGATTTGACTGAATTAAGAGACTCCTTGAGTAATGATTGGATCATGGATGTGCTACGATCATCAGTGCATTAGTATACTGATGCTCTTACCTAATGTTAAGAATTTAGTCAAAATTTGTGGAGGGGGAGTACAGAAGACATTTTACTACTGAATATATATCCCTGGTTGTGGGGAGCCACCCTCAGAGATGTACTTTTGCCGTGAGGCCTGCATGTAGGAGCTGAGGCCTGAGCTAGATTGCCCCGCCCGTCGAGTGAGCCAAGGTGGCGCTCGTTTCCTGTTACAACCCCGCTGTAGATGATCTCTGCCCAGTTACTAATGACACCAACCAATGATAATGTACCCCCCGAGATGATCTGAT